>CM059186.1:12811055-13078555 GCA_030323885.1 Branchipolynoe longqiensis
ATGCATGATCTTTCGAAAAATGTAAAACAAGAAGCGATCCTAGCTTTCTTGAGGATGGCAAGACTATGCCGCCTGGTGTACTTCATTAAAACAATTTCACCAATTTATCTGTTGTCATTATAATTGTGAGCCTTTGACTTCAAAAGTATCTCTGGACACATAGTTGACTATCAGCTTTTACATTCTCTGTAAAAGTGACGACCTGATAATACAAGCGCTTGATAGTTAACTAACGCCCCAGTAATTGTATGCACTTGGCGGTTACGCTAACCTCTCTTACAGGCGAGAGTCCGATGGACGAGCACTATGAGTCTGACTCCTCCATCACTGCGGCCGCCAATAAGAGCCTCGACTTGAGTCGGTCTCTGGGCGACCAGTGCGCTGAGTTGACCAACGTGTCATCAAGTGATGAGGAGGAGGAGGAGGACCGCCACATGACTGATGGAAAGGCTCCTGGTCACCGGAACTTATCTCCCAGTAGGTACACTACTAAACTATAGTTGTTTGTTGTTTTACGTCCTAGAAACATCTACGGTCATATCAGGACGGACACCGACTTGTGACAGTGCGCACTCATGGCGAGTTTATAGTGGTGTAGTATAGTCAAAGCTGGCTTTTGGACTGTTTGCAATCTACAAACAGTTACAAGCCATAAACAACAAGCAACAAAAACTAAATTATTGCTCAAACAAAATTCAAAAAATTGAAATAAAATTGGGTTAGTGCTGCCCAGCGGTGTAACACACTTATAAAAAAAAAGAAGAACAAAATTAGTGCTTGCCCCATTAAGAGACCAGGCCGCCAGCACCATGACCTAATATCCCACCCAGTCACATTATAGTGACACTGAACCAACCAGTCCTTGCCCTATCCTAATAATGCAGAGCACCTGGCTAGGAAGTGACAAGTATCAATTTTTATGTCATTGGTTTGACTCAATCAGTGTTTGAACCTGTGGGTTCGAATCCCACGATCTACCAACACGGGAGTCGGACGTTCAACTCACTCGGCCAGCCTGTCTGGTCCGCTACACTCTAAAACCACCCTAGCAACAAATGATGGAGTGAGGTTGGCAAATGGAGAGAACTGAGGCGCCACCTGGAGGGAAGGAGGGGAGTAGAGCTGATTGAAGCAGACCTCCAGCCCTCCAGGCCGCACACCAACCTCCAGCACCCAACTACCAAAAACTACACGATATGGTTACAGGATAATTACATACCATAATAGGATAATTACATACCATCATAATATATGCATAATTATTTTATACATAATATCGGATGGCCGAATGAGTTGCGTCCGTCTCCATTTTGGTAGATCGTGGGATTCGAACCCATAGGTTCAAACCCATGTCTGGTCAAACCAATGACTTAACAATCTATACTTGTCGCTTCTTTAGCCAGGTGCTTGGCATTATTCGGATAGGGCAAGGACTGGTTGGCTCAGTGTCAGGATAATGTGACTGAGTGGGATATTAGGTCATGGTTCTGGTGGCCTGGTCTCTCAGTGGGACAGCACTATAAAGTCGCAATGAGTGCGCACTGTCACAAGTCAGTACTCGTCCTGATATAACCTTAGATGTTGCCAGGATTTAAAATTCCAACAACCAACTGTGTCAGCTCAAAATGGATTTGGAGGCTGAGCTGTTCATTGAATGATATGCAGCTAAATTAAAATGAGCCGATTGTATAGGCCTACGCTGTGTAAGATTGGCTGCAATAGTGTCACCAGTAAAGGTGCATTACTTCTGCTAGGCTTAGGTTACTTACTACACAGTCTATCATGTTGCTACGCATATTATTCTGCAGTTTCTAGTGCTCATATCTTCTCGTCTTTTTTTTGTGCATAGATGGACCGTCTGTAGGATTCAAGCGGCCGGCCAGTCCAAAGAGAACCCCTCCGCATGAAAAAAGTGCGAAAGAATGTGAGTTTTTTCACTGCCACTGTTCTTTAAGCTGGCTGAATAAGTAGAGCGCATGCTTCCTGTGCGGAAGGTCGGGAGTTTGAATTCCGGCCGAATCAAACCAATGACTTATCAAATTGATACTTGTCGCTAAATAGCCTGGCGCTCTGCATTAGTAGGATAGGACAAGGACTGGTTAGTACAGTATCAGGATAATGTGACTGTGGGATATTGGGTCATGGTGCCGACGGCCTGGTCTACCAGTGGGTCAGCACTATAAAGTCACCATGAGTTCGCACTAACACATGTTGGTACCCGTCCTGATATGACCGTAGATTTTATTTGGACGTAAAGCAACAACCAACAAACAAACAAGTTGTAGAAGCTCACAGTTTAAACATTGGAAGAAACATTAATTATACAGCAGCTTGGTGTGTGTACACTTGTACAGGTTGTCTGCCTTCACAGTGTGTCCTTCTGTCTTGATGCACAGTGGTGCGGTCGCGAGTGGGCGGTGAAATTCTCGACACGGAGAGGAAGTACTGCTCGTGCCTGTGGACCATCCTTGACCACTTCGCCAACCCCCTGAAGGAGGCGGGCATCGTGCCCAACAAGGAGATCAGGTAACTGCCGGAAAACATCCCGCCCCTCTCCTCTCTACTCTCTCCTCTCTCCTCTCTCCTCTCTCCTCTCTCCTCTCCTCTCTCCTCTCCTCTCTCCTCTCTCCTCTCGTCTCTCCTCTCTCCTCTCCTCTCTCCTCTCCCCTCTCCCATCACCTCCCCTCCCATCACCTCCCCTCCCCTCCCCTCCCCTCCCCCCCCTCCCCCTCCCCTCCCCCTCCCCTCCCCTCCCCTCCCCTACCCCCCCCTTCCCCCCCCTCACCTCCCCTCACCTCCCCTCCCCTCCTCGCCCTTCCCCCCTCCACTCCCCTCTCCCCCTGTCCCCTCCCCCTCTTCTCCTGTCCTCCCTCCCCTCTCCTCCCCCTGTCCCCCATCCCTCTCCTCAAAGACTTACAACATTGAAACTTGTCACTACCTTACCTGGCGCTTGGCATTAGGATAGGTTAGGATAGGATGAGCCTTGGAATGAAGAAAGCCAACTGTCCACATATGAAATTTTCCCATGCTTAATGAATGAATGTTTTTTTTGTTTTTTTTAAAGCTTTGCTATTGACTTCATCTGTTTGTACATGGTGATGACATTCTGCTCTAACCGCTTCATCTACTTTCAGCATCATGTTCCCGGAGAGCTTGACACGCATGTACGAGCACCACTGCGCCTTCCTGCAGCGGCTCGAGGAGCGGGTCGCTAACTGGAGGTGGCACGGGGTCATCGGTGACGTCTTCTCCGCCTTCATTGACTCGAGTGATGTAAGTATAAAGCTGGCAGTGCGGATCTGCAGCAAATTACAATGCAGTAGTACGCCCCTTCAGCGGTGAAGCCCCTATATGAGTGATGTAAATATAAAGCCAGCGTTGTGGATCTGCAGCAAATTACAATATTACTGTATTGCAATTTGTTGCAGATCCACCCCTATGAGCGGTGATGCCCCTATACGAGTGATGCAAGTATAAAGCTGGCAATCCAGATGTGCAGCAGATTACAATACGGTAATACAACCCTATGAGCAGTGATGCCCCTCTACGAGTGATGTAAATATAAAGCCGGCGGTGCAGATCTGCAGCTAATCCAATACAGTACTATACCCCTATGAGCGGTGATGCACCTATACGAGTGATGTAAATATAAAGCCGGCGGTGCAGATCTGCAGCTAATCCAATACAGTACTATACCCCTATGAGCGGTGATGCACCTATACGAGTGATGTAAATATATAGCTGGCGGTGCGGATCTGCAGCTAATCCAATACAGTACTATACCCCTATGAGCAGTGATGCCCCTCTACGAGTGATGTAAATATAAAGCCGGCGGTGCAGATCTGCAGCTAATCCAATACAGTACTATACCCCTATGAGCAGTGATGCCCCTCTACGAGTGATGTAAATATAAAGCCGGCGGTGCAGATCTGCAGCTAATCCAATACAGTACTATACCCCTATGAGCAGTGATGCCCCTCTACGAGTGATGTAAATATAAAGCCGGCGGTGCAGATCTGCAGCTAATCCAATACAGTACTATACCCCTATGAGCGGTGATGCACCTATACGAGTGATGTAAATATATAGCTGGCGGTGCGGATCTGCAGCTAATTACAATACAATAACACACCCCTATGAGTGGTGATGCCCCTATTTGGGTAGTATAAGTATAAAGCCGGCAGGGTTTCATCCAGTTCTCTCCAAGCATAGTCTTTGTACCATGCCTAGGACCAGTGATTAGTCTCTGGCTGGAGAACATTCTGTTGTCAATGTTATCACCTTATTATTTCTAAACTCGCTGTGGATTTCCGGCTTTTTATTCTTCCTAGAGACCACTTTCATCGCTGTATTATAGATTTCATTATGAGTAAGTGTGGTTTAGCCATTCTGTATCAATTTACCTCCACATGTAAACACCGGTAGTAAAGACACGGATAGATTTGATTCATTTGCGCAACCACGTTGTTTGTTCATAAGCTATGGTGTTGAAGCGCTAATAAACAGGGATGTGATTTGTTTTCCTCCGCCAATTCGCCGATTTTAGAGTTTTTAATAATGCAATTGGTCATTACTTTTAAAAGTTACTAAGCATAAAGAAGGGGAAAATTGTATATTTTGCTGCTGAAAATACTACCTTTAAATCCCTTAAAATTTATTAAATGCATGAGCTTCTGGGGGAACTGCCCCATGGGCCCCCTTTGGGGGCTCTCCTGTGGACCTAGAGTTCCCGTGGATCCTTAACAAATCTTTAAAAGTCTTAAATTGATTAGTCAATTTTCAAGGCCTTCAAAAGTCTTAAATATCGTAACTTTTCCATGAAAGGTCTTAAAAAGGTCTTAATTTAGTTGCTGATTTAAACACTGCCAGATGTATGTGACTTCTCACTTATAAATTTTCAAATAGAACATAGATTGTGCAAGCTTGTAGCACCAGCAGACCTGTTATATCACAGACTAGCCTGGCCAGCAAAGTGATCGTCCACATAGAGATCCATAGATTGCATCACCTCACTCATTTCTGTTAATATTTAATTAAATATGTATGTTACATTTGCCGTGAAAATGGCAGCCCCCAAACCCCCAGCTTAACTTTCAGATTTATTTGCTGATGGCCAATCACATCCTTGAAAAAACGGAAACCTGTGTTTCAGTATGATGTGCTCATCCAGTACCGCGCCTACGTAAATGAATTCCCTGCCGCACTGGCGCAGCTCAGGAAGTCCTGTCAGCACTCGGTCCGCTTCAGGAAGTTCCTACGGGTAGGTGGTTTAAAAATTAAAAATGATTAAATAGGTCTATTTGTGTCACGCTAATGCTGGGTCCATACGGGCCTGGAAAGTCTTGAAAAGTCTTGAACTTCATTTGCCCCATTTCAAGGCCTTGAAAAGCCTTGAATTTAACCTATTTTGGGTAATTAGTCTTGAAGACCAGTGCTTCAGCACTGACAAAATATCTATTCAGATGAATAAAATATTTACACACAAAAAAAACCCCAAAAAACCTTGAATTCTGGTAAACTGTCCCCACTGATCTAAATTAGTCTGAATTCGCCATTGTTTTTTCCTGAAATCCAAATGAAAATAGTGTCGTGGGGGTGATGAAAATGGGAAATATTGCACCTAAAGCGGGACTCGAACCCACATCTCTATTCCGAGCCAGTGTGCTAACCATTACACCACCTAGGATCCCTGATATCACCATACTAGCCACACCTACCTGTCTATGTGGTTACTTGCCTGAGAGGTCAGTGCAGACTACTATACTCGTCCCCCTGGAGTTGTAAGTCCTTTAATGCTTACAATTACATACATACAGGCAATCCACTAACACATACATACATACACAGTGTAGGTTCAACAACCATACAGCGCGTAGCTTGTACAGGATCCTGGTCATGACACCAGTGTCATGGGGGTGATTAAAATGGGAAATATTGTGCCTAGAGCGGGACTCAAACCCACATCTCTTTGCATTCTGGGCCAGTGTGCTAACCATTACACCACCTAGGCTCCCTGATATCACCATACTAGCCACGGCTACCTGTCTATGTGGTTACTTGCCTGAGAGGTCAGTGCAGACTACTACAATAGTCTTAAATTCTTATTAAAAACAGCCTTGGAATAGCCTTGAATTCCATATCTTTACATGTGTACAGACCCTGGAAAGAAAATAAGACCATGAAAATGATATCATGTGATGTTTTTTGTACATTAGTTGATTAAGTGGGGGAAATTTCAGTGGCAGACAATTGGGTCTTCCTCATTACACTGCTCCTTGCCCTATCCTAGTAATGCTGAACCCAAGGCTAGGTAACGACAAGTGTACATTTTTAAGTCATTGATTTTGCTCGGCTAAGGGTTTGAATCCCACAACCTACCAAAACGGGAGGCAGACGCTCAACTCATCTGGTTAATAGCATCTTTATTTAAAGTTGCAATGTCAGGTTGTTTTGCGTTTCCACCATATATTTTTAGATCAATATATATTAATCTACTTTACATTAGTTTAAAGTAACTTATTTTAAATGGCTAACTTTTGAGATATTTGAAGTGCAAACATGGCAAATTAATTTTGGCAAGCTTGCCAAAACTCAACACCGTAGGCTTCTGCAGTAACAGGTTCTATTAAATTGACCCGGTATTCCTTTCCATGTGGCGACAAATGTTTAATAAGTGCAACAGTATCAAAGTTAGATATGAAGAATCAAATCTAGAAAATTGTTTTGGTTTTGAAAATTTCCATCGGACTATGCAGCTTAATCAAATATGACAAAGCTTGAAAAGAAACCTAGGGAATTGGACGTAGCTCAGGCAGTAGCATGTCCACCTGTGAAGGTGTTCATCATCCTATCGATCCTGCTCAGTGGACACATTTGCAGTTTGGGCTATTTTCCAACCAGTGGTCCACAACTGGTTCGTAAAAAGCTGTGGTATGTGCTGTCCTCTCTGTGGGAAAGTGCATATAAAACACCCCTTGCTGCTTATCGGAAAGAGTAGCCTATCTGGCGGCAGTGGGTTTTCTCCAAAGAAATATGTCAGAATTACCATATGTTTGACGTCCAATGGCTGATGATACGAAAATCAATGCGCTCTAGAGGTGTCGTTAAATAAAACAAGCTTTACGTTTAAAAAAAAAAAAAACCTGAGTATGATGCAGTTTCTATTCATGTGTTTTCAGAAGTGTCAGCAAGACCCGGTGTGCGAAGGGCTCGACCTGGCCGCCTTTCTGCTGACCCCGGTACAGAGGATTCCACGTTATGTCCTTCTGCTGAAGGTAGGCGTCAGGCAGAGCTCAAGGTCCGTGTGGGGCCTGGAAAGTCTTGAACTTCATTTGAAACATTTCAAGGACTTAAAAAGCCTTGAATTTAACCTATTTTGGGTAATTAGTCTTGTAAAGCTTTGAATTCTATTAAACTGTCCATTAAAATGTGGCGGTAATGCTAACAATTTTGGAAGGCCCTTAAACCTACTTATGAGTCTTGGGTGCACTGATTTGTAATGAAGTAGTTTTTGTTTTGTGACTAAATTTAGATCATCCCCCCCCCCCTACTCACACACACACCCCTCCACTCCCAATCTGACAGTGTGACAGCTTCCAGCATTTTCACCCCTACAGCAAATGCTCAAGTACACAGTGCCCGACCACGTGGACTATTACTATGTGGAGGCGAGTCTTGCCAAACTGGGCACCTTCCTCACGCAACTCAACGACTCGATCGAGTACTCGATGAAGATGGTGGTGAACGACACGACACCAAAAGAGAAGCGGTGAGCACGTCCGCTGTCGCCTGCAGGAACCAGCTTTAATTTACTTAATTCAGCCCTGTCTAAAGCTAAGATTCCATATATGCGGCATCGAATGCATATGGGTCGTTTCATAATAAATGGGGCCAATGTACTTTTCGGTATGTGATGGTCAAAAACAATTATGAAAAGAGTAGAGGAGGTATTTTCTTTATAGAACTGGTATTCTTATACTTTGGAGAGATAGATATGAAAAAATTAAGGCCTAATGTGACAGTAAGAAAAAAGCCAACGTGTTTTAAAGGCATGAATTTGTGACATGGAGAATTTGGACTTTTCTACAGCCTACTAGACCTTTATTTTGCATAGAATTTTACCTGTTAGTCAATGAAATAATAAAAGAAGACTTACTTGAAATAAATATTCATTTTGCATGCATATATATATTTTTTTAATCTAATATTCCAGGGTGATTAAACTGGTTCTGGACGTAACTGTCGTGTCCCTGCTTGTTAAATTAGGAAATATATTATCCTGGGAATACCAGAGTTTCAGTAAAAAAACAGTTGCTATTGTTGCATGTGTAAGGCTATTTTCTAGTACCATGGATAGTAATATAATTTATCTACAAAGATTTATGGGAAGAAAAATTGAAGTTGAAGTTGCATATTATTTTTGGTGTCCCCATCTATTGTATTTCATCCACAACTCAAAATTGGGGAAAATATAATCATCCTATGCAGATTTTGTTACAGTGCATTTTTATACTTAGGGGACCACAATGTACAAATTAATTGTTTCATGCAATAAATTTGATTAAATAATTTATTTGATTAATAAATCCACACTTGGTGATTAATAAGTCCACACTTGGGGCTGGCTACTCAATTAGTTCTTGTTTTTCTGACAAAATGGTAACCTCAACTATCTTCTCCTTCACATTACCAGGATATATATGGACAAGAGTTAGCTACTCTGAACAAATTAGGCAAAAACGCAACATTTATTTGTTACCCTCATGTCATACTTTGGCCCCATTTGCCATGAAACGACCCCTATGCGGCATGATATAGGCCTTCCCATGCTATTTTCAATTTTTCTTGCTCTAAATTTTGAAGGAAAGTAAAAGTTGCTGGTTTCCTATGGCAAATGGAGCGGCATTCGCGTTCGCATTCATACCGATCGGTCATTGGGACGATCCACTTGCCGTATTCGCATTCGCATCCAGACATAGAAGCACCACTGTGCATTTACATGCTTTTCCATTTTTTGTGGCATTCGTATTCGCATGCCGCATACTGCGTATATGGAATCTTAGCTTATCTTAGCACTCGAATCTTCCTCTAATTCCTAATTTACAGAAATGTTGATGTACTCTACAATCAGTAAATTTTCATTTATTTTTAAACTTATGTTGCATTATACGTTAAAGTTGCATTGTCCGATGGTTTTAAATTTCTATCATTTTGTGAGATAAATATATCAAATTGATTGTTATAATCTATCTTACTTTAATTTGAAGTAACTTTTATTTTAAATGGCTAACCTTTGAGATATTTGAAGTGCAAACACTAAATTAATTATTGAAACCACGCCAAAACTGACACCATAGACTTTTGCAGTAACAGGTTATATCAAATTGAATCAGCATTCCCTTCTGTGTGGCAACAAATGCTTAATAAGTGCATCAGATACAAATCTAGACAATTGTTTTGGTTTTGAAAATTGACTGCTTCATCGGACTATGCAGCTTTTAGCTCAGCTGAACCAGCTGTCTCCAGGAAATTGGTTGGTTGGTTGGTTGGTTGGTTGTTGGTGTTTTTACGTCCTGGCAACATCTAAGGTCATATCAAGACGGGTTCCGACTTGTGACAGTGCGCACTCATGGCTACTTTATAGTGCTGCCCCACTGGGAAATCAGGCTGCCAGCACCATGACCCGATATCCCACTCAGTCACATTATCCTGACACTGAGCTAACCAGTCCTTGCCCTATTCTATTAATGCCGAGCGCCAGGCTAGGAAGCGACAAGTATCAATTTTATAAGTCATTGGTTTGACTCGATTGGGAACTGAACTCCCGACAGGCTACCGCGCCCGGTCCAGGAAATTGTCTGTACAATGCTGTGGGTTTTTTTTTCAGTGCTCACGCTGAACAGTGACGGAATATTCATATCTTAGGGTTTTTTATTTTACTTCCTCCAAGTGATTTTTAGTTATTAACCCATCCTCTGTTGGTACGCTTAGTTTGATCAAAGTTATTTAGTTGAGTACTATAGTTTTTGTATAGATACTTCCGAATCGTGTTTGATACAGATATCATTTGAATCTAACGTGATATATTTGGAATCTAATACGATTCATTTTTGAGGCATGACAAAATTAGCCGATGTGCACAGTAAGTGCCGCGAAATCTATTAGGAACTACTATTGAAATGTCCGTCCTGATATGACCTTAGATGTTGTTAGGACATAAAGCAACAACAAACAAACTATTGAAATATAGTTTAAAATTAAAAGAAGAAAAAAAACTATATTTTAATGGGGGGCGTATGTTCATATATACTTTTGTCTCACTTGATTCCTATATTGGAGGGGAGGGGGACTTAGCTCAGGCAGTAGAGTGTCCACCTCTGAAGGTGTCAATCATCCTATCGATCCTGCTCAGTTGACCCATTTGCAGTTTGGGCTATTTTCTGTTCCAACCAGTGGTCCACATCTGGTTCATCAAAGGCTGTGGTATGTGCCGTCCTGTCGGTGGGAAAGTGCATATAAAAGACTACTTGCTGCTTATCTGAACGAGTAGCCTATGTGGTGGAAGCGGGTTTCCTCCGAAGTAATGTCAGAATGACCATATGTTTGATTTTGTTGTTGAAGATTTATACTGCCTATCATGGATAAGCCTGAATAGGCTTGTTTTCACCATTAGACAGTTTGTCGATAGAAAGCCCGAGCCTACACTTTTACCGACCCAAGGGATTTTTAACCTCCCACACCACATAGACATGGTATGAGAGCAACCGGCCTTTGATGACGCTGTAAGTTATACACAGCGGTGGAAATCCAAATTGGCATAGATGGGGGCATGATGTCCAATAGCCAATGATAAAAATCAATGTGCTCTAGAGGTGTCGTTAAATATAACAAGCTTTCCTTTCCTTTATATCGCATCCAATTGTTTATGATCTTTTAAAATTTAAAATTGAAATATCAATTATTTTTAAGTTGTTCTTCAAGGAAGAGCCTATGCTCTAAGCTTGGTCTTAAAATGTTGCCTTTTGTTTAGAAAACTGCGGATGGGTTCGATGCGGTCTAGCGGCAGCAGCTGTGATGGCGGTCAATATGGCGCCCCCCGTGACAGCAACATGCACGCCCCCGGAGACAACATGGCCGCCCTCTCCACACCCAGCGGAAGGCAAGACTGTCTGTCTGTCCGTGTGTGTGTCTGTGACTGTCTGTCTGTCTGGGTCTGTTTGTGTTTGCCACTCTCCCCATCTGTAGGGTTGTCTGTCTATATGCCGGTCTCTGTCTCTTCCTGCCTGTCTCCCTGTCTCTCCCCATCTGTAGGTCTATGTCTGTCTGTATGCCGGTCTCTGTCTCTCCCTATCTGTCTCCATATCTGTCTCCTTGTCTCTCCCCATCTGTAGGTCTGTGTCTGTCTGTATGCCGGTCTCTGTCTGTCTCCCTGTCTGTCTCCTTGTCTCTCCCCATCTGTAGGTCTGTGTCTGCCTGTTATTGTCTATCTGCAGAGTTGGTATGGGGCCTGGAAAGTCTCAAAAAGTCATTTGCCCCATTTTAAGGCTATGAAAAGCCTTGAATTTAACCTATTTTGGGTAATTACTCTTGAAAAGCCTAGAATTCCATTAAACTGTCCCCACTGATCTAAATTAGTTCGAAATCGCCATTCACCATTGGTGTTTTTCCCTGAAATGCAAATGAAGATAGTCTTGAATTCCTAACAAAAGCAGGCTTGATGAGCCTTGAAATAGCCTCGAATTCCATATCTTCACATCACCGCGAATATGGCCCATGTTGCCTACACGGCGTAAAGAAACCACCAATCAATCAAACAATCAAACAATCAACCATTTCTTCACATGTGTACAGACCCTGCAACAAACAAAGAAGCTTCTAATTGTGTTTTGTCGGCTTGCAGAGTGTTCCAAGTGGCGGTCATGAACCCGGACCGCCCGCTCGGCGTGCCGGCAGCGTCCGACATGCGGCCGCCCCCTAGTGGCGGCGGCTACGACAGCCGGACGCTGCCCTCCATGGGCACTAGGCGGCAGTGCGAGCGGCTAAGGCGGCCCAAGTCGGGTGACGCCGAGACCGGTCGCCTAGCAACCAGGCCGCAAGCAGACGACGACGCCTTGTTCGTGGCGCCCCGCCAGGTGGCGCCCCGGCCGCGCTCCGTAGCGGGGGCGGGGCCGGACCTGTGGGGCGAGCCGCCGCGCGGGGGGGTGCTGAGGCGGCAGCAGACGTTGGTCGGGCCGTCCCCGTACCGGGTCGCCTCCCCCCCGCCCCCGCCCTACAGCCCGGCCGGCCTCAGGGCGGCGCTGTCTGTTACCGACGTGAAGGCCCTGCCGGCCGCTGACGGCCTGGCCGTCTACCCGGCCCCGCTTCAGGGTCAGGCGGCCGGGCCTGCGGCCGGGGCCGAGGCCGTGCTGCACAAGTCGCTCAGCCACCTGCCGCCGGCTGGTTACGGCGTGTACGGCAGCGAGGAGCCGGACGAGGCAGCCGACACAAGCGGCGGGGACTTGGCGCAGCGCAGGGCTGTCAAGCTGTCTTGCAGATCGCGCAGCCAAGGTCACCTGACGTACGACACGCAACAGTTGCAGCAGCAGGAGCAGCTGCTGCAGAAGCAGATGCAGCAGCATTACCGCCTCCACGATGGGTACAGCAATGCACCACCAGGTGGCGACATCTACACGCCGTCGCAGCCGCGCATCAACCTCGCTCTGGCGCGCAGCCTGCGGGATGAAGCGGCGCGCCGCCCGAGCCCGCCGAGGGGGGAGGAGGAGGAGCGGGAGGAGGACGATGGGGAGGTGGGGCTCGGCGGCCCGGGGGCCTTCCATCACCCGCCGGCGGGACCCGGGCCACCCCCAGCCGGCATGCGGCCGCGGACCGCCTCGCAGGGCGCCGCCGCCGGTGTTGCCGACCTTCCCCGGGATGCCGCCTGGGACGACCCGGACACAAGCACGCTTAGCGTCCTTGACCTCACCGCCGGAAGCGGCCGCCGGAAGGAGCAGCGGAAGAGGAAGAAGGACCGGCAAAAAAAGCTCGAGGACAGCATCGTGTCTGAGAGTGGCCGCAAGAAAATGGGCATCAAGGATTCCATCAAGAATATCTTCTTTAAGAAAAGGTGAGGATTTGGGGGGGGGGGATTTTCCATTAAATTTGTTAAAATTAGAATATCTCCTTTTAAAAAGGTGAGGATTTCTTGCTTTTTGTTGGGGTTTTTTTTTCATTAAAAAAAATGATTAGAAAAAGGTTTTGAAAAGTTGTACAAAAAAACCCTCAGCTTTGCTTCTATGCTGGTTATGTATGTATTGGCGTCTGTTTGTGTGTGAGACTTATGGTTGCTTATTAATGTGTGACAGTTTCTTATCAGAGTTTTGTTGTGAATTCGTTATGATCGCTAAATATTGTACAAGGAAGTTTATTTTAATTTATCTTTTAAGTGCTCACTCAACCGACATACATGAACTGTGCAAGGCACTGATATTTGTTCATTGAGTCGGTTAGGTTTGCGTTTCACCACAAAATGGGGGACTGCGAACCAGGGCGAATGGAACCAAACAAAATGTGTCGCCAAATAAAAAGTGATTCATTTTGGTCTCTTTGCTTTATAGCAGAAACCCCGTCACCAAAAACTAGCTACAACGGGCTTTGTGATTGATGTGTGTACTTGAAGCTACTGGAAGATTGCACAGACAAGCACAGACAAGCATCACCTTTTTACGGGCTAATAGTCATCTCCAGAGAATATCAGACCGACACATTCCAGGCCGCCATTGTCACTCAAACAAGTGGGCTCAGGCCCAGATCGAAAACCAGACTACTTTTTTTTTTTCCTTTTTTTTCCTTTTTTTTCCTTTTTTTTATTTTTTTGTTTTGTTTTGTTTATTTTTTATTTTTAAGGGTCATATCATGGATCTATCACTCTCTGAAACCCCACTTGACTATGCTCAACCTTTCAGTATATACTGGAAATTACTCTAGAATTTGTCTGTTTGTTTACACTCGCTTGGGATTGAGCTAAGTGGGAACACGTGGACACTGGACCTGCACTCGTAGGTTCCTAGAGCTGAACCAATATGGGGCAGAAGCACGGAAGAAGACTACACTGCCCCCCCACCCTCCTCCCACACCCCAGTCGATGACAACTCGATGACAAGTAACTAGCTCCATACCCCAAGGGAACTAGTACTAAACTAGGCTAACATTCTTTATCGACTGACAGATTCTTCATATTCCTCGACTGTTATTCGCTAACTTTCTTTATCGACTGACCGATTTCATTCTCCATATTCCTCTACCATTGTTCGCTAACATTTATCATTGACCGACAGATATCATTCTCCATATTGCTCTATCATTGTTCGCTAACATTTATCATTGACCAACCGGTTGAATTCTTCACATTCATCTACCTTTATTTGTAAACATTCATTGTCGACCGACATATTGAATTCTCTATGTTCCTCTACCGATATTTGCTACATCCATTATCGACCAACAGATTGAATCCTCCATATTCATCTACCATTATTCGCTAACATTCAATATCGACCGACATATTTCATTCTTCATATTCATCTACTTTTGTTCACTAACATCCATTATTGACCGACAGATTTCATTCTCCATATTCATCTACCTTTAATCGCTAACTTTAATTATCGACCGATATCTCTTTGTTTAGAAAATACTTTTTATTTGATTTTCGCAATCAATCACACTGTTGGCCCAAGTTTTATAATATACAAGGTATGGATGTAGAAATACACACGGACATCGCCGACTCTTTTTCTTATTTGTCCACTTACCTATTTAAACCAGCAATCAGTTAATATTGTCTACATGTTGTTTACTCGGCACAGGAAAAGTGAGAAGGAGAAGATAACTGCCTTACATGGTATTTTAGCAGAGGACACAGGTGTTCTGACAACAAGCTTTAGAAAGATCCCTCTAAGAATCGAAGCTTGTACACTGAACTCTGGTGGACCCCACCTGGCCGGGTCTCCGGACGGGCGGGGTCAACATGGCATGCTGGTTGTGCGCAACGGGCGAATCAGCCTGAACCACGACATAGCCGAGCACTGCCTCAGCCCGCCACCAGACGCTGGCCCCGAAAGGGCCGGCACCAGACTGAAAAAGAGGCCACACTCGGTGTGCTATGGGGCGGTCACGTGCACACCGCAGGAGAAGAAGTCGAGCCTGAAGTCTGGCCCGTCCCGCTCCTCCCTGTGAGTACATGCAGCCTGCGCCTGCATGTCCGCCCCACCCTGCCCCGCCCCGCCTTCCCCAGGTGCTTCTGGTGCACCGCCTTAACTGCCCCTGCTACCTGTAGTATAACATTGGGTAGTGCGGTAACAGTGGCCTTCATGATACCATTGGCATGTATGGTATCATTGGCTTTTATGGTACCATTGGTATGTATGGTACCATTGGCTTGTATGGCAACATTGGTCTGTATGATACCAATGGTTTGTATGGTAAAATTGGCCTGTATGATACCATTCGCTTATATCGCAACATGTTTGGCACCATTAGCCTGAATATTACCATTGACTTGAATGGAAACATTGGCCTGAATGTTATCATTGGCTTGTATAGCGAAATTGCCATTGGCCTGTATGGTAACATTGGCCTGTTTGGTAACATTGGCATGTGTGGTAACATTGATTTGAATCGTACCATTGGCTTATAATAGTTATATGGTATAATGGCATGTCTGTTACCATTGGCCTGTGAGTTACCATTGGCTTGTATGCTAAATTGGCCTGTATGGTACCAATGGCATGTATTATCAATAACAATAGATGGAGAAGGTGGCTTCATACTGAGGTCTCACTAGTGTAGAAATCCATATGTGATATTAGTATTATTTCTATTAGTAGTATATGTACGCAACAGTAGTCACAAGCCCAGCTTTTCGGATTGATTGGAATGGTCTGTTGAATCTGCTATCTCCATGTTCTATAAATTCAGGGATTAATTCACATTATCCCAAGCGCATGTTGGATGCAGTTGGTGATGCTTGATTAACAACTATGATAAAGAAGCAGAATTACACAACTTTGGTTTTGACTTCCTGCTGTGGTTTCCTTAATGCGTTGTGTAATATATGTGTCAGGTGTATCAAAGCCGCTCAGGGTCTTTGACAGTTTGAGGATGATCTAATGAATATCTGAAGGGTGTGTGCTTTTGTAATTGAATCATGACATGTAGCGATTGGTGCCATTTCGTATAAAACGATTCCGAAACCTTCCAATACATACAGCGATGAAAGATCTTCGGGCGCGATTTTTTATATTTACCGAATAATGTTAAGCAAAATACCAAGGAATCAGTGGTATATAACAATTAGTTTATTCGAATCCTGTTCTTATATGAACTTAGATGTTGCTAGAACTTGATACCCAAACAAGAAATAGTTACATATGGGCGATAAAACAGTCACAACAAGGGCAGTTGAAACCTGACTTCCGGCAATTTTCCTGCGATTCCCTGACAGTGCTAATCCTATGGGGGTGAAATCTGTGTTATTGCAGAAATTCACCATAGCGTATTAATCTTTGATTTCCGCGTTTTTTCTCCGAGACTACTTTCATCCCTGTACATAGTGTGTAAGTTAATGAATGGAGTGCTACCTCTTTCCATCAGGTACTGACTTATAGCAGTGTTTTAGTCATTTTACCTCTACAGAAAAGATCACAAGCGTTTATATATATACAATTTTACAAATGCAAGTTTGCGCATGAAAGCACGTGGCATGTTATGCTAGGTACACACCTACCGTTTTTCCACACCCACCTACCGTATTCGATCTAAAATTGCCCAAAAGTCTTGAGGTGTGCACTCCCCTAGCACACCTAGCGATTGCGATTCGCGACTTAAAACTCAATTTTAGGGCTAAAAGTGCTTCCTTACGATTGCGATTCGCGATTCGAAAAATGAATCGGCCCGTTTTCAGTTTTAAGCGGGTTGGGTCGGGTTGCGAGTTTTAGTGCGCGAGTCGTAAATGGTAGGTGTGTACCTAGCATTACATGACACACATCGCATAACACACTGCACGTGAATGGAATCTCAGCTTAAGTTAGCGAAGACGCTAATAGGTAGGTCCATTTCTGACAAGAGTGGCTTCAATTAACGGTGAAGAGGATGCTCTGAGAAAAATGTAAACATGGTTAATTTGTCATGTCTTGACTAGTTTGTGAATTGCATGACATATCTTTTGAGTAGTGTTTCTTTGCCATGTGCTTGGTGTGTGTTGTATACAAGTGACCTTATCTTTTGTATAGTTTAGTCATTTTGTTTCACATATTGCATCCCTTGGCTATCTAGATCTAACCTGCTACTGAATGATGCGATTACATTCACCTCATAATGCCCATAAACACAGGTGCAATTTAACTTCAGTGTGCTGAGTTGGCTGATATTTATCTGTACATATGTACATTTGTTACTGGTTATTATTTTGTGAAATATAGTTATATACACACACATATATGTGTAACTGATTACTATCAGACATGTGATTTCTGCTATTTAGTTATTTGTGTGTGAATCTACTGCCACTTGTACAAAGCCACTGTAGTGTACATTTGAGTGTGCCAGTGGCGCCATCTATGTGCCATTTCACTCCTCTGTTGCGCAACATATTTCCTATCAATTGCAGCAGAGTAATGTGCATAGCTTACACTTAGCTAATTAAAAAAAGAAATTACTTTGTTGCACATTGTGCAGATATATTACATTGTTGTACATTGTTGAGTGTATAAAAATGGAACTCACCAAGGTAAAATTACCTTGAACTGATATATATATATATTACAGGGTCCATATGGAACCTCGAAAGTCTTGAAAAGTGTTGAACTTCATTTGCCACATTTCAAGGCCTTGAAACCAATTTTGGCTAATTAGTCTTGAAAAGCCTCGAAGTTGAATTCCATTGAACTGTACCCATTGATCTAAATTTGTCTGGAATCGACATTCAGAATAGCAATTTCGAACTAAATCCAAAAGAAAATAGTCTTGAATTCCTATCGAAAACAGCCTTGAAAAGTCTTGAAATAGCTTTGAATTCCATATCTTCACATGTACGGACCCTGGAATTATGTCTGAAGCTGGTATATTATATGATGCACGGTGATCTGACCTCTTAGGATTGGGGTTATCGATACTGTGTATGCCTGTTCATTGGGGTATGTTGTGTTGCTAGGCGCTGGTCCCTGAGACGTCCTGGTATGCTCAGGGTCAAGTTGTAAGTATCTGACCTATTGTCGACACATAATGCCACCTGAATGCCATCCCTGCCTGAGAGTGTACAAGTTAAGATGGACTGACAAGCCTGACCCAGGGATGAAGTCTCCGCAGTTTCGCTGATTTTCACGATTTTCTATATTTACCTATTAACGCTAAACAAAATTTTGAGGAATCAGGATGTATATATGACAACAGTTGGGTAGTTTGAATCCCGTTCTTATATGACCTTGGATGTAGCTAGAATATAAAATTATAACAAGAATGAGCTAGGTATGGGCGATAATGATCATACTGATAATTGATATAGGCACAACAAGGATAGTTGAAACCTGACTTCCGGCATTTTCCCGCGATTCCCTGACAGTGTTAAGTCTATGGGAGAAGATCCGCGCTTTCACGGAAATTCGCCATCGGTGTAATAATCAGCTTGCTTTCCGCATTTTTTTGCTAGAGACCACTTTCATCCCTGCTGACCAGATGTTGTTGGCCTTTTAGACATGAAAATCCCATGTACATGCATGGCTTGTCACTATGAAGCCCATTTTTGTGTGTGTTGGCAGCATGTTCGGTAGCACTGGAGATTGATAGACATTAGTAAAGGCATACCATGACAACTAGATATCCTTTAAAACCACCTACCATGACAAGTAAGCTTACATAGCCAACAAAACAAGCAAACTTGTGGCGTTCTCTGTGGCGGAGTGGTTAGAGTGTCTGACTTTTTTCTAGGTCGGACTCCTAATCTGAGGGTCGGCGGTTCGATTCCCCGTGCCCCCAGCTCTGCCAATTTGGATTTCCACCGCTGTGTATAACTTACAGCGTCATCAAAGGCTGGTTGCTCTCATACCATGTCTATGTGGTGTGGGAGGTTAAAAATCCCTTGTGGTGGTAAAAGTGTAGGCTCGGGCTTTCTATCGACCAGCAGTGGAATGAGGAAGACCAGTCGTCTATGACTGAAATTTCCCCTGCTTAAACAACTAATGGACAAAAAAAAAAAACCTATCTATCATTAGTTCGGCAGATATGTGAATAATTGTACCTTTGCCGATACAAGCATGAGCTTTGCCACCCTGTTGGAGCATGCCCGAAGGAAGATTTCCCGATGGCCATATAGCTAACAAATCTTCCTTATTGCATGCTCTAACAGTGTGCCAAAGCTCATGCTTGTATCATCAAAGACACAATTCCCCAAAATACTGCGTGTGTGTGCCGGACTACATGGCAAGGAGATAGCTATCAAAGCCACATCCTAACAAGTAGACATCTTTTTATTTATATTTTTAAAACTTCCTTTCATAGCAAGCATAACCTTACCAACCATTTGTTATGAAACATTCTATAAAACCTTGCATCCAACCCTCGATTGCCCAATTTCTACTCCGCTTCATTTGATCGATTGTATTGCATTGCATTTTCCCATATTAATAAATTTGAAATGATCAGTTTGTTTCTGCGAAAGAAAAGATGGAACATTTTCTGTTTTTAAGTCAATGCTATTATTGAAAGGTCGTGAGATAGGATAGGTGGATAGGTTTAGAACTGATGACGTATTTATTCTCAAACTCCAGGCCCCAGGCCACTCGGGTATGGCTAAACCAAACTTTCATGTGGTTATAAGGTCATCTGAGACCCCACCAACCTTTTTATATGATAAATGGTAGTATTTTGCTGTGCCGCTGAAAAAAGTTTGGATTAACCGATCGTTTGGTTTAACCGAGCTTGGTTTAACAGGGTTATACTGTATATAGATAAACATTTTTTTTATAAAAATCAAAATGTCCACATACATTGTATATTACATGTGCAATACACGCTTGGTCAGTCAAGGTCAAAACCAAAGCTCGGTTAAACCAATGATCGGTTAATCCAAACAAATTTCTATGGTCCCTTCAAGTTTGGTTTAACGGGGTTATACTGTACCAAGTTTGGTCATCAGAGGCATATATATGGTTGTAGGTGCTAAGTAAGTTTAAAGTATAGGGGCTATATAATGAAGGATGGGGGCTGCGAATGGCACCAACCCTGACACCAAGGTCGCATTCAGGGTACAGCTCTGAGACGTCTTTTTGTCCTATTTGTGTTTAGGATACGCCTCTGAGTCGTCTTGGGGGCGTGTCCCTTTTCCGACAGGAGGCAAAAAGCACCTAAAAATTGGCCGCCAAATTCAGTGGTTTCAGCCAATCAGAGCTCTTCTTGTCCATTACAAATGGCGGCCCCCGTATTGGGGGGGGGCTGCCATTTTCGAGGCGACCAACAGCTAAACTCGTTCAGACTAGCGTAACGTCAGGAATTTCTCCGAGGCACCTCGGAGATGTATCTTGAACTCGTCCCTGGTATAAGCTGAAGCTGCGATCCAGTGTCCTGCGTCACATCTTCAGTTAGTCCTCCCTGAGGGTCCAGGAGATCTCGGAATACCTGTGTTAGTAGTGTCCGCTAGTCAATGGAGGGACTGAACCTGCGACCTGGTGTGATTGCAGAGCGGAAGTACTATCATATATGTACTCTCTCCGCCCCTTATAAAAACAAACCCACCCACAATCCTACAAAAAATAATAACTTGACAACTAAACATTTGTTGAACTTTACACCAAGACTTGCAGCATCCAGATAGAGATGCCCACTGAAGTTGGCATAGGCACACCCAAGTCTGTAAAGCCCCAGTCACACATACCCGGATCAGGGGCCGGACGAGCCCTGGACTGCCATCCGGGGTGGTCCGTGGCTCGTCCATGGGTCGTCCGTGGCGACCCTGGCCTGATCCATGGCTCATCCGGCACCGTCTGGGCTCAGCCCCGGATGTTTTAAAATGTTTAAAACATCCGGGGTGGTCCGGGGGATTTTGCAATCCGGGCTCAATCCGGCATGATCCGAGGATGGTCCGGGTAATTCGGGGGTGGTCCGGGGTCATTTTGAGCCACGGTTTGACCCGGACCATCCCCGGACTATCCAGGGAAGGTGTGACTGCGAGGCAAAAATCGACGAAAACAGTGATTTTATCCGTGGTGGTCCGGGACAGTCCGGGCCGTTGGTCCGTGGGCGGTCCGGCTCAAAATCCGGGGCTCGTCCGGCTATGTGTGACTGGGGCTTTAGGCGAAAACTCGCACTAATACTCAAATTTGGTGTTGTGTACCTATCTGGATAGTATTTCCAGTGTGTACATGAAATGAATCTAATGTATGCATCAGTTATAAATCGTGTGCCTAAATGGACATATTCATTAAGAAAAACAATCTACCAGTTTAATTAATTAAAGCACATGTTTTGGTGGTTATCTTTTTCTATTCTTACAGTTTGATTTGACTTCTTAGTTACATAGAATATAGTTATTAAAGTTGGATAGTACGATGCCTTTGAGTTTCTGTCATTTTTAGGAGATACATATATTAACTTTATCCTTATAATCTACCTTACTTTATTTTAAATGGCTAACTTTTATTTTAAACTTTTGAGATATTTGAAGTGCAAACATGCAAAAATATTTTTTCGAAGCATCCCAAAACTCTGAGAACACAGGTTTATGCAATAGCAGGTTCTATTAAATTGACTCCGTATGCCCTTCTTCTATGTGGCAACAAATGCTAAATAACACCATATGTTATGAAAGCACAGGTTCTATTAAATTGACTCAGTATGCCCTTCTGTGTGGCAACAAATGCTTAATAAGTTCATCAGTATCTAAGTGAGATATGTAGAATCTAATCTGGTGGGTGTTTTAGTTTTGAAATTTGATGCTCCATCGGACTACGCAGCTTCGATCACTTTGATAAGCTTTTAATCGTGCTGCTGTGGAGGCCTGTGGCGTAGGTGGTGAGCGTCTGGTGTGGCTTTGAGAGCGGCACATAGCTCAGGCGTACCGTGTCCACCTGTGAAGGTGTCGGTCATCCTATCGATCCTGCTCAGTGGACCCATTTGCAGTTTGGGCTATTTTCCGTTCCAGCCAGTGGTCTACAACTGCTTCATCAAAGGTTGTGGTATGTGTTGTCCTGTCTGTGGGAAAGTACATATAAAAAGACCCCTTGCTGCTTATCGGAAAGAGGAGCCTATGTGGCACCAGCGGGTTTCCTCCAAAGAAATATGTCAGAATGACCATATGTTTGACGTCCAATAGCCGATGATATGAAAATCAATGTTCTCTGGAGGCGTCGTTAAATAAAACAAGATTTACCTTACGGATGTGGCATTGACTGTGATTTGTCGGTGTGTTGCAGGGGCAGCAAGGTGATGGAGAGTGTGGACTGTGAGAGGGACGCCGACCAAGCTCCAACGGCGTCCCGGCAGACGGCGCCACCGCGCGACCACAGCGTCGTGATCACCAGCCGGGGGCTAGGCGGCGACTTAAACACCTACGAAGACGAGAACGGCGATCCCTGCAGCGCAGTGTGACGGCGACCCGGATGATCTGTGCAGTGTGACTTGGAGGCCGTGGAGGCGGAGAACATTTGCCATTTTCCCAAGGCTTCTCCTCCATTCATGTGTGAGGGAGGACAGGTAGTCCAAGGTACACCGACACTGGGACTGGCCGTGTTAGGGTCGGGTGAAATACCATTGCAGTGTACATGTCAGACACTAATGCCATATATAGTGGTGGATAACAGATTCACCCCCTACCACAGTAGCCTGAGTAGTGGGAGCACACATAATAGACTCTGTGTGTGTGTGCGTGTGCGTGCATGTGTCTATCAGTGTTGCCAACTCTCACGAAATTCCCATGAGAGTCACGGAAATTGAAGGTTCTGATCAGTCAACCTCACGAGTCACAGATCGACCCCCCAAAATCACACGAATTTCTGTACTTTTTAACAAAATCACACGAATTTCTGTGCTTTTTTTTTTTTAATTTTTTAAATTATTTTTTTACAAAATCCCACAAATTTCTGTAATTTTGTACGAATTTCTGTGCTTTTGACTAAATACAAGTAAATGTCGATGTCATGTTATACATATGCTAAAATATGAGCCTGTAACCCTTTGGAAACGCCCTCAAATATCCCATAATAAAGCCACCCCCACTAGCAAGCTCATAGCTGCCGCTAAAGACCCTATAACACTAAGACGGCTCGCTCAGCCTGTACTGTGTAAACAAAATTATCAAACCCACCACCTGGTGCGCTGGCTGTTCTCTTGATTACACAGTTGCTATATTATATGTATAAATGTAGATATGAATGTGAAAGATGTGTGTTGATAGCGATGCTGATGATGTTGCATATTTGTTCATAGCAATTTTATATTGATGTGTATTCATACTTACCTATATCATGTATAATATAATTGTATGTGTTTACATGTAAAACACCAACCATCAGCCGGGCTGACCAAACCCACCACAAGGTGGCACTGCAAATTTACATTACCATGGGAGAGATAGGGAGTGTAGCTGTCTTAGTGTAATAGGGTCTTTGCTGCAGCCACTCGGGTTCTACGTCCGGAGCGCAAAACCTCAAGGAGTCTCGGTACCTCCAGGTTGGCTGTGTCTAGTTTTAGCGAAGGAATACCCTAGGAAAGTGCAGTGAGAGTCTTTTTTCATGCTTTTAAAAAAAGATTATGTATAAAAGGCTAATGTACCTGGAAGATGAATGCAGACTTTCAAATGAGCCGACTGAGCACTGACCTAATTTTAAAGCGGCTTCTGAGCTCTGTGTGTGTATATGTATATATGGTGTCTTTATTTGTTTGTTGGGGTTTTACATCCTGGCAACATCTAAGGTTATCAAGACAGGTAGCCACTCGTGACGGTATGCGCTCATAGCGATTTTATACTATTATAGTGCTGCCCCACTGGGAGACCAGGCCACTGGCACCACGACCTGATTTCCCACTGAACATTATCCTGATACTGAGCCAACCAGTGCTTGTCATCTATTAATGCCAAGTGCTAGGCTAGGTAGTGACAAGTATCAATTTTGTAAGTCATTGGTTTGACTCAACCGGGAACTGAACTCCCGACCTTCCGCACAGGAACCCTGTGCTCTTACTGATTCAGACACCGCGTCTGGTTGGATATATATGTATATGTAAATATTTATATATATATATATATATTTATACATATATCTACATATATATACATAGGTGTACATATTATATATGCATATATATGTATATATATACAAATATATATATATATATCATGTATAGAGTAGCACTCCATATAATGCCCGTGTCCCATAGTTAACTGGCTGACACTTTGATTACAGTGGCAGCAACATATTGTGTTTTAGTACTTTTGTGCTTAGGTGGTGGCATCAAGTTCTTGTCAAACTGTCGACTATAAATGGCATGTTGAACATAGTGTACATAAACGGCAAGGTAGTGAAGACTGATACTCTATAATCAAAGCAGATGACACATGCAGCCATACATTGCGTATTACTAATGGGCTGCAAGTATTGTGAACACAAAAGTGCCAAGTGAATATTGGGCCCGATGCATGCACATGTATATAGTTTTACACTCTTTTGCACTGTTTTGTAAAGCCTTTTAAAATTGTTTGAATGATTTATTTCTTATAGAGTTGCGTAGTTTTTGGTTTCTATGTGTGGTGCTGTGCATCATTGACAATACATACATACATACACGCATACACACACATACATACATACATACATACATAAATCATCATCATCATCATCATGCTGTCAGTCGCGATGCGACAAAGACTGCTTTCACCACCTGACTGCCACTCTTCATTTAGATCTCTGCCGTGAGAGTTGCGTCCATGAGTCGGTCTTAAGCCGTGTTCACACCCACAACTTTAGGCCAAACTAGATGAGGCGAACTAGTGTCGTGTCCACACACGGAGCGGATTCAGGCGGAAATCGATATCTGCGCATGAGCAAGTCCAAACTAACCAGCGCCAGTTTCAGTTAGTCAACGTCGGCACGAGAGAGTGTGGGTTCGACCTAGATATGTATGGACTGAATCGTATTGGTTTGGAACAGTCAAAACTTCTGCTGGGCAGTGAAAACCTTAAAATATATCATGAAAAAAAATATCTGTGCACCTCTAGCAGGTTCATAGACCAAATTTACCGAAAAGTCAACAAACTCAGGTCTCGACTGTCACGTCCTTACCGCCTCATCTAAACTGCTACCATCCACACAGGCGATATGGGCCGACTTAAGCTAGTTCGCTTCTTTTAAACCACCTTGCGATGCGGCCTACTTGAGGCGAACTAGATGAGGCGACTCAGCCCTAATCCGCCTCAGCGTCGCGTCCACACTGCCAATGTGAGCCGACTTAGATGAGGCGCACTAGATGAGGCGACTTAATGCCCAGGTGTGAACACGGCTATTATGTCTCTCAGCTTCAGGTTTCTCTTGATGGTATCCTTGAACCGGAGACGGGTGCCCTCTCTTTCTGTAACCAGGCTACCAAAGCAGATCCTCTACATAAATACATACATACATACATACATACATACATACTATGGCCATATACTTATATGATGCTGGTAATTCCAGTTGTTGAAATACACCCATGGTGGACAGATTTACATATGACATGTACTTTTCAAGAAGAGACAATGGATTCATTTCATCCACACACATAGATTAGAAGCAAGCATCCGTCCAAACTGACCATGAATGTTGTAGTGACTCACACAGTAAGGAGAAATGTAAATAGTTGTCATTAATGCGAGACCAACATTAGCTGTTACAGGGATGAAAGATCTCCGCGATTCCGCGGATTTCCGGGATTTGTCAATCCCGCAGCACCATCAGCGGATACTAATATGTGGTGCAGACTCCGCAGCACTATCAGCGTAGCCTACTAATAAATGCTCCAAGTGCTGCAGCACTATCAGAGTACACTACTAATACATGCTTCAAACGGTGCAGCACTATCAGCCTATACCAATATATATGAAACCCGACTTCCAGGAATTTTCAGGGATTCCCTGACAACGCTAACCCTATGGGAGAATATCAGCATTTCCGCTTTTTTTCCCGGAGACCACTTTCATCCCTGCTGTTATTTGTTATACAGTCTTCTTGCGGGATACATCAAAACGTTCAATGTACACACTTATGGCCACCATACACATAGAGCTTTTCAGAGTTCACGGGAATGTTGTTACCCATGCTTATATCATGCCATCAATTTACTCTCTAGTTCCCCCTGAATGCGAAACTACATTGCAAACCCTGCATCGTTGTATAGGAAGAACCTGTGCAGGCATTTTGATAATTTGCCATATCAATTCTGAGAGGGTTTGCGGAAGCAGCCAATCGGCAAGTGGAACAAACTGTCGTTTTGTGTGTGGCAGGCTTTAAGGTCTCATTTATGAGTTCTTTCATGACAATTCTAACAGGGTTTGTGGTAGCAGCCAAATCAGTAACTGAGGCAAATTATTGCTGTGTGTAAGACAGTCTTTAAGGTCTCATTTTTGAGGTCTTTCATGACAATTCTGACAGGATTTGCAGTAGCAGCCAATCAGCAAGTGAAGCAAATTATTGCTGTGTATAAGACAGTCTTCCTTCATGACAATTCTGACAGGGTGGGCAGTAGCAGCCAATCAGCAAGTGAAGCAAATTATCGCTGTATGTAAGACAGTCTTTAAGATCTCCTTCCTGACAATCAACCCAGTTTCAAATCAGATAGAAACCATGCGCATATCAGAGGGATCATTTTCAACGGTACTGTGACAAAATCCAGAACTGACCCAAAATGCCCTTCATTTCACATGGAGTAGTTTTCCACTTCCAGGTGAAGACTTCCATCTTTTCGACGCGTCTAGTTTCTATGAGTTAGGATTACCTCCCACAGTGTCTCCCAGCAGGTTGATGTGGGTGCAACTGATGGTCACCCAAGACTTAGAAATTGCACACGCTCAACCTGAGAGATTGTTGTATTATTTCTAGCGTAACATTTCCTTGGCCTTTGTAAATGAAGAGAATGGAAGTCTTCATGTTCATTCATGTTGCGAAGCCTTGTTCCTTAATATTTTTATCATTATGAAAGGATTTCTTTTCTCTCTCTTAAAGTTGCATATTCCGATGAGAGCATCAACTTTTCGAAACTAAAACACTTATCTAGATTTGATTCTACATATCTAACTGAGATACTGATGCACTTATTAAGTATTTGGGTTATTCTCTAAAACTGGGCACCAAAGTGTGACATGGAAACCAAAAGTGAAAACCTTCCAAATAATAGCAAAAATCCTTCCAAATAATAGCCTAGTCCAATGTCCTATGAAGGTTTGTATGTTGTGGATATGTCAGAGTTGAAAAAAATGAATTTCACTTTTTGAATTAGATCTTATACAAATTCAGCAATACCTTAATATCACTCGTGTAACA
Organism: Branchipolynoe longqiensis; assembly: GCA_030323885.1. Classification (NCBI taxonomy): domain Eukaryota; kingdom Metazoa; phylum Annelida; class Polychaeta; order Phyllodocida; family Polynoidae; genus Branchipolynoe; species Branchipolynoe longqiensis. The sequence goes on from CM059186.1 coordinate 12,838,592, forward strand.
TGAAAATCAAAGACACATCCAGAACCTCATTTTGACATATACAACATAGTCAAACAAGATTTGATTGATTACTGTTAAGCAGATAAGGTTATGACTTACAAGAAAAAAGTTGAAAAAGAGTTTGGCTACATGTATGGGGTCAATGTGTAAATTTTCACTCTAGCGCAAAATCATACAATTATAATTGCGATATCTTATGTGGGATAAATTCAATACATGTAGAACTGCTAACATACCTAATAGACAAAGGCTACAATAATTATTTGACTTGCTATTGACAAAACAAAGACTTAATTATCAGCATCGTAACGTGGAGACCAAATATGTGGTGCCCAGTTTTGGAGAATAACCCATTTCTTGCTTCATAGAAGGGAATGTTAGGTCAATTTAATAGAACCTGTTACCACTGAAGCCTACAATATCAGAATTTTAATGTGCACCCCGAAATTAATTTAACATTATTTGCACTTCAAATGTCTCCAAAGTTAGCCATTTAAGATGAAAGTTACTTGAAACTAAAGATATTATAACGATTAACTTAATATTAAAAGTAAAATTGAATATTAACAATCTTTGAAGAGAATAACAGAAGCTGAAAAGTATCGGACTATACAACTTTAAACAAATTTAAATCCGAATGCTTAATAGGGATAGATTATGTGGTCAAAGCTAATTAATTCTTGATTGCCCTTCCATTGACTAATCGCTCTATGACAGGATAGTAACTGGGTTTAGTTTGGTTCTAGAGCAGTTAGTACATCATATTATTAATCCCGTCTCTTAATTTGTGGCGATATTTACCAATGGTGGTATGCATTGCATCTACAGTAAAGCCTCTGTAAATCGACCGATCATGGGACCGAATTGAAATGGTCCATTTAGGGAGGTGGTCGGTTTAGGGAGTTTTTTAAAATCATTACAATAGTATTGTATGGGAGATCATTTGGGGACCGAAATAAAAGCGATCGATATAGGGGAGTGGTTGATCTGTGGAGGTTAGAGAGGTTTTACTGTAGTTAGTGTTCATCACAAAATAACCCAAGTTTGTTTGTGTGTCTATGTTTTAATAATAATCTGCATATCATTGCTCCTTAATACTATTTCAGTTATTCACACATCACTCGCTTGCAAGCACGACATTTTGAATGTGGACTGTACTGATATCTACAGATCTTAGTTTAGACGCAACACTATTGTGCTGGTTGTTTTATTTGTGTTAGTAAATTAAGGCATTCTCTGTAGAGAATCATAATTTCCTTGTGTTTCTTTTAAAGATTCAGTATCGGTGCACTGAGTGAGTGTTGGTTTGTTGTTGGAGTTTTCCATCCTGGCAACATCTAAGGTCATATCAGGACGGACTAAGTGAGTGTATGGATGACTGGTGTCCTGTTGGTAATTTGAAGGGGGCTTTCTTTGTACGGTTTTGTTGATTTATGTCTTTGAATTAGTCGGGTGGTTCATGGCTAAACACGAAGAAGTTCCTGTCCATTAACTATCGATTTTATATTCGAGTCAAATGATCATCTTGTACATTTTTTAAACTCTCGCCGTTCATTAGGTTCATCTCCAAGTGATGCGACTCATGGTAACTGTATAGTTCTGCCCCACTCGGAGACCAGGCCACCAGCACCATGATCTGATATCCCACTCAGTCACATTATCCTGATGCTGAGCCGCCCAGTCTTTGCCCTATTTTAATAATGCCAAGCACCTGGCTAGGAAGCGACAAAGTATCAATTTTGTAGGTCATCCAAAACCAATGGTTGGTTGGTTGTTGGAATTTTAAGTTCTGGCAACATCTAAGGTCATATCAGGACGGCCTAAAACCAATGGTGCAATCCTGAAAATAATTGTAAAAAGAATAGTTGATGCCTTGTTTTTAAGACAGTTAATTTTAGGTACACTCTGAATAGTAGCTGCTGCAGTATAAGGGTTCTGTCATACTTGTAGGTGTTAACAGAAAGGGCATGACTCAAGTTTTAAAAGATGATGAAATGCCGCTCTTTATGATGTATGAGAGAAAAAATTGTGTTGACAATGGCTATGTTACTAATATTCCATTTAGATATCACATTACTTGATAGCCAATCAGAAACTTGTACAAGTGGACTCTTTTATTACTGTGTCAGGCAGCTGGACAATTCAACGAGACCTAAAGATTGTGCGTGTGCGTGCGTGCGTGCGTGCGTGCGTGCGTGCATTTGTTTAATTCAGGGTCCGTGCAGGGCCTGGCAAGTCTTGAAATGTATTCAAACTGTATTTACCCCATTTCAAGGCCTCGAAAAGCCTTGAATTTAGCCTATGCTGGGTAATTAGTTTTGAAAAGTTTTCAATTGCATTAAACTTTCTAAAATTAGCCCGAAATCGCCATTTGCCCTTCACCATTGTTTTTTCCCCCCTGAAATCCAAATGAAAATACTAACAAAAACAGCCTTGAAATGGCATTGAATTCCAACTATCTTCACATGTGTATGGACCCTGTTATTTACTATACCTGTAAGTGCAGTCTGGCATCAAAGTGGACAATTCGAAGCAGTGATGGTTCTCCTCCACTTCCACACTTTTGGTGATAAAGGATTTAGAAAGAAGAAAAAAAGAGACAAAAACAACAATACACAGACTCAAAGACCCTATAATACTAAGACGGATCACTCAGCCTGTACTGTGTAATCAAAATGATCAAACCCACCACTTGGTTCGCTGGCTGTTCTCTTGGTTAAACAGGTGCTATATTATATGTATAGATGTATATATGAATGAGAAAGATGTGTGATGATGGCGATGATGATGATGATGTGTATTTGTTCTTAGCAATTTCATATTGATGTGTATTCATACTTACCTATCTCATGTATAATATAATTATATGTGTTTACATGTGAAACACCAACCAGCAGTCGGGCTGATCAAACCCACCACAAGGTGGCACTGCGAAATTGACATTACCATGGGAGAGATAGGGAGTGAGCCGTCTTAGTATTATAGGGTCTTTGACAGACTGTATTAAACCAGGAAGCTCTTCAGACGTTCAGTCTAGCCTTCCAATTGAGCGATCAAGACACTTTTAAGTGCACTGCACATGTATGGTAAATGTAGCATCAAGTGCTTGTGTGCATGCATTATAGCAGAGATATATTGTGCTATGTGATTGGCTCTGTCAATAGAAAATAAAACCAAAGCATTTGGTCACACAGTACTGTCCATAAGTGCTGCACATTTTTATCATTCACTGGAAATACAAAGAAAGAAAAAGCTCTGCGACAAAATTGTGTAAATATGGCACAATTCTTTAATCTGCTCCCCCCCCCCCACCCCCCCACCCCCACCATCCCACCTTTATCTTTGACGGACCAGCCCCATTACCATGGTTATCAGGAGTGGCTTAACATGCTGAGTGACATTTAGATCTACATGTTATGTCAATGAAAAGTATTCACACTGAGTACTATATCGAGAATAACACCATCTCCATGAAGCAATTAAAGTTCTGTTGTTAGTTTTACGTCCTGCCAACATCTAAGGCCATTTCAGAACAGAGTAATTAAAGTTGCATAATTTGATGAAAGTATATGATATTCGAAACCAAAGCGCTTGCCTAGGTATGGGCTTGTGTATGGAAATTAGATACCGGTGCACTTATTAAGCATTAATTGCTGCGCATAAGGTGTATTAAGTTAATTTAATAGAACCTATTGCATATGTAAGCCTGTGATGCACAGCTAATTTATTTTTCACGTTTCCAATTGAAATATTACCCAAACTCAGGGATGAAAGATCTCTGCGATTCCATGGATTTCTGGGATTTTTCAATCCCACAGCATCATCAGCGTACACTGATATGTGGTGCAGACTCTGCAGCACTCTCAGCGTATACTACTAATAAATGCTCCAAATGCCACAGCACTATCAGCATGCACTACTAATACTTGCTTCAAATGGCGCAGCAGTATCAGCTTATACCAATATATATGAAACCCGACTTCCGGGAATTTTCCACGATTTCCTGACAATGCTAAACCTATGGGAGAACATCAGCATTTCCGCCTTTTTTCCCGGAGACCACTTTCATCCCTGCAAACTAGCTATTTATGTATAATGTTTGGGGTTTACGTCCTAGCAACATATATGGTCATATCAGGGCGGGCAGCGACTTATGACTTGAGCACTCGAAGCTACTTTTATAGTGCTGCCCCACTGGTAAACCATGTCGCCAGCACCATGACCCAATATCTCACTCAGTCATATTATCCTGACTTTGAGCTAACCAGTACCTGCCCTATTCTAGTAATCCGGGATGATAGTGGCTTCAGGCAAAACAACAACAAAAAGCGGAAATCAAGCCGAGATTATTATCTCGACGACAAATTTCCGTTTACACCTATATCCCGACAGGCTGTGAGAAAACCCGGACATTCGCTTAAAAACTGGAAAATATCATCCCTGGTAATGCTGAACACCAGGCTAGGAAGTAACAAGTATCAATTTTATAAGACGTTGGTTTGACTTGAACGGGAACCGAACTCCCGATCTTCCGCACGGGAAGCCTCCGCTCTACCGATTCGGCCACCGCGTTCGGTAGTTGAATATATTATTGAGATTAGCCTAGTCTGTTTATTTTTAAAATATGACAAACTTGTAAACATCAAATTGTGCAACTTTAAACGCCACCTTTCAATTTGGAGTGTTTCTCTAGGCAATGTTAGTTGTGTTTCTTTTTAGTTTTAAGTCCTGACAACATATAAGGCCATATCAGGACGGCGGGGCAGGCATGCCAATTGAGTTTAACATCCCGTTGAAAAAAAGCTAATAATAAAATTTCATATTTCTGTCTCTTGACACCAGTCCGGTTTGTGTCCGTACAAGTTTTGAACATGCACAAAACTAGGAACGGATGCCGCCGGACTGACGTCTACAGTTCTTGTCCGGTTTGAGTTTGTTTCATCTGTTGGCTATCCGTTCATGTCTGTTCGTCCAGCGGCCATTGCCTCGATAGCGCAACATTTTGACACATTTTAATACATTTTGATACTTATCACCACCAGACTAGACAATTCTGTCTGTTGCTCAATCCGGCGAGGTGTGACAGCCGCTTTAAGGGGATGTGAGTTCTGGAATAGAGTGGTCTCCCGATCTATCCACTGAGGAGAGTGCACTACTACTAGCATACAGTTGGTGGGAAGAAAAATAGGATGACTTTAATCAGTAATTAGATAGCCTTTTGATTTCAACATGTTGACAGTTGTATTCATACTGTACAGTAGATTTTTAAAATCTTTATTTTGTCATTGGGATTAGTAATTAATTAATATGCTAGTTAAAGCTGCATCAAATTTCCGAAATCAAGCATTGAATCCGTAGCTATCAATATAGATACTGGTGTACCTATTAAACATGTATAGAATGTTATGTAGTAAGTTAATTTAATGGAATCTGTTACTGCTGAAGTCTATGGGGTGAGATTCTGTAACGTGTATACCAAGATTCATTTGCATGGTTTCACTTCAAACCCCCAATTCACCCTATTCACGCGCAACCTAATTAGGCATCAGAACGAGGCTGAGTAAGCATCGGTATTGGAAATGGCCATAAGACACTACTGTGTGCCCATGTGTATGAACTACTACATAAATTAAAGGAGTAAAATTTGAAGATATTAACTTTTGAAAGTATCATAATCATTTTTGCTTACCATTTTTCTATTTATTGGTCAATTTTCATGAAGATTGAGTGATGATCAGATGCATTTCAACAAAGTCACTCACCTTGGCTGCCAATCTTTTCTTAAATTAAAGATTGCATAACTTTCTTAATCTAGATATATTTAAAAAAATTATTTTAAAGCTTTTATTAATTTGTAATTACTAAGACTAGTTGTTTAACTGTGTTGCACAGATAACTATGCTGACAGTGCTGCATTACATGATACCACCATAACTATGCAGACTTGAAGTTGACAGTCACATTGTAGTTAAAGAATGGGAAAAATCACCATCCAAGGGTCACCCAATCTTCATGAAAATTGGCCAATAGATAGAAAACAGGTATGCAAAGATGAATATGTTACTTTCAAAAATGAATACCCTCAAATTTGAGTGATTCGAGAGGTTTTGGTCGACAAAAAAGTATTCACATTACTTTACATACAGTGGCGCCTCGCAGACGCGTAAGTGCCCTCGGTCTGGTTTCAACATGGCCACGATGTGAATAGGGTGAATGGCCACTGTGCTGTGGGGAGATGCGGGGGGGGGGGGTTATTAAAGTTGCAATCTGATGGTTTTGAGTTTCTGACATTTTCTGAGATAAATACATTAGCTTGATCGTTATTATGTACCTTACTTTAGCTTGAAGTAACTTTTATTTTAAGTGACTAACTTTTGAGATATTTGAAGTGGAAACATGCAAAATGAATTTTGGCAAGCTTGTCAAAACTCTGACCCCATAGGCTTCTGCAGTAACAGGTTCTATTCAATTGCCTCAGAATTCCCTTCTGTGTGGTGACAAATGGTTAATAAGTACACCACTACCTAAGTTAGATATGTAGAATCAAATTTAGATAATTGTTTTGGTTTTGAAAATTTGATATTTCCATCGGACTATGCAGCTTTAAGCAAAGAAAGGGTTCGCTTCAAATACCTCCTAAAATTAGCGATTTTAAATAAGTTACTTCAAAGGTAGATTATAATGATCAACCTTATGTATTTATCTTTAAGAAATTGACAAAAATATTTGCTTTCCAACATCGGACTGCAACTTTAATTACATGAGTATATATACCACTTGTGATCGATAACAAGTGAATTGCATTGATTTTTCTTTACAACCATGTTCAGTCTGTTGGCATTGATATGAGGAGGCCATGGTGTACAAATAGTTCATTGCAATACAACTATGAAAATATGTGTTTTGTTATTCAGCCATGTTTCATCAAATGTAAAAGCTGATCCGAAAGAATGTATGACAAATTATGGGCGCTAATATTCTATTGTGCAGGTTATTGTTACACCCATTACGCAACTACATGCATGTAGGAATAACAAAGCTATGTTAGGCTTGTCATAGTACCAACATGTAATACCATTTATTATTAATTAAAACTAAATGCCACGTATCATGTTGCCATTAGCCATGAATAAAGTTATATATACAAATTGAAATCATCGGTGTGCGTGTCCTTTATATATATGCAGTAAAATCTCTCTTACCGACCACCTCCACAGAATGACCACTCCCCTTTATCAATCCCTAAAGTCGGTCCCATGGTCGGTCGATTTAGATAGGTTTTATTGTGTTATATATATAAGTAGTAATATGCTAGTCATTTAATGTACTGTTTCCTATGGGGCAGGAGTTTTGGAAATGGTTTATTGGTGCACGAGTGCCCATCGGCGCTTAATGCTTGTTTATATGGGATGGTACCTAAGCAGTTTGCGCACGATGATGCCATTTTTGCAGCTTTTTAGCGAAAACTGTGTGTGTGCACCCCCACAAAGGGGGTGTGGTTTAATTTTGATTGACAGTTGGTTTCTGTCAATGAGTGTGGAGTATTCGGATGATTGACAGAACACCACATGCTTTTGGGGTGGGGGGGGGGGGGGGGTCTTTGGGTATTTTTGTAAACAAAGCCACATGCTTTTCAGGGGTTGGGGGGGTTTGTAAACAACTGCAGCCATTTTGTAAACAAAAGGCCACATCCTTTAGGTGGGGCTTTGGGTGTTTTTGTAAACAAAGCCACATGCTTTTGGGGGTTTTGCCATGTGCTTTCGGCGATGTAAACAAAAGGCCATATGCTTTTTGGGGGGGGGGTTTGGTAAACATATTTTAGTTCCAAAAAGTTCGACAAGTTGTCACCACAAACAGAGGCACGTGCTTTCAGGGTATTTGCATTCTCTCATTTCATCAACTTTGCACCAATATATGTAGCCATTTTGATACTGGAGCAAATGGGTTATACTTCAGGAACAAAAGACCATGCACTTTTAGGGAGTTTGGTAAACATATTTTAGTTCCAGATGTCTCCACTATGCTGTTTTCTCAAGAGTTTGACTAGCTCTCAACATAGGAGCAGTCTTTCACCATGTTTTGCTAAGCTAGGCTGTTATATTTTAGTTCTCAAAAGTTCCACCAGATGTCAGGATAGGAGTGGTTATTACAAAGCCTTTTTGGCGCATGCGCAGGTGGATGCACATGCACCTGCGCATGCGTGCAGCCTACAGTCTCGGATAGAATATAAAAGCTACAGGTACCAGCATAAATGCAATGTTATAATTTGTGGTCAACCATAGCCAAGAGGTGATTGACTAGAATGGTAACTTTTTAACATAATATGGGTATTTCTTTTCAACTCCAGCCGCTGGATTTGAATTCGAAAAAAAATCTGGCGGGATTTTTGTTTGTTTCTGTTGTTTGTTTCTGTTGTTGCGACAGACAGACCTAATGCAATTGTTGTTGTTATCTGATGACTACTTACCTGATTATATGTGCATATACTTTTTTAAAGAAAGAACACTTAAGATAATTCGTGATTACTTGGTATATTAGATGACCATTGTTTATTAGGTATAACTTAACATGATATTTTTTTATATATGCATACTGTGATAGTTATCACAATTCATAGTTTTATTTTGAAAGAGGGTAGTTAGTCATAGTGGGCAACCACAATGGTTAACCAGAGTATTGGGTAAACGGCAGTAATAATTTAAGTGTTTGTGCGCATGCCTTCAATCCATGTCTTGTAGCAGAGTAATTGCATACAGAGTTTTGTTATTTGAAAGTGATTTTAGATTGGTATCCTTCTGGGTGAATTATGGGTCTGTTTTCGCCGGGCTCAACTCCGGGCACATGTGGTTGTCGTTATATCACCTACCACCCACTTCTGGCCACCGTAGCATAGCTTAACCCTTTCAAAACAAAAACATGCTTTATAGTGTGCAGGGTATTTACCCATGTAGTGGTCTGCACTGACCTCTCGGGCAAGGAGCCACATAGACAGGTAGGCGTGGGTAGTTTGGTGATGTCAGGGAGCCTAGGTGGAGTAATGGTTAGCACACTGGCCCGGAATGCAAAGAGATGTGGGTTCGAGTCCCGCTCTAGGCACAATATTTCCCATTTTCATCACCCCCGCGACACTGGTTGCCATGACCATGATCCTATACAAGCTGCGCGCTGTATGGTTGTTGAACCTACCCTGTGTATGTAAGTGTGTTGCATTGCCTGTATGTATGTAATTGTCAGTATTAAGACTTACAATTCCAGGAGGACGAGTGTAGTGGTCTGCACTGACCTCTTGGGCAAGGAGCCACATAGACAGGTAGGCGTGGGTAGTTTGGTGATGTCAGGGAGCCTAGGTGGTGTAATGGTTAGCACACTGGCCCGGAATGCAAAGAGATGTGGGTTCGAGTCCCGCTCTAGGCACAATATTTCCCATTTTCATCACCCCCGCGACACCCATATTATTCATTAGAATTAATGCATAGTATATATATATATAGTAGAATTAATGCATAGTATATATATATAGCTTAACCGTTTCAAAACACAAAAAAAGCATGCTTTATAGTGTGCAGTGTATTATACCCGTATTATTTATTGGAAATAATGCATAGCATACATATGACAATGATCACAATAACGGTGGTCTTGCCATGCACAAATGACAATAAATAATATTGACCATAGTTTTGACAATGAAAAATGTATTGTCCAATAATCACAGCTTTAAATTCTATTTTCTATAAGTGCTATATAAAATTCCATGGGAGAATCGAGCAAACTTGAAAACGACGATGATAGATAATCCAGCTGCCTGTAGTCCTCCTTTATCATGATATCACAGGGTTTTTTCCAGTTTAGTCAATTGACGACATTGTAGTATGTAATGAATGTGGAATTACATTACATTATACCATTGTATCCTATATCACGCTTCCAACCAAGTTATGATAAAACCTTTAAAGAAAAAGTACAAATTCATAGGGCGAACCGCCTCCGCGAGCGCCTCCCTCACCATGGGGGTCAGCATCTGCGGGGTCAACGGCGCGCCAGTGTGGCATATGAAAGCCGGTGCGTCGGAGGGGGCCGGGACCTGCCAGAGAGCCTGGGACCAGGCCCGGACCGGGCACAGGGGTGAGCCGGGCAGGGCCGAGATGAAGAGGGCGATGGCCTGCGAGGGGGACCTAATGGTCTTGGATGATGAGATGGCGACCCGGAGCCCCCCGGGGGCCGGCCTGAAGTCGCTGCGCCGCACCATGTGTGGGCCTCCCCACCCGCCGCTGGAGGGAGAGAGGAGGTTCGACTGTCGCATCAGGGTGAAGAAACTGATGATCACCGCCACCCAGGGTACCACACCGCGGTGTCCTCGGGCGTGGAGGTAGTCGTAGATGTGGTGGACCAAGGACGGCATGATGGAGGAGGTGCACCTTACGGGCGCCAGGAAGAGACGCTCCCCCCCCCACCCCCACTGGCGGACGCGCGCGGGAAATGTGGCATCGAAGGGGGCAGGGTCACCACCCGCCTCTCGGAGCCAGGAGTGTGCTCCCGAGAAGGCATTTGCCACTGAGGATGGTGACGGAAGCAGACGATGGAGGTGGGCCACGAACATGCCGACGTCATAGGGCGACGCCGCCATGTGGTTGACGCCCCGGTCGAGCATGAACTCGAGGTAGCGCGCAGCATGCCTTGAACGGTTGCGCCCGGTCCTCGGCACCAATGCTGCGCAGTGCAAGGTCATCAGGTGCGCATGCGCCCATCCTCGATGTCTGCAATTATAGGTCAGGATGGAACATGTCAGGTGTGTGGTGCACACAGATGCGCGAGAGGTCATTGAGTCTACAGTGTTCGCGGACGTAGTCAAGGGGCACCGGGGATGAGTAGGCGCGGCTAAGCGCATCAGCGAGGAGGAGCTCGGCGCCGGGCTTGTGCCTGACCGTGATCATGAAGGACCCCAGGGCCGCTGCGAGCCATAGTTCGCGTGCGCAGGCCCCGAAGGTGGTGTTGGTGGCTCGGCCGGACTCGAGGGTGGCGGCGGAGGCGGAATTGTCCGTGTTAACGATGATCTCGATGCCGCTCATGACCGCGGGCCTGAGGGTCTTGACCAGCAGGACCAAGTTGACGGCCTCAAGCTCGTGGATGGTGGGGGTAGGCCTGCATGAAGCGGCCGTCGTAGGCCTCCGAGAAACAGCGCTTGGAGGAGAAGGCGCCCCCGTCGGTGAGGCAGGAGTCGCACTCAATGACCCAGGTTGGTCGTACGGCGGCAGGGAGGAGGTATAGTCCGTTCCCGCGGGACGCGTAATCGTGAAACCAGCGGACGTCCTTTCGGAGGTCGAGGTCCACCTGGGCGACTTCTGCCGGGTGGGTATGACAGGTCGACGATGATGCGTCGTTTGCCACTGCCCGCCTTAGGTCTAGTCATAATTGGGCTGCACTGCGCCCAGGGGGAGAACGGGGGGACCTCGAAGGGGCCCAGGAGGGCTCCCAGCTCGAGCTCCCAGGCGACGTACTCAGTCACGAAGTGGGCCTGGCCTGGGTCCTCCCGGTGGTTGTGGTACGTGGGCGTCGGTGGTCTGGGGGCAGAGTAGTTCGCCGGAAACCCAAACTCCAGCTGGTCGACCAAGGTAGTGTCCGGGTGGTCGGCCAGCACTTTCCTCCAGGCGTCGATATTAAGACCCTAGGGAAGGGGGACACGGGCGGCCAAAAAGTTTGGGAGAGTGCGGCCCTGGCGGCGTCGTACGCCGCCACGTATTTGGGGTAACGCCTCCAGGCACTGCCCGAAATCTGGGGCCAGAATGCGTCGAGTGTTCGTTGGTACTGGTGGGGGTCTGGTCCACAGCGCGGCTCAACCGGGAGCGACTGCTGGAGTATGCCATCGATCACACGTTCGACGGGCTCCGAGAGGCCCCCCGGGTCGATGGGGCGGCCGTCGGTGGGCGAGGTCTGGGGAGGGCGAGGCGTGGAGGCGGCGCCAGGCCGGAGCCGGCGGGCGAACACCGCGTATGGTATGGCGGGGCCAGGAGGATTTGTTGTTGTTCTGCTGGCTGGCGCGACGTCATGACGGGGTTCCCCGCGGGAGGTATCCCCACCGCTGCCGGCCGGCCGGTCACCGGGCAGCAAGTCCCGGTCCGATGTGCTGCGGCCCACTGCCGGGGGACCAGCGGGGCGCGTAGCATGGTTAATATGCAAATTAGGGTTCCCCACGGCGGCGGTGCTGACGTCACAGGGGCGAATCCGAGTGACGTCACGGGGAGTGTCCGTGGCGCAGCGAAGCCATGTGGCTCCGCCGCGAGAGTGTCAACAAAGGAAGAGAGTTTTTACCATGGGTGTCGTGGGTGCCTGCGAGAAGTTGGAGCCCGGGGATGGGCCGTTGTCGTGTGCCGTACGCGGGCTGGGGACGCCACACGCCTGCCGTCTAAAAATCCACCGACGGCTTTCTGATGGCTCCTTTCTCGCAGGAGCATTTAGAATTGCTAAATCAATATTCTGACACCATAAGCTTCTGCAGTAACAGGTTCTATTAAATTGCCTCAGTATTCCCTTCTATGTAGTAACAAATATTTAATAAGTGCACCAGTATCTAAGTTAGATATCTAGAATCAAAACTAGATAATTATTTTGGTTTGAAATTTTGATTTTTTTCATCGAACTATGCAAAGGATGAGGCTGTTTGCAGAGCTGCTTTGCTCTGCGAATTAGCAGAAGAATGATTATTATTCGCAGATCTGCTTTGCTCTGTGGATTAGCACAAGAATGATTAAACTTCTAGTTGATAGATTAAAAAGATTTGAAGACCCAGATGATGAAAAACATTTTATCTATAGATGATATAAAAGATGGCTTGTCCCAGACAGCGGCAAGGCCAGGATGTTGTCCCGGTGTGGCGGTTTCAGCGTGTTCCCGTGCTCAGACGTGTACCTCGCTTCTGCGCATGCGTCAGAATCTAATAAACATGGCCGTAATCGATTAACACTACCCGGGCGACTCGGGTCATCCCAGTCGTCAGAATTTCAAATAGAACACGGCGAGTGGAGTCGACAAATACACGTGCCGTGTGCAAAAAAAGAATAACTTAGATTAATTAAATGGAAATATAGGTAAACTAGGCCATCATAAAATACTTTAAATCCTATTTTGCTGTATTTTTTATCGGTTATTAAAAAAAAAAAAAAATTGTCCACCCGAGCGCGGAAAAGCGTATTCGATTATTCGACCCGAGTTTGTAGGATGTGCGCATGCGCCAATAAGTGTCTCGGGTGATCCGAGTTGATGCGAAATCCGCGCATGCGCAGAAGCAATGGGAGATGGCTGAGCACGGGGACACGCTGAAACCGCCACACCGGCCGGTAATCGCGATTCCGGCCAAACCCCGCGATGTGCACATACCTATAGTAGGCCTAAGTATAACTATTATTATCAAAACAAGTGGAGTTCAGTGATTCTGGGTTGACTATTTCTTTCTTTTTAATTAACATTAACATTAACAGAAAAGGCACAAATAGGCATATCATTTTAAACATGCACTCCACAGTCATATGAATTCGTTGGAGGATGTCGGCAAGTAAAATGATGCATGCTGATTGGTTGGTTGCGGCTGTGCAAATTACAGTATTGGTGGCTATAATTCGCAGAGCAGCTTACGAATAGCCAGTACAGTATGCAAACTACCTCCAGAAGTGGAGACTTCTTTTGTCTCTTCAGGGGCATTAAACACATGGCCCCCACCACCTCCCAAGTCTGCACATTCCTGAGGTCATTAGTCGAGAAGGGCTTAAGCTAGGATTCCTTACACGCGGTATGCGGGATGCGAATGCGGGATGCGGGATGCAGCATGCGAACGGGTTGGGTCCTTTCACGCACACCCACACCCACACCCACACATAATGTCAGGTTTCTCTAACACTGTCTTCTATGGCAAACACAGCAGCATTCGCATTCACATGCCGCACCGTTGGCTACATGGACCGATTCAGTTGCCGCATTTGCATTCACATTCACATTCGCATTCGCATTCGGACGTAAGGAATCACCCCCATTGACTTTTTCCGATTTTTTGCCACATTCGCATTCGCATGCCGCATACCTCGTGTAAGGAATGTAGCCTTTCGGGTTCAGAGCAGTTAACATGGCATGCGACCAGACGGGATGGCCGAATGAGTTGAGCGTCCGTCTCCCGTTTTGGTAGATCGTGGGATTCGAACCCACGTGTTCGAACCTTGGTCGAGTCAAACCAATGACTTAATAATTGATACTTGTCACTTCCTAGCCAGGCGCTTGGCATTACAGTACAACCCCGTTAAACCAAGCTCGCTTAAACCAAACGATTGGTTAATCCAAACTTTTTTCGGCGGCCCAGCAAAATACTACCATTTATGATATAAAAAGTTGGTTAAACTAAAGTTGGTTAATCCAAACTATCAGTTAATCTAAACAAAATTGTCGGGCCCCAAGCCACTTCCGGTATGGTTAAACCAAACTTTCATGTGGTTATAAGGTCATCTGAGACTTTTTTATATGATAAATGGTAATATTTTGCCAGGCCGCCGAAAAAAGTTTGGATTAACCGATTGTTTGGTTTAACTGAGTTTGATTTAACTAGGTTTTACTGTATATACATAAAAAACAATAACCAAAGTGTTCACATGCATTGCATATTGCATTCATAATGCACCCACGTTTTTGCCAAAGCCAAAGCCTGAGACACTCACCTCACCAGCCGCGCATGCGCGCCTCCTCCTCCTCCTCCCCCCCCCCCCCCCCCCCCCGCCCCCCCTTTGACCTGCATTCGGGCACCATCAAGAGACCGACCTTGTTCTTCCGCACCCACCCACCCTCTATTTTACTACCACTAAGTGGGGGTCGGCTCCCGGGCCTACCTCCTCAGGCTCCCAGGTCCTCCCTAGACCCTCCAGAGACATTGAACAAGTTGATTAAGAGTTACATCGACTGAGACATTTACCCCGTTTGTTTGTACCAGCCTGTCTCGTTCAAATAAACCTCCTTCTTTCTCCCACCTCCGTCTCGGTCTTCCTCTGTCCGGATCATCGGTTAATCCAAACAAATGTCTTTGGTCCCTTCAAGTTTGGTTGAATGGGGTTATACTGTATTAGGATATGGCAAGTACAGTTAATGAGGTAAAAATGGAATCGAAACTGGAACTGCTTTATCACCCTGTAGTGTGACTAATCAGGGGCTAAGTAAGCCCTCTGTAAAACAAGCTCTCCTTCAACTATAACCAGGTGGCGTTCTCTGTGGCGGAGTGGTTAGAGTGTCTGCCTTTTTTCTAGGTCAGACTCCTAATCTGAGGGTCGGCAGTTCGATTCCCCATGCCCCCAGCTCTGCCAATTTGGATTTCCACCGCTGTGTATAACTTACAGCGTCATCAAAGGCCGGTTGCTCTCATACCATGTCTATGTGGTGTAGGAGGTTAAAAAACCCTTGTGTCGGTAAAACTGTAGGCTCGGGCTTTCTATCGACCAGCAGTGGAATGAGGAAGACCAGTGGTCTATGACTGAAATTTCCCCTGCTTAAACAACTAATGGACCAAAAAAAAAAAAAAAGAAGCCCTCTATAACAGATAACCTACTCTATACACATGAGTCATTCTCTGAAACTTGGCACTAAATTGTGATATGGAAACTAAAAGTGAAAACCTTCAAAATAATAGCACCAAATTTGTTTTCCAAATAATAGCAGAATCCATGTTCCTATGAAGGTTTGCATGTTAGGCATTTGTTAGAGTTGAAAAACAAACTATTTTAGATCTTATACAAATTTAGCAATACCTTAATATCGCTTGTGTAACATGGAAATCAAAGAGACATCCATAACATCAATTTAACATACACAAAAAAGTCAAACCGGACGCGGTGGCCGAATGGGTCGAGCGCAGCCTTCCCGTGCGGAAGGTTGGGAGTTCAATTCCTGGACGAGTCAAACCAATGACTTACAAAATTGGTACTCGTCGCTACCTAGCCTGGCGTTCAGCATTACTAGGATAGGGCAAGGACTGGTTAGCTCAGTATCAGGATATGACTGAGTGGGAAATCGGATCATGGTGCCGGTGTTGCAGTTTAAAAAGGACCCGGTTTAAAACGGGGCTTTTCGCAATGCGTCAAAGTCAAATGGCGAGCCTGAAAACTTATCTGAATTTCTGGCTTGCTTCTGTCTGTGGAGGAGCTCTCTGGAAATGTAGGTCGAGACAAGCAAGTATTCCTTCAGGAATCATTGTAGTGATTATATTATGCTTGATAATGATAGTATATATTATCTTATACACTAACAAGTTAACAATAAACATGGGTCCAGGCAGAAATATATGCGCATGCACATTGTGAAAAGCCCCATTTTAAACCGGGTGTGCTTTAAAACTGCAACACCGGCAGCCTGATTTTCCAGTCGGGCAGCACTATAAAGTCGCCATGAGTGCGCACTGTCACAAGTTGGTACCCGTCCTGATATGATCTTAGATGTTGCCAGGACATAAAACTCCAAAAACAAACCAAATCAACTAAGTCAAACAAGATTTTACTGATTACAGTTAAACAAACAAGGTTATGTCTTACAAGAAAAAAAGTTGAAAAAAAAATTGGGTAAACGCATGGTGTCGATGTGTAAATTTTCACTTTAGCACCAGATCATGCAAGTATACCTTTGAAGTTTGATATCCGTTGTGGGATATATTAAATATATGTAGTATTGCTAATATATGTAATAGATACAGGCAACAATAATTACTTGACTTGCTATTAATATAAGAAAGAATTAATTATCAGCATCGTAACGTGGAAACCAAATGTGGTGCCCAGTTTTAGAGAATAGCCAACATACATATCTATATATATATACATTATACACACATACATTTATGCAACTATATTCTATTTTCTAACATAACTTGTGCAAACTTCGTATGAGGCACCATTGATTCAAAAGTGAGCTGACCAATCAGATACATGAAAGATGGCCTCTAAAGCGGCATATGAAGTATGTAGGGCAGCACGGTTCGAAGGTCACGTGGTGACTGTCCATCATCTCGTCAACAGTTCCAGCACTAATCCCAACCATTGGGCAAAACTATGTTTGGAGTCGATATGTGATCAATAATGCTAACATGAAAGAATATTCACTGAACACAGCCGTGCATAGTTTGCATTTATGTGGTGGATTCTCATAAAGATTCCTCAAGAGTTTGACTTATAATATTTGAATGTATAGCTCTACTGTTTGGGTGTCCATCCTCTTTGCATGCTTGGTGTGCTGATCTTTGGTGTTGATCATTGGTGTACTGATCATTGGTGTGCTGATCCTAGGTGTAGTGATCATTGGTGTGCTGATCGTTGGTGTGCTGATCGTTGGTGTGCTGATCGTTGGTGTGCTGATCCTTTAAATGGTGATCCTTGGTGTGTTGATCATTGGTATACTGATCCTTGGTATGCTGATCCGTGGTGTGCTGATCATTAATATGCTGATCGTTGGTGTGCTGATCGTTAATATGCTGATCGTTGGTGTGCTGATTGTGAATATGCTGATCGTTGGTGTGCTGATTGTTGGTGCTGACCCTTTATATGCTGATCATTGGTGTGCTGATCATTGGTGTACTGATCCTTAGTGTACTGATCCTTGGTATGCTGATCGTGGTGTGCTGAACATTGGGGTGCTGATTCTAGGTATGCTTATCGTTGGTGTGCTGATCATTGGTGTTCTGATCGTTGGTGTGTTGATCGTTGGTGGTGATCGTTGGTGTGCTGATCATGAATATGCTGATCGTGGTGTACTGATCGTTTGTGTGTTGATCGTTGGTGTGCTGATCATGGTGTACTGATCGCTGGTGTGCTGATCACTGGTATGCTGATCATGGTGTGCTGATCCTTGGTATGCTGATACATTCTATGGTTATGATTTTGGATGCTGAATTAGTATTGGGTAGCCGAGTATCAACAGTTGCTGGACACTCGCATATTGAGATCTAGTATTGATCACTATTTTTGTACTTAGTTCATGTGGAACTGTGGGGAAAAGTGTGAAAATGTAATCCAATATTAGTAAGCAATCTGCGGCCGAATACTCAGATGGCAGCACTTTCAAGTGCATTTCTTTAATTGCCAGGATAATGAGTTTTTGATTAATACATGTCATTTCAAACTGCATCTGGTTCCAAAGGATCCCCAGCCTATTGGATTGGACTGTTGTAATATGTGCAGAAGGAGGTAAAATACAATAAAGCACAAAACAGGAATTTATGAAGCAGAATGCTACCAAAATGATCACCGAGAGAAGGAACCAATATTGTATATCCATGTAATACCATTTCAAAGGGTTTGTTGACCTAGGACTAGAAATTTTAGCATTACTCATGTCAATGACTTTTGCAGTGAGGCATTCATGGTCCTCAGTACAAAAACCTCTACCATTCAGACAGCTTGACCCAGTTGGCAAATACAGGAAAGCATCAGTATTGTTGAGTTCAAGCTCAACGATAGGAAGACACCTCCCATTCAATGTTTGGCAACAGAGTTGACACTCTGTGGCAGCTAGTTCACAATAACATGGCTCCAGGCTTAGAACCGAACATCTGCTTTTTGAACAAAACCCGTCTTTGCATAGTGATGTACCTTGGTGACACAGAATCCCATCTGGCTTTTGGTTTTGGTTTGGGCAGTCGTAATTTATTCCATCGCAAAAGGAACTGTGCATGCACTCCGAAGAACGGCTGCACACTAGTCCCACTGGGGCAGCACGACAATTGGAAGTACAACAGTTGGACACAGCATGGCTGCATTGGGAAGAGTTTTTTAACTTGCAACGAGTGGATATGTCTGTCACAGAATGACAGCAAGGATCAAACATAGGACATTCACTGGGACTGCCACAGTCACACTGTTCACTGCCCTGAATGATATGGTCTCCACACTGAGGGTGAATGACTTTAATAAGGCAATCCCCTTTAGCGATGATGACCTGTAGCATCATTTCTACACTACATGGCGAGAACTTCCAGTTATTATCCTTGGAACCCTTATTCCTTACTCTGTACATCAAAAAGAAACCATCTTTTTCATGTGGAGAACAGATCGGATCTGATTCAAGGTCATCAGTGCTCCCAAAACTGTGTCCGATCTCATGAGCAGTTGTCAGCGTAGTAATCAGATCTGGAAAGTATAATCCACCTGAAAAAGGACTTACAAGAAATGTGTTATAGGACATAAGCCCCATGCTAGATTCCTCAGGAGATTGGCAAATACCTCCTGACATGGAGTTAAGCAGTGCTGTGTAGGCTAGCCCAATAGCATCATGTATTAAATTTCTATACGTGAACAAACCAGCTAGACAAACATCACTATGATTTAATTGAGAGAATGACCTAAGGAGCTTGTAAGGATCACGTTCGTCTGGGATAAATATATGATCCATTGCAGAGTCTCTTGCTACAGTCAGTGTTAGCATCTTAATTCCAACCTCATCTTTTAATCCATCTCCATCAAAATCTGTGGATAGGAATATCTTATTTGACTGAATCAAATGGTGGAAAATCTTGTTACTGGTCGTTTTTAGGCTCCTTAAGCCAGCTTTCACATAATAAAGATAATCTGCATAGATATGAATATGACACGATTTAAATCGCCAGTTGTTCGCTATGCTCCGCTTTTTAACAACTTTGGAATGAGGGGAGTATTTCTTTTCATATCTATTTGCTCCCCAGGCAAGTGCTAGCTTATCTTGATTTATATCTGAACTTCTATAGATCAAACATGACCTCCCACGTATTCTCTCAATGAAGAATTCATCATCTGCTGTAGCAATTTCTCCAGTGAATACATCTTGATCAATGTAGCCATGCACAGTAGCTGCGGATCTGTCATCATATCCACAATAATAAGATAATAGATCTGCTTTAACCTCTTCTTCTCCATTATGAGTCCGAATTGTTACGCTTGGGCTTTTAAAAGGACACGTTTGAAGATGCAGAAGAAAGGTTGTATTGAAAGCATCAAACATAAGAATAATTGTTCTGGTCCTTCCAAATTGAAAAGAATTGTGTGTCAAAAATGTTTGAGTTACAAATTCATAATGATTCAACCAAGAACCAAAATATTTGTCATCTTTCATAATGTTATCACTGCTGGTAGTGCGAGCTTCTTGATAGCTGGTTTTTCTATTTGATGTCTCTGCTTTAGCCACCTTCTGAGCCCTGTCCTGCAAAATAGTGAACATGTAGAAATTAAATAAATAGTGCAAATATAGATATTGCAAATGGGTCATGGTAAATGTACACATGCAGGAAACAATTTTTAATCTTACAATTATTGTTATTGAAATGGGCCAAAAGATTAAAAAGAATCTTCATGTATATGCCTATTTTAGGCATCATGTAACTCTACATAGTCCTATTGTTGTTGTACATTACTTGATTAAGCAGGGGAAATTTCAATCACAGACTATTGGTCTTTCTCATTCTATTGTTCCTTTCCCTACCCTAGTAATGCGAAGTACGAAGCTTATGTAGCGACAATTATAAATGATTAAATCATTGGTTTGACTTGGCCAGGGTTCTAACCTCGGGGTTCAAATCCCACGACCTACCAAAGTAGGAGGCGGGCATTTATTCATTCTTCCAACCTCTTTGGATTGAATAGTCAATTGTGTAAGGTACAATGAATAACGACTTCCTGCTTAGACTGAATTGAAATGTTTTGATTGTTGCTCTTCTTTGAAGTGTTTTTGACATGCTAATGTTGTAATAAAAAGGCACCATTTATTAAAGTTGCATAGTCCGATGGTTTTGAATTTCAGTATTCTTTCTGAGATAAATATATTAGATCGATCACTAGTATCTACTTTACATTAGTTCAAAGTTACTTTTATTATAAATGGTAAACTTTTGAGATATTTTGAGTGCAAACATGGAAAATTAGTTATGGCAAGCTTGCCAAAACTCTGACACCACAGACTTCTGCAGTAACAGGTTATGTTAAATTGACTGAGTATTGCCTTCTGCGTAGAAACAAATGCTTAATAAGTGCATCAGTATCTAAGTTAGATATGTCAAATCAAATCTAGATAATTGGTTTGGTTTTGAAAATTTGATATTTCATCGGACTATGCAGCTTTAAGTCACCAATGATTGCAAAGGATGAGGACAATAACGAGTTGGTTCATATTTGAGTCACTTTATCCAAATGCAGTAGTGTTAAGGTCCAATGTAGTACGTGGTAGCTGGGCTAAAATGGAATTTAACGAGAACAGTCATTCCTAAAAAACAAAGAAGCAATCTGTGATAAGATTGTCTGTGGTAGCACCAAAAAGTATCATATCAGGATGGGTACTCAGGGTGACTTTTTAGTGCTGCCCAACATAACCATAGCAACCGCACTCCCACATATACATTGTGCTCTCCCTGTAACTCTCGACACACATATTTGGTCATATAAATATAGAATTCTAGCAAAGACTTTCCGCTGGGCATTTACTGATATGCACAAGCCCATAACGGGTCCCTTTGAAACCATCAAACTCAGTCAACTCACCACTTTCAGCCAACATGAATTATATTTTTTGTTCACAACAATGACATCCTCATTCAAACATGATTGCTGTATTCAGTATTGCTCTCTGCGCTTTCTCTAGGCAAACAATACTTCATTAGTAGTGAACAGCAAAGTTCCTGGCTTACAAAGAGGTATTCCTCATCATTACACATAGGCTTGATCCCATAGGCCACAGAGGTACAAAGGACCTCTTGAGCTAGGGCCTTTTGAAACTTCTGTCAATACCTCCTAAACCTAACAAATACAATGTCCACTGGATAAAAGCCTCTCTAGAAATAGGGCCCAGGAAGTTGGGTGGGGAGTACAATGTAACAGAGCAGCAACAATCTTTGCTTACTAATTTCTTAGTCCTTTCTAAATGAGATTTCAGTGACGTCACATATTTTTTACTTGAATGATACACTTAGGATGTCAATGAATCAAGGGCTGGCCCAACCAACTGTGTTTTACCAATTGTTTCATCTTAAATGCAATGTCTTCTCTGCCACGGTCCATCAATAGATGTCTGATTCACCTAAGCGAAGGAGACAGAGGTCAAGGTGGAGGTAAATAGTCTTTATTCATATGACAAAGAGCCCTCAAGCCTTAGAAGGTGAGTCAAAATGAGAAGGTAAAAAGGTAAAGGTATTAAAGTAAGCTAAGGTAGGGAACAACAGGGTAAACCCAAAGTATAGAGGGAGGGAAGTGGAGGCTGTTGAGGCATTTCCTCCTGCAAATCAGCTGCAATTCTGATGTATTTTGCATTAATTCATCTAAAGGATGGAGGTAAACCGTCTTTAATCAAGCGAGGAAGTGCCTTCAGCCAAAGTGAGGGCTTCAGGAGCTCTGGGAGGAGGCTTGCATGGGGATGTAGGCAAAAACCACCTCGGAAATCCAGGTCCCATGCTGTATGTCATCAAGCTCCACCCCAGCTCCATTGCAGGCCTTTGCAGTGCCTTTGCAGAAGCCATGGAGGGTGTACTTCTGGGAGGCAAGTAATCCAGACAC
Source organism: Branchipolynoe longqiensis (assembly GCA_030323885.1). Classification (NCBI taxonomy): domain Eukaryota; kingdom Metazoa; phylum Annelida; class Polychaeta; order Phyllodocida; family Polynoidae; genus Branchipolynoe; species Branchipolynoe longqiensis. Next base: position 12,861,115 of record CM059186.1, read on the forward strand.
AGGGAGGGCGGCATAAAGATAGGCGGTCAAGAGGTAACCTGAGGTTCTAAAAGCAGGCCTGAGATAGTATAAATCCAAGCGGTTCCTGAGAGCAAACAGGATCTCAAAGAGTTTGGGATAAAACCCTGGTTACATTCGTCAACCTTAGGCTACTATAACAGTATGCTGGAGGGATTATTATGTCATGTACAATGAGTGCCACACTGTTACTGACTGTTCAGAAGTACTTCTAGATTTAACTTCTCTGGAGGTTTAATCACACGGCCTGAGCGACGTATCACTTGGGAAGTGGTTGCAATTACACTGGTACTTGCTTGCTTGTTGGATGATAGGGTGAAATAGTAGCATGTTTATTACCATTGGCCCTACAAAACTTTCAAAAATAGGGTGAAATAGTAGCATGTTTAACACCATTGACCTTACCATTGGCCTTACAAAACTTTCAAAGCCCTTCAATAGTGAAACATGAGCCATTGTCTGACATGATGGATGTTGAAAGGCCAAAAATTGTAAATGTCTCTCTGAGTTTTGTAAGAGTTATACTGGTGGTAGCGGTGGATCTGACATGAGGGTCAATTAACTTACTGTGTACATCCACGATCACCAATATATATGTCCTTCATATGGCTCTGCACAGTCCACATGCAGTTGATGCCATAGCTGTCCTGGCCACTCCCATGAATGTAATGGTGTGGCAGGTGGTATGTTATTGGGCAGTTGACATACCTGACAATCACTGATTTAATTTTCAATCTCTTCATTTAATCCTGGTCACCACAGGTTGCTGCATGCCAATCCTTTTATTCGTACCATGCCTGGATGTATGAAATGCAGTTCATCCAACATAGTGTCTTGCGCTTGTGGTGGAACTACCACTCGTGCTCTCCATATGAGTATACCTTGTTTTATACTCAACTGCACCTTGTGACTGCTGTACAGTGCCAACTAATCTCGGACAGGCATCCCTGTTCTATGAGCTGTTGCAGTTGCCCTAAAATGGGATCTTGTCACCCGAGTAGGAGGCCCACGAGCCGACCCCCACGCAGTGGGAGTTCTTTAAAGAGGGTGGGTGGGAGTGGTAAATTGAAACCATGCCGAATTCCGAATCCGAATGCAGGTCAAGGGGGGGGAAGGAGGAGGAGAGGTAGTGCAGAGAAGTACCGCTTGGGGATGTGAGGCTCCACCGGATCAACCACAATTCGGAATTATGGGCCGATTCGGACAGAGGAAACCTGAGACATGAGTGGGAGAAAAAGGGTTTATTACGTGTATATATAAGGTCAAAGGTTACATGTTAAGGTAATGTCAAGCTTAGTTCAATGGTAGTTCAGTCCATCTGCTCAATGTCAATGGACGGGAGAGGGAGGACCTAGGAGCCCGAGGAGGTAGGCCCACAAGCCAACCCATAAGCACAAAGCCAAGGCTCTCAGGGCGTCCGCAGATACCATCTTGGGCACGTAGGTGCAGACGGCATCAGACTCCCAGGTCCCCTGGCCCATTATGGCGGAGAGGTTGACGCCCTTCGAAGAGCAAGCTTGGGCAGCGCCCCTCCGAAGCCCGTGCAGTGTGTACCAGGCCGCCTCCGGGACAGCGGCCGCCTCTAGGGATCTGCACAGCAAGGGGTGAGATGGTGTACATTCAAGGGGGTCCCGGCACGGGCCAGGAAGGCCGGGGTATCGGACGGGGCACCAACACCAGGGCTTGTCTCCAAGCTCAAACGGGGCACATAGGCAAACCTGGAACCATGGGTACGAAAAGCGAGACAGCCTGCGCTGGTCTGCGGATGGTCTTGGAGGAGGAGATCTGGACGCGGCCTATGGGGCTCGCCACCTTAGAGGTGGAGGCGTTGCGGGCCCTGTCGGCATGCTCGGCGAAGCCTTTATATGTTGGCGTGTTGTGAAGCGACATGGCATGTGCGCGATCAATGTTTTTGTTTACCTTCCGGGTGGCGCAGGGCCCGAAGGCTGTCCGACAGTGGGGTGGCCGGGAAACAGCTTCAGCGAGGGCTGTAATAGTATGGGGTTGCTGCCGCTTCGCTTGTTCTGGCATGTCTGCTAACTGACTATAGCCCTGTTTGTGTCGCCGGGAACCGGCTGCGGGCATGCGTGACGTCATTGGCAGGAGTTCAAGGGGTATCCCCGCATGTGGAGATGCGGGGGTTATCCCCGCAAGCGGAGACACTGGGCGGGAAGCCACATGGCTGCCTGATAATGTCAATATCATCGACCCATGGTTGTGGGTTCGAATCATGGCCAAGTCAAACCAATGACATACAAATTTATACTTGTGCTTCCTAGCCAGACACTCAGCATTATTAGGATAGGGCAAGGAGCAGTGGAATAAGGAAGATCAATTGCCCATGATTGAAATTTCCCCTGTTTAAACAACTAATGTACCAACAACAAAAAAAGTGCTACATGGTTGCTGGGGGTGACTGGGATGCCGTATGCTGTTGGGTTGATTGGAGGACAGGCACGGGGATTGTCTTTACCCGCTTGGCGGGAGGATGTTTGAGCATCTCGCCGGAGCACTAAAAATCCAACTGCGATTTTTCACGGGCCTGTCCCTTGACTTTTTGGAGTAACAGCTGGCCTCCATGTGGTTGGTGCTGTATCCACTCCACACACATGCACCAGTCTTCGAGCTCCCGAGCCGTGTGACTCTCCTTTAGCTGCTTTGTTGCACGATCCGGAATCCCGTGCTGGGGGCCAGCTGCTGTCACGGCGGTAGTGCACGTGTGCCTGGCCATTGCTATGATCTCCATATGGCGTTAACGGCTGCCATGTCCTCCCAGCCGTCAGGGAGTCGTCCGTCGGGGATCCTGGTAAATATCCCCTCTGAGCATTGTCTGACTACTGGCCAGGAGAGAGTGCAATTATCTTGGGGCACATTCTCCTGGTGATGGGAGAGGGTCTCCAGGGCACTGGACGGGAATGTGCGCTGGTATTCGAGGCGCTTCAGGCCCAGCGTGTAATCCTCACGGGTTGCCTCCATTTGTTTAATGGATTTTCCCCTTGTCCCACTTCTCGACCGGATCGTAGGGGAACAAATACTTGGTGGAAATACCTTTTTTACGGCTGTTGGCCTTGCCGTCCGATGCCGCCATGATTAGCCAAACTGGGGCTGGGGCAAAGGCGACGGGGAAGACCAGAGGCTGATCCGGCTTGAGTGGTGGCTTGAGTGGCGGCTCGCTTGTGAGTGTGTGTCGCCTCTTGGGGTTGCCACTATCAGCGAGGTTAGTGATAGCGTCCTGGCATGGTGATGTCGGTGTCGGTCGCCCAAACAGGCCGGCGCCATGTCGGTGGTGTAGCTGGCGTGGAGGGGGAGCGGGTGGCTTCCCGCTGTAGCATGTTGTAGGTCACGGCAGTGAGTTTGCCGGTGGCTTCCGCGAGCACCTTCTATTGCTCCGCCATCACCCGGTGTTGCTAGGCTGCGTGCAGCTCCTGCACATCCCAGAGTTTTTTGATCGCATCGATTGAAGCTTGTATCTTTACCATCCCGTCGGCCTGCTTTGCTTTCGCGGATGGTTTCCTCTGCCGAGCGGATTGTCTTGGCTGGGGCAAAGTTGCTGGCGTGTCAGCTGCTCCGCCATCTTGGGAGGCGATCGAGTCACTCCGGTTGTCCTGGACAGTTGCTGTGCCCTTTCTGTGGTGTGCTTCGCCGGTCGTCCTCATGGGTGCGTAACTCTGCGAGTTCTCTTAGTGCAGCACATATGTAAAATATTTTGACAGAATTGTGGGTTTGATGATAAAAGCATGGCATTTGGCACACAGTTAGGACATACCACTAGGAATATTTTTGAAACTAGGGATATTGCATATTTGTCCTATGGTAGCTGTGGTAGCCATTTTATAAAATGGCGGCCACAATTGACTATTTTCACCCATAACTATGTCAACTATGGTTGTTGCAAGACACATTCTAGTGGATCTATGTATCATTTGTTATTGACATGTTATGCATAGCCCTCACATGGACTTGAACACAATTATGTATGGTGGCCTAACAAGGAGGCAAATAACATTTTTCTTCCTTGGCATTTGTTCACAGTGAAGAAGACAACACATGCATTCTCTGCTTTGGCCATCGACCAGGCACATGAGCAGAATAACGCATCAGTTAAAGGTGATGGCGGAGCAGTCAGCCTGACTGAGAATCCTGCAGCAGTGTGGCACTGGATGGTGTCCGGACCCGAGATGGCAAGAGTGATTGCAGAGTTCCAAGCCACAGCAGAGATGAGAACAAAGAAAACTGATTCCGGCACCTTGAGCAGACAAAGCATACACAGCTGGCGTTTGCTCGAGATGTGATGTTACTCTCCGGTGTCATGAGAGAGATGGGGAACCCCTTCTGTGATGAAAGCAATGATTTCCTGGTACTAGAAAGCAGGGACCAGGCAGATCCAGCAGTCATCAACTCTGTGCACCAGATCGAGAAGCTAGGGCATGAGCTGTACCACACATATGTCAATGAGCGGCTTGTGAACCAGATGAAGCCCATCAACGACCCAATCAGGAGAAACAACCTTCCTTTCTTCAGCCGATCTCCAGTCGGAGAGAAATCAAGAACCCAGCTTCAGCTGTGGTCGCTCAAGAATGACTGCTCCCTATTCTCCCGGTTGTTCATTACATCCCAGATGCGTGATGGAGATCTCGACAACTTCTTTGCTCATGAGAACCAGGCCTGTCTCCCTGCCCTGTCACAGATGGGCAAAGTGAGACTGGGCAAAAGGTCTGACCTCGAGGGATGCTTAGAAGATATGATCCCTCCACAAGAGAATGTTGCCAGTCCTCACGTTGAAGTCATCATCCTTGATGGAGCAGCTATCACCAACATGCTGGCACCTGGTGGTGCGAAGACCTTCTCTGACTATGCAACAAAGAGAGGTAGAGGCATCTGGAGACGAGTCGAGCCATCTAGTTCCATACCAGGAAACTGGCAGGCCTTCCTATGGTTCGACGAGAACAAGGTGGAGCTGTTCTCCTTCCTAGCGATGAGACTGGCTGCTCAAGAGACAGAAACAAGTCATCAGCACTCTGCACAAAGACGTGGTCAGTACGAATGCCACAGACATCGCTGGTCTTGCTCCATGTACACATGAAGTAGAAGATACCAGGATGCTGCTCAATGTGGAAGATGCTGTGAAGCAGGGCTACACCAAGGTGTCGATCCGCACCATTGACACGGATGTCGTAGTCCTTGCGGTACAGCAGCCGAATGCCTCAACATAGATGAGCTGTGGGTTGCCTTCGGTACCGGGAAGAGCTTTAGGTTCTTAGCAGCTCACGAGATGGCCTGGGCATTGAGGCCTGACAAGTGTCGAGGATTACCCTCATTTCATGCCTTCACTGGGTGTGATACCGTATCAAGCTTTGGAGGCAGGAGCAGAAAGACTGCAGGGGAGATGTGGAAGGCCTGTGATGAGATCACTGCCACCTTCTGTGCCTTGGGCACTACACCAAACCCCTCAATCGTAGATGATAGCCTGGACACCTTGAGGCATCTCGTAGTTCTCCTGTATGATCGCACTTGCAACCTCAAACATGTCAACGATGCATGTAAGCATCTATTCACCCAGAAGCGTCAAGCAATAGATGATTTCCTGCCAACTCGTGAAGCCCTCAGACAGCACATCAGGAGAACTGCCTACCAAGCTGGCTACTGTTGGGGCGAGATGATAGTTGCTACTGCAGAGCTCCCATCCTCTAGCGAATGGGGGTGGATGAAGAGTGACACTGGCTGGGACGTCTGCTGGACAACCCTCCTGGAGGCAATGCAAGCATGCTGGCAGCTTCTCAGATGCGGCAGCAAGAAGGGATGCAGAGGACAATGTAAGTGTAGTAAGGCTGTACTCCAGTGCACGGCACTATGCCACTGCGGCGGACAGTGTGCTTGGCAGTAGAACTTGCAATATCATGGACGGCTTAGAGAACACAACCATAACCCCTTTGTATAGGTCAACTGGGGATTGCAGACCCCATCTACTACCCTGATTTAATACCCAAGGAGAATAATTTGTTAGCTGATAAGATCCAACTACATAACGTAGATGTGTAAACGGTTTGTTGGCATTAATGTACGTTTGATGCTCGGGTTGCTCACCTAGATCGCCTTTGTCCGCCTGGCGGATTGTTATATTTTAATATGATGTAGAAATGTACCCACTGACAATGTAAGGGTAAAAGATAACTGCAAGATAATATCTAAGGGTAAACGCGCTTCCACAGTGGCAGTGCAGTTTAATGTTAAACCGATTGCAAAATACGGACAAAACTCATTAAAAAAAACTAATTTTGTGTAAGTGTTGCCTAATAGGCCAAATAAATCAGTTATGTAAGGTGTATGACTTTTAATTGGCATCCCAGATTATATTTTAAGTGATATTGCATCTCCAGTTGAAAAATCTGCACAACTCCTACAGATTATGTGTTATGTAATATCCGATCACGGCCATTTAGTAAAATGGCCACCATTTTGGCCCGAGGAGGAATATGCAATGTTCCTATATAAAAAAATCTTCCTTATGGTATGTACTGAATGTGAGCCAAATTCTATGCTGTTATCATCAAACCCACAATCTTTGCACATATCTGCTGCACTATCTGCATTTTGCTGTTTGACGTGAGTGCTTTTTTATGTTTTGAGACTATGTGACGTGGGTTTGTTTGGGGAAAGGCGGAGATGACGGTTCGTAAATTGAAACCCTGCCGAATTTGGAATGCAGGTCAAGGAGAGGGAGGAAGAGGAGAGGTAGTGCGGACAAGTGCCGCTTGGTGATGTGAGGCTCTCAGGCTTCCTCCGCCGGTGTTGCGGGTTTGGGCCTCCATCGGTTCATGCTCTACGTTGTCACTTCTGCGCATGCGTGAATGCCCTGCGCATGCGCCAAAATCGACCAGTGTCGCAGTTTCAGTGCCCGGTCAGTTTCAGCGCCCGGTCAGTTTCATGCGCATGTGTCAAAATCTAACATCATCGTCACTAACCTTATAAATTTAATATAATGTTTTTGGTAAAGATGTTTTCTACATGTGTACAAAGCGATTTGTTTCTAGGTGGTGTGGTTTTAGAGATATATCACTTTTCCTGTATTTTCTGTATGAAGATTGCTAGCGACCATTGACAATGCCTTGAGTTTGACGGTACGCGCAGTGCAAAACCTTAGTTTTATTCAAAATTAATACAAATCAAGAACCCTAACCTTATAAATTTAATATAGTCTTTTTGGTAAAGATGTTTTCTATATGTGTACCAAGCGATTTGTTAATAGGTGGTGTAGTTTTAGAGATATTTCACTTTTGCTGTATTTTCTGTATGAAGATTGCTCACGACCATTGACAATGCCTTGAGTTTGAGTCTTATACGGGCGGTGGAAACTGACCGGGCGCTGAAACTGCGACACCGGCGCTTCATGGGGGGTACTTCTTTCTAGTTTTTACTATCTCGGGAGGGGGAGGAGATTATTTTAATAATTCTTTTTGTAGATCTGAGAGGGGGGGATGGGTAATTCTTGTTTTGTTTTTTTCCTTTCTCGGGAGGAGAGGGTGATGCGGATTCCGAGGGACACCAGTTTGCCAGGGACACTTCCATTCAAATGCATTGTTAATGGCCGTGAGCAAATCTTCATACAGAAGAAGTCAAATATCTCCCAAATTACACCATCTAGAAACAAATCGCTTGGTACAAATATAGAAAACATCTTTACCATAAAGACTATATTAAATTGATAAGGTTAGGGTTCTTGAATTCTATTAATTTTGAATAAAACTAACGTTTTGCACTGCACGTACCGTAAAACTCAAGGCATTGTCAATGGTCCTGAGCAATGTTCATACAGAAAATACAGAAGAAGTCAAATATCTCTCAAATTACACCATCTAGAAACAAATCGTTTGGTACACATATAGAAAACATCCTTTCCAAAAACATTATATTAAATTTATAAGGCTAGTGACGATGCTGTTCGATTTTGACGCATGTGCAGAAGCGATGTGTCCCTGCCAAACAAGGGGATTATTTTAATAATTCTTTTTGTATCTCTGAGGGGGGGGGTACTTTTATTTATCTCTTTTCATGGCGTGGTTTTGGGGAGGGGGGGGGGGTTATTATTGCCTACCTCTCTCTATTCACACAGCGGCTGGCTTGGTTTGGGTGAGAGGGGCTTTTATATTCTTTTAATTATTGTTTCATATATCTCGGAGAGGGGGGTACTTTTTTTATCCTCTCGGGAAGGGGAGGAGATTATTTAAATAATTATATTTGTATCTCTGAGAGAGAGGTGGGGGTAATTCTTTTTTTATTTTTGTTCCTATCTCGGGAGGGGGAGGGGATTATTAAACAAATTCTTTTTGTTATCTCTGATGGGGGGGGGGGGTACTTTTCTTTTTCTTTTCATGGCTTGGTTTTGGGAGGGGGTGTTATTTCCTACCTCTATTCACACAGCGGCTGGCTTGGTGTTTTTTTTGGGGGGCGGGGGGCTTTTACATTCTTTTAAGTATTGTTTCATATATCTTGGGGAAGGGGGTACTTCCTTCTTTTTTGTTACTATCTCAGGAGGGATAGGAGATTATTTTAATACTTCTTTTTGTATCTGAGAGGGGGGGGCGATTGTTTTTGTATTGCTGAGGGGGGTACTTTTATTGATCTATTCATGGCTTCCCCGTTAAACCAAGCTCCGTTAAACCAAATGATCGGTTAATCCAAGCTTTTTTTTGGCAGCCCAGCAAAATACTACTATTTATCATATAAAAAAGTCAGTGGGGTCTCAGATGACCTTATAACCACATGAATGTTTGGTTTAACCATACCGGAATGGTCTGGGGTCCGACAATTTTGTTTGGATTAACTGACTTTGGTTTAACCAACTTTTTTATATGATAAATCGTTTAACGGGGTTATACTATAGATGATTTCTGCACTACGGTAGTGTTCTTATTCACACATAAGGACGTTTCACACAGATGTGACACTGACACTATAGTGACAGTATGAGTGCCACGATTTGCGACAATATTGGCACATAGCTACATTGACCATGAAACGATCACTGCAGAAAAATATATCTTAGTCAACTGTCTTAGGCCACAGTTTGAATCTGGCTCGATTTTGACGCATGCGCAGACTATGCCGTTCGATTTTGACGCATGCACAGAAGCGATGCGTAGGGCGTAAACCGACGGAGGCCCAAACCCGCCACACTGGATCAACCACAATTCAGAATTATGGGCCAATCCGGCAGCATCTCTTGATGAAAACATAAATCTTTCAAGACCATAACACTTATCTAGATTTGACCTATGTATTCAACTTAAGGTACTGGTGCATTCATTAAATATTTATAGTTGTTTGGTGGTCTTGAGCTATATTGCTACTAGAACTGGCTGGTACCGGTGTGGTGGTTTCAGCGGGTTCCCGTGCTCAGAGGTGTCCCTCGCTTCTGCGCATGCGTCAGAATCTAATAAGGATGGCCGTAATCGATTAACACTACCCGGGCGACTCGGGTCATCCCAGTCGTCAGAAATTCAAATAGAACACGGCGAGTGGAGTCGACAAATACACGTGCCATGTGCAAAAAAAGAATAACTTAGATTAATTAAATGGAAATAGAGGTAAACTGGGCCATCATAAAATACTTTAAATCCTATTTTGCTGTATTTTTATCGGTCATAAAAAAAAAAAAAAAAAGATTGTCCACCCGAGCACGGAGAAGCGTATTCGATTATTCGACCCGAGTTTGTAGGATGTGCGCATGCGCCAATAAGTGGCTCAGGTGACCCGAGTTGATGCGAAATCCACGCATGCGCAGAAGCAGCCCAGAAGCGAGGGACACCTCTGAGCACGGGAACCCGCTGAAACCACCACACCGGAAACTCGGGTAGTCAGCTGGAGCACCATGTGCTAGGGGCACCACATCAGTGTTAAATTTGTTAAATTATACCCCAGATAGCACACAGCCGTTGACCCGATGGCGGCCCGACGGTGACCCGACGGTGGAAACCGCCGTCGGGCCGACGTTGTTTTGTCCAACCTCCCGCCGTCGCCCCGACGGCGGAAACCGCCGATGAGACGACGGCGACAAATGCCGTCGGGCCGACGTTGTTTTGTCCAACCTCCCGCCATTGACTCGACGGTGGCTGCCACCGTCGACTCGACGGTGGCTGCCGCCGTCGCCCCGACGGCGGAAACCGCTGACGAGCCGACGAGCCGAGAAGACACTGTCACTCTAGTGTCAATACGAACAGGTGTAAAAATATTAGTTTTATTCAAAATTAATAGAAATCGAGAACCCTAACCTCATAAATTTAATATAGTCTGTACGTATTGACACTATAGTGACAGTGTCTTCTCGGAAAAAACCAAGATGGCGTACAGGGTAATTCAAATCGTATTAACACGAATAATTCCATTAATACATCCTAATAAATTACAAAACTGTTACAAAATAATCTACAGATATTAATAAACAAACCTGTTAAATAATTCCTTAAAATTCCTCCGATTTTTGGAGTTATTTGTAGAAAAAGAATGCTGCTCAACGATCGCACGTGTTCCGGTGGCGATTCGAAGTAAACAAACCGTATCGGATAATTCAAATCGTATTAACACGAATAATTCCATTAATACTTCGTAATAAATTACAAAACCTTTACAAAATAATGTAAACATATTAATAAACAAACCTGTTAAATAATTCCTTAAAATTCCTGGGATTTCTGGAGTTATTGGTAGAAAAAGAACACTGTTCAACGATCGCACGTGATCCGCTGGCGACTCGAGCCGGAATCCAAATTTAAAGAACTGCGCAAGCGCGGCCCACCACCGTCGGCTCGACGGTGGACCAAATGTGGAAAATGAATGCAAACCTGCGGCGGCCCACCACCGTCGGCTCGACGGTGGCTCGACGGTGGACCAAATGTGGAAAATGAATGCAAACCTGCGGCGGCCCACCACCTTCGGCTCGACGTTGGCTCGACGGTGGAAAGCCAACGTCGGAAGACCACCGTCGGCCCGACGGTGGCTCGAATATGGAAAATGAATGCAAACCATCGGTGGGCTACCGCCGTAGGCCCGACGGTGGCCCAAAAGTGGAAGGGATTGAAACCTAACGTCGGAAGACCACCATCGGCCCGACGGTGGCTCAAAAGTGGAAAGGGATTGAATCCTAACGCCGGAAGACCACCGTCGGCCCGACGGTGGGCCGACAGTGGAAAGTCGATGGCGACGGTGCGACCAATAGCCGACGTCGGCCCGACGGCTGTGTGCTATCTGGGTACTTGTAAAGGCACCAAAGTTCAGCTTTCCCGGGGCGCCAGCAATCCTAGGACTGGTTATTGTAATGTATCTTAGTATCCCAACAACCCCACCCCAATGTAACACAAGATGACATCATGACTACGTTCTGAATAAAGTCAGTTGCAAACTAGATCTCACAGTGTCGACATCAACATATATTATAGCAATATAGTGATTGGTAGACAGGAAGTGTGAACACTTATTTGTCTCTCATTTTTGCTTGAGTGCAAGTAATTACCAACACAAGGAATAAATTAGTAGCATGTGGTGAATAAATGGTCAAATTTCCCTGGATCATCAGCCCATGCTTTACATGGTGTCAGATGTGTGGTGGGGGTGTTCGGCTGTTATGGCTTTTGCACTCACAAAAGGATAAACAAAACCTAGGTTCAGTAACACTGAAGTAACTTCAGAAGAAGTATGATTAAGTACCAGGTGGGTGGGTGTGTTCCTTGGTTATTATTTAGGCTGGGATGTGGATGATCAGAATCAACACTCTAGCTGGGGTGTCAGAGGGTTGGGAAGATGGTGAACACATATACAGGAATTAGTAGTTTATCTAATGTAAAATATTTCCTAAGACAATTTCACGATTTCACTGCAATCTAAATGATCAAGAATCCTACCAAGTTTGTGATCTGGTGTGTTGGAATTGCGGCTTCAGTTATTCCCGAGGAACCAATGCACAGCAAGATATTCAGTGAAAGCAGTTTATTTGTGGACACTTATACAATTAATAGGCATTGTACACATGCTACAGACACATACATTTTGTCACAAGCATAGACATGAAAAATGTTCATACATTTACTCATAAATTCTGTTAGATTCTACAATTATGTTTTTCCGTACATTTTGATTTTCACACATGATGCTCTGTGCTAATAACAAGGCAACAACTAACCATATACACAGATTATGCTTATCTTCCGAGTCGTTGCATTGAATTAATGATGACATAAATACATAATATAAATGACACTGACTGAGATGCAATGAGCCTGGAAGTGGGTTAGCTGACACAGGTATTACACTGGTTTACATTCAAGGATGAAAGTGGTCCCTGACAAAAAAAATCTATGGTGAGGATTTCTCTAAATAACCAGAATGTTGCTACAATAATAGTATCCTTAGCTTTAGAAATTATTGCTTTATATTCAATATAATGACGAATTTGGTTGAAAGTGATCATGGAGGGGAAATGAGAAATCGACAGCAGTGTGGGAAATAATACAGTTACAACACTAGTGTAGGCCCTTGTGTAATTTCGTGTCAAATGTTCATTGAAAGTGAACTATCACTTCATTCTGTATTATTATATGATGCTATTCTTTTTTTAAATAGGGTGAGAATCTTGTATCACATCTAACAGTGGGTAAATTGACCAAATCCAAGATGGCCACCATGGAAGTCATGAAATATACTTTATACCATATCATTGTACCAGTTAAGATAAAGATATGAAAGAGGTCTTTTTATACATTTTAATACACAAAAGAGGGATCTTTTTATACATTTTAATACATAAGGAATCTGTTGTTGCCAGTGATACATAAAAAGAAAAGTGGAATGGAATCAAGATGGCAGCCATAAGCCCTGTTCACACACACAACTTTAGGCCGAACTAGATAAGGCGAACTAGATGAGGCGAACTAGGCGTGAAAGTGTGTCGTGTCCACACATGAAGTACTTGGGGCGGTTTACGGCGGAAATCGATACCTGTGCATGAGCACGTCCATACGAACCAGCGCCACTTTCGGTTAGTCGACATCACCACGAGAGAGTGTGGGTTCGACCTAGATATGTATCGACTGAATCGTATTGTTTTGGAACGTTCAAAACTTCTGCTGGGCAGTGAAAACCTAAAACTAAATGATGAACAAAATATCTGTGCACAGCTAGCAGTTTCATAGACCAAATTATATAATATACGCTTTTGATCGACCAGAAAATCAACAAACTCAGGTCTCGACTGTGCATGCGTGTGACGTGCTTAAGCCGCCTCAAGTAAACCGGTACCATCCACACAAGCAAGATGGGCCGATGTAAGCTAGTTCGCTTCATCTAAACTACCTCGCTAGGTGGTTTACATGAGGCGAACTAGATGAGCCGACTTAGCTCTAATTCGCTTCAGCTTAGCATCCACACGGCCAATGTGAGTCGACTTAGATGAGGCGAACTAGTTGAGGCGACTTAACGGCCGTGTGTGAACAGGGCTATATACGTGCAAAGTCAAATGGACGTTAGCATAATCTTATACATAAGAAGAGAGGACAACATTCTGCCTGTGATTCGACCATGGCTCCATGTTGTACATCTTCCGACATGTGCATCAGAGAACGGTGCTTCCAAAAAGACAAAATGTGTATTCTGCCAGGAAGATAAAGGGGGTAAACTTCATAACGTATGATCTAAGAATATCTTGGCCCAGATCAAAACCATAGAATTAAAGCAAGTAATGAAAGCTTAATTGCCAGATTAAGAAGTGTTGTATGTTCATCTGATCCATTACAAGCAGTTGCTGAGGATAATGAAATAGCACTTGCCATTTTTCGTCAAGGCTAAGTCAGATATCAATACAGTTAAATAATCACAAACAACCACTTTAATTTTGGTCAGCTCCTATCAGGCATTCAAATCCTTGAAATTGTTGAAACAGAGTTAAATGATAATAGTAAGGATGTAGTAATGAATATGAATTATATTCACCAAATGTACATCTAGCTGCTCAACAAAGATGAGCTCCCGGTACAAGACACTCCTCGATACAAGCAGTATCTTAAACAACTGATCCTAGATAACATTCCAGACGTTCATTCCAGCAGACATCCAGATAAACTAAAACCTGAACAACTACTTTAAAAAAGAAGCAAAGATCATTTGATAGTGAGTGCAATATCAGATGTAATGAAGGAGGATCTGAAAATGCTATAGAGAGCAGCCAAGGTACTGAGAAGAGATATTGCAACCTCCTGCCCATGGAAGTTTCATGGAACATTTGCTCATTATGAACCACCCGCATTGCTCAAAACCTTTTCTAAGCATCCCATTCAGGGTACAGGAAGAGTCAAATCTACACACAAAGAGCAATATGTCAATCAAAATGCATCTGTGTTGGCAGAACACTTCATGGGGGCTTACAGATCTGATCGATAGGTGTCCTACAACACTAAAAACAATGATAGAGCTTTCAGACAACACTTTGAAACTCTACTCAATGTTGGCCTAGCTCTTGATATACACAAAAATATAATATACAAGGCCTAGTAGAAAAACTTGGAGGGTGAGACCTTGCCATCTCCTATAAAGAAAGGTCCCAGAAATAGAGACCTGGAGAAGATGCATTCATTGGGATGAACACCCTCCATGGTACACCGATAGCAGTTTATCGAGTTGTAGCACCTGACAAGTCACCAATAGAGATTGGCCGCTCAGGAAACTCGAAAGCCTAGATGAATTGTTCCATGCAAAATGCTGACATGTAAAAGCAGAGCCCAATAAAGAGAAGCATGAATGCAAACTGAGCACATAAAGACCTATGACAGACTAGATAAAAGATTCACCCGGTACTTGTAGTGCACGGGTGAAGGACAACGTAGTGTAAATACGGGCGAAAATAGGTTTAGTATGGAACCTGAACTAGAAACTGTGGCTCCAGTATCAAATGGCTGCATATATTGCCACAGAGTTGGTGAAATGGGCGAGAATGCAAAAAGACAAGATGGCGGCCAGAGAACGCCGTCGATTTCACTTTTTAATCTGATTAAACTAGATATTATATTATATTATCCAACTCAAAAGTAGCGGGCTATCAATAAGACATATGTAAAGAATAAATCTTGCTTCTTAGATTGTGAAATTAGGCTCTCATTTCCTTAACCTGCTTTTTCGACCGTTTTTATATAGGGTTGGTATTCACCCGTGGACTGCGACTGCGAGTACGGGGTGAATACTTTATCTAATGACAGACCTGAATAGGAAGAGCGATATAGCATGGGTAATCGGATGCTTGGACTTCCAGGAAGAAAAGCAAATAGACGTCAAACATAATGCTGTAGGTACATAGGGGGGGGGGGGCTTTCAATTCCTTGTTATTCTCTTCCAATGACAAGACCTATGCGGCAATGGTATCATCATTGCCCCACTTACCACCAACAGTATATGATATTCTATCCACTGATCTTATGCGAGCACACAATATAACAATACATGTTATGGGAAGCCAGTCAAACACGGTGATGACCCTTGATTTGCAGTTGTACAATATGGCAATGAAGCTGTGGTTAGAGAGAGAAGACTTCAGGGAACAGTTCTTCGTTAGGCCTGGTGAACTCCACGTTGTGGTCTGAGCATTGGCTGCACTAGGGAAATATGTCGAGGGCAATGGAATTGACCAGGCGTGGGTCAAGGCTGGACTGTATTCACCTACAACTGTAACCCAAATTCTAAATGAGAAACACATGTACCGATGATTGGAGGCACACATGGTCATCTTGATTTCCCTGTACAATCTGCACATTCAAAGTTTCCTGACAACAGATCCAGGGGAAAGGCCAGTATTGTACCCAGCATCTACTCTGCTTGGAATGGCATACAGCAGAGACATTAACCAAAGCACGGAGAATAGGAAGGAGTTAGTTAGTTGTTGGACTTTTATTTCCTGGCAAAATATAAGGTCATATCAGGTCGGGCGAAATAGGAAGGATCTAAGTGATGCTGACAGTATTTGAGTCGAGAGATATTATGAAAAAGCTTGCTGCAAAGCTTTATTCTAAACTACATGAAACAATTCAAAACGATCCTCCAATTTGTTCTAAGGACAAGGCAGCCAGATATTCTACTGCATATGGAAAGCATAGTCTCCAATAAAGTATTTCTTCGTTCATGATCATCAAAACCACACTTGTGTGCTCCCTCTGAACATTTCAAAGATGTAGGAAACTGAAAGACAACATCCAGATCTTTGTGTAATATACAAGTGGACACATCGAGCTCTGTGCTACAACTGCCTTTATTACTTATTAGTCAGTCCTTACCTTGGTCGTAATGCCCACTCCGCCCAGGGACTCCACCACCACCACCTTACAGTCTCCCGGGACAACCTCACCTACCCGTGGGAGACCGTCCGTCGGTACTCCGAGACCGTATTCACGTGGATCGCGGACGGTCGACTCCCCCACGGGTGGCATGACCCAGTAGCTATCAACCTCCTGAGAGTCGAGTGTATCGCCATGCCCGACCACCAAGCCGCCAGCACCCCCGCCCGCCCACTCGACCCTCCACACCGAGGCCCACACGTCCCCCGAGTCCAAGCCGACGCCCGAGTCACCTACGACAGGCACACCCACGGGGCCCCCTGCCCGGCCTGGAACCGGGACCCCGCCTCGTGCAATCGGGCCCCCGTCACGTATGTGCCTACTGCGCGAACGTGAGGCGCATACTCACTATGCACTGCGAGGCCGAATGCATAACCAAGCAAGCCCGTGAGCGCCAGACCCCCCCCACCTCGGCGGATTTTTGATCCGCCGGCCTCCCCCCGGCCGGCCCGGGGGGCCCTTCCCGGCGCCTCACCCTCACCACTGCCGACAGCCCCGCGACCTCCACCGACAACCTCCCAGCGACCACCGATCGCAGCGCCGCCTAGTCCCAGCCGGGGATCATCACCTCGGGCCTCACGCCTCGGACCACATCCCAGCCCAGCCTCACGAGGAACCCTCTGCCGCCGACCCTCACGACACCGCCTTCAACAACACCCCCGCCCAGACCCCGACCACCACCCCACCCAGCCCTGAGGACTTCGCTGCCCCCCTGCTCGACCCTCGTCGGACCTCCTCACCGGATCCCGCCAAGGAGCGGGCCTCCTCCTTTTTGGCCGCCCGCTCCCTGTCGACGCAGGCCCCGGACACTCGCCGCCCCCAGAGGGAACCTGACCCCTGACGCGGCCCGCCTCTCTGCCGGCCCACCCCACTTGCTCCGCCTCGCACCCTCGGGCGCGCCGCGAGCCCTCTCCGCCTTTTTTGGTGGAGGGCTCCTCGGCACCCCCTCACTCTACTGACACTTAATTTAACTGAACTTTATTCATTACTCCGCTCCTCATGAGCTTCTTTACTTCCTCAGGTTATTCCTTATTTACTTTTATTGTGCTATTTTACTCTGTTTGCTCTGTATGCTTTCTCTGTGAGGCGTAAATAAAGACGCCTTATTTCCACCCCCGCTTTCCTCTCTTCCTTTTCGCGCATCGGTCGTAATGCGAAGCATTGCGTTTGATGCGAGGAGAGGAAGAGACCCTCCCCCGCCCCGCGCTGTCGCGCTGCTTTCTCACCTCGGCAGACGGCGCGGCGCGGCGCCACCTCCCCCGCCCTCCGCGTCGCGCAGCACTCGCGCCTCACCCGACGCCCGCTGCTCGCCACCTCTCGCCCTCCCCCGGGCTGGCAGCATTCACACCTCACCTGCTGTCGCCCGTCCCTCTCCCTTATAAGGTCGCCCGCCGGCCTCCCTCGGCACTCGCCCTCCTGCCGTCTCCCAGCTCTCTGCCTTTTTCACCACCCACCCACCCTACACTCCTCCTACACTCTTTTCTTCCAGCGGTGGAGGGCTCCTCGGCACCCCCTCACTCTACTGACACTTAATTTAACTGAACTTTATTCATTACTCCGCTCCTCATGAGCTTCTTTACTTCCTCAGGTTATTCCTTATTTACTTTTATTGTGCTATTTTACTCTGTTTGCTCTGTATGCTTTCTCTGTGAGGCATCAATAAAGACGCCCTATTTCCACCCCCGCTTTTCTCTCTTCCTTTTCACGCATCAGCTCTTGGTCACATGGTCACCTTATCAGCTGGCTGGCTGATTAGCATACATTATACTCTGGACAGAATTCATGAAAGGTAACTTTTGTGTGACGAAAGGTGTGATCTGGCTTCACTTCAAAAGTTCCAGTCCTTGGGATTGAGCAAGAAAACAGGACACTGAAAGTGAACTGAGGAATAGTAAGAAAAACGCAAAATGAGAAAGCACTTGATAAGTTCTTCCTCATTTCACCAGAGCTGTCCAAGTTACTGCATGAATTTGCGACAGAATACTGCATTGACTATAATGACAAAAGAACCCAACACCATGAAATCACAGTTGAGAAGCTCTCTCGAATGATGAAGAATGATTGCAAACTGACTAATGTATTCAATGAATATGGAAACCCATTCATGCAGCTAAAGATGAAGATGAGATTTACAACCTTCCTACAAAGGAAGTTATGACTGAAGAAGTGTTGAAAGACATCTTAGAATGAGACAAGATTGGACAACGCATGTTTGCTCAATAACATGGCCAGCAAGTATAATGAAGTATGGTTGCTATTTGACAAATATCTTCGAAACCTCCCTCAAAAAACAAATGAGAAGAAAGCAAACAAAGGGGAAATCAACACAGAACCATGTCAAGGACACTACTTTAATCCAGAATATTTCTCCGAGGGATTTCTCTCAAATATAAAGACAAAAGCACAACTTACAACTTACCTAGCTGCAAAGAGTACAGATCATAGCAAGAGTAAAACAAATCAATTGAATCATAACATCAGGCTTTTCCAGTCACAGAGAACAAACTGCCACGACTCCAGGAAGCACTTCAAAATATCCACTGCTTCAAAATCGTGCTGCAGTGGATTCCCTCACACTGCGGCATTCAGGGTAACGAAGAAGCTGACAAAATGGCAAAGATAGGTGCAGAGGCAGAACAGCACGGAAACAGTGTTGACTTTAAGGAGATGAAGACCATCATTAAGTCTCTGCATAGATAACCAGAATCACGAGACAGCTACCATCAACTGTCAAGACAACATCAAGTGATCATCTTCCGCCTTAGGACTGGGCATAACAGGCTTAACAATCACCTGCACAGATTCTTCCGTGTCGTACCATCTGCCCTCTGCCCCTGTGGAGAGGAAGATCAGACTGCTGAGCATATCCTACAGAGCTGCTTGAACCATCACTCACTGAGGGAAGAGATATGGCCAGCTCCCACTGACTGGCAGGAGAAGCTGTATGGGTCTGCAGATGTGCTACAGAGGACTGTCAATTTTATTATGAGAACTGGGCTCCAAGTGTAATTGAAGGCGAACGAAAAGAAGAAGATAACATCAGGCAACACTTGTGTTCCAACCACCCTTATTACACAGTCAAGAGGAGACGGACACCTTAATCCTGCTGCATGCTCTTTCATTCAATGAAAATGCAGAGGTTGTCAGTGCATCTACAGATACTGATGTTTTCCTTCTTATGGTCCAAATGTACCCAAACCTGCCCAGAGGGATAGGCTTCTTACAGGGAAGGGAATGCTAAAGAAATCTTTAGGGTACTGAGATTTATCGCAAGAAGTATACAAACAGTTGGAACGATTCATCTGCCAACTATACAAGTCTAGAGTGTACACCAAAGTGAACAAGCTTAGCTGGTTCTTGTACTGCAATCGCACAACTGAGGGAGAGAGTCTTCCCCCATCAACTACTGGATCACTAACACAGTATATTCAGCAGGTACATAGCAATGATTTGGAGAAAGCCTGGATAAAGCCATCAATGCATCCCATTGTTTGACACAACTACGCCAATACACGATTTCCGCGACTGGTATGACAACTGGTGATAGGCAACGACACTCATGTTGTGGGTCGACAGTGTGTCACTGTGTTGTTTTACACTGATGATCGAGCTTTTCAATCAATCAATCAATCAATCAATAGGATACAGCTATAATGATCAAAAATGATTAAAAAATGGTATGTATATTATCCCTATAAATCCACATTTGTGCCGAAAAGACTGTCAGTTGTTCAATATGAAGCCAGTGTTAACAGAGCCTCAATTGCCTCTCCACAGACTCTGTGACCCACAAGTCCAGTCTGGATTACGCTCTGCGCATGTGTCACGGAAATCATGTATTCAGTGTAAGGGAAGCCCAACACCGGCCAGTGGGCAACCAAATGCCAGCCAGCAGGTAATCCAATGGTGGCCAGTGGGTAACTACACTGGCCACCCAACACCGGCCAACAGATAAGCCACCAACGGCCAACAGGTAACCCAACACTGGCCAGTGGGTAGCCCAATGCCAGCCAGCAGGTAACCCAACCCAGCCAGCGGGTAACCCAACACTGGCCAACCCACTGACAGCCAGCAGGTAACCCAACACTGGCCAGGGGTAACCCAATGCCAGCCAGTGGGTAACCCAACGCTAGCCAGCGGGAAACACACCGCCAGCCAGTGGGTAACCCAACACCGGCCAGTGGGTAACCCAAGCCGGCCAGGGGGAAACCCAACGCTGGCCAGCGGTTAACCCACCGATGGCCAGCATCTAACCCAACACCGGCCAGCGGGTAACCCAATTCCAGCCAGCGGGTAACCCAACACTGGCCAGCGGGTAACCCAGTGCCAGCCAGTGGGTAACCCAACATTGGCCAGCGGGTAACCCAACACTGGCCAGCGGGTAACCCAATGCCAGCCAGCGGGTAACCCAACACTGGCCAGTGGGTAACCCAATGCCAGCCAGTGGGTAACCCAACACTGGTCAGCGTGTAACCCAACGCCGGCCGCCACCTCAACATCAGCCACCCATAACATAGTTATGGTTAGCGTATGCCGGTGTATGAGGTTTTCCACCAATACATTGTCTTACGCCGTCATAGGTTACGCATAGGTTGGGCATACGCCGTATACGCTCTTCATATGCCGAGCCGCCGAAAAGGTTTTGTGCATGTTCAAAATTTGCAACCTATGCCAGGATATGCCTCATAATTGCTCATATGCTAGACGTACGCTAGGCATATGCCGGCATAGGTTAGGGGTAGGTCAGCATAGGTTAGGCATATGCTGAACCGACACCCTCTGGGTGTCTCTGGCGTACTCACAACGTTCTGTAATGGGGCTGTCACACTACGACCTATGGCGTTAGCATATGCCGGCGTATGAGGTTTTCGACCAATACGCCGTCATATGCCTCATAGGTTACGCATAGGTTGGGCATACGCCGTATACGCTCTTCATACGCCGTCATATCTCAAGCCGCCAAGAAAGTTTTGTGCATGTTCAAAATTGTCAGCGTATGCCAGTGTATGCCTCATACATTGCTCATACGCTAGACATACGCTAGGCATATGCCAGCATAGGTTACGCATAGGTTAGGGGTAGGTCGGCATAGGTTAGGCGTATGCTTGACCTGTCAATCACAACTGTCACACCACATCACAGAACACCGCGCATAGGTCGGGTTACACTTTGAATATGCTGCCATAGGCTAGGGGTAGGTTACGTATAGGTTACGCATACGCTTCAAAAGCTCCAGCAGTGCAAAAAGGTCAGCTTACGATGACCTATAACGTTTTTCAAATTGTTGTGGTAAGTTACGCATACGCCGCCGCCATAGGTCGTAGTGTGACAGCCCCATAAAATACTTCAGATATTTTTGGATAGGTTGTGTTGATATTAGGTAGTATTAGTAGATGGAGGAAGACCTCGTGAAATTACATTGCTTCTTCATTGTGGTTTTAGATGCTAGATATGTTTCAAACAACACAAATCGCAGATTCACCAGAAATCGTGGAAATCCGAGAAATCGCTGAGATCTTTAAAAACACATCGGACATGATGCCCAAAGTTGATAGGGATTTGACACCACATTCATTTTCACTTTGGATTGTACTAAAATTGTGCAAGCAAATAGTTCACATTAGATAAAATCCCACTCCTGTATTTATGATCAGAACTCCTCATCCCATTCTATCTTTGGTCACTTTCGTAACTAATTAGTAACCATAGTAACCGCTCATCCCCACGTGTATGCACCAATGTTCATGGTGGATAAAAGATTCACCCTGTACTACGGTAGCCTGACATGGGGTGAAGAAAACCCATATAAAAAAAGAGCAGAAAATGTGGGTAAATGAAATGAGCACATAAATTCATAATCTAAAAAGCAAAATATATTCTTCATATATCTTGATATATTTACCCTGAACTTTTGAACTGATAAGTAGATTAGTCCAGTAGATCAATGAATTTTAAAGTTTGAATTGACAGAGCCCACATGTCAACATGGCAGACATTAACAAGAAGTTGAGAGGTTCCTGGGCAATAATCAAATCTAGGTCAGGAAGCAGTCATTTTCATTGGCTGAGGTCATCAGGCGGTACAGCCAGTTCATTCAAACATCATCATCATGCTGTCGGTCGCGATGCGACAAAGACTGCTTTCATTACTTGACTGCCGCTCTCCATTTAGCTCTCTGCTGTGAGAGTGATGTCCATGAGTCGGTCTTAATGTCTACATTTCATGGAAGCTGCCTGCAAAAGTGTTGAAGTGCTGCTGGCTTTTGCAAGTTACCAGTGGCACTCTCTCGGGGAGCAAATAGAGGTTTCACACCGGCAAGAACATGTCCAGACAGGCGCAAAACTATTTATCCCTGCAGTGGCTGGTCGGGAGATGTTGGGAGTTCCATACATCAACCGCCCTTGATGCTGCCACAGTGACATGGGTTTCTGTTCAGGGTTTGCTCCCTTAGCCTTCGGTTCTGTCAAGAAAATGTACCACAATGCAGTGGGTTACAACTCTGCAGGGCAGGGGCGTCAAACTCCCTGAGGTATTGCAATACCTGCATATGTATACAAACAGTTGAGGATTTACTTCATGGATTCTACCATTTCAAATTAATTTTGTGTCATACGCCTTGATATTATGTGATTTGAACACTCTGGAGAGTATATGATGTAGGAAAACATATACAATTGGATTGTATCTATTGAATTTTAATCACCACAAGGTAGAAATCAATAGTGAGACGCATTTTCTCCAACTTTTACATAGGGTTCTAATTCACCCCTGAACAGAGTCAGAGGTGAATCTTTTATCTATGCTCATTGTTGCCCCACCAGTGCACCGACCACATACCCCAGTCACCCCACCCTCATTGTGTCTAGCATGAGTGGAGGGTTAGAAAGGTGTCGGGACTGAGTACATGCCCAGGGCCAGCAGTTGTCTTGCATACAACTACACTACATCAATGTGCTGGATTACTGCTGTGTGCTTCACCCTCGCCATAGCACGAGCAGAGGCATGAGGACACTATCAACTTTGGTATCTCGGAATTTGGCAAGTTACTTTCTTCTGTCTGTGTATTCATATTTGTTGTTGTTGTCAGTGTTCATTTGATTTAAATATTTGGTTACCTGATCTTAACATGTATTCCTCACGTACATGAATATTTGCTATATCTTTTTTGTTTAAGCACCATATATCCAACTTCTAGAAATACTGACTGTTCCATGAGTCTAAACATGTTTCAGTTCAAGTTGATAGAGAACGCCTAGGTAACTGCATAAGTAATTCTGGGTCTATGTCATATAACATCTGAGGAGATCCATTATTGATTGGGCTCTAAATAACTCTTAATCAGGCCCAGAGTCAGTATTTTGTAGTTGAGGTGTCAGAGGGTGGGAGAGGTGGTGAAGTGGTGTTTTATCTAATGTAAAATATTTGCTATTACATATTCACTACATTAGAAACAAATGTATGGCAAGAATCTACCAAGTTTGGTTATCAAGAATTATGTGGTTATAGGTGAAATGCGATTTTAAAGCATATGGTCTATACTGAAGGATAGATTTGATGGGGTACCAACCCCAACTTCCAACAAGTAAGCTGAAGCTCTGACCTGGAACACGTGTGATGTAACACTTTCAGTCCTTCCTGAGAGACCAGCTGACACAAACTATGTATGATTGAACAATTGATTGATGGTTTAATGTTGTATCAGCAGAAAATGCCATATTCATGGTGAAAGGTTAGATATTTTTTGCCACATTTGTTTAATGAAAAAGTGTTAATAACATTCACGTTAACATTGGAATTTACACACAAATCTGAATGGTCAGGTTTGTGTCAACTGACAGCCAAATTGATCTCAGATGCAATTTTGAAGTGGTCAAATTTTACTTGGAATACCGACATTATTTTAAAATTCAATTTTCAATTCAATTCAATATAGATTAATGACATGGATAGAACAAATATTGAATCCCAATTCCTGTGTTCAACTGAATTATATCAATTAAATTGTGCCAATAGATTGGTTGTGGGGAACGACATTGGTTGTGGGTGATACATTACTTTGTGTAGTTGATTATTGTGTTGGCCACATACATAATACACGCATGCATGAATACATACATATATACACACATACTTACTTACATACATACAAACATAGAAATTAAGATGGTTTTTGTTTTCGTATCCCAATACACTTATTCTGGCTGCTGAATATAAAGTGGTCTATCGAAATTATATATTGTTACCACCCTATTAAAACATGCAGTACCTGAATGACAAATACAAATAAAATCTGCACACACAAAATATGAATCGAATCAAAATACAAGCTATCAATTGGATGTTATTGTCTATTTGATAATAAGACAACATACAACATAATCCAAATTATTTGAGCTTTTGCCTATTTTGTTTGAAATGAAGCGATTTGTTTTACCTTAAACTCTTCTGGATATAACAGTGTTTACTAGTGTGAAGCCTTCAGGAAAGTGATGTGATTAGCTATGTAAATGTAATCCTCAGTTTAAGAACTTTGATCTAATTCCACACCGGGTGAATTTAAAGGTGAGTCAGCATGGTTTGGCTGCATTTGTATTGGATAACCAAGCATTAGTAGTTCGCGAACTGTTGAATGTTCAGTCACCCTGCTGAACATTATGGTTCCACTCAAATCACGTGAAACTGTGGGGAAAAAAAAGAAAATCCGAGCCAATGCCTTTGCAGGGGATACTGGCTCATATGTGTTGCACTCTACATAGTGCAATCCATGTTCATCTAGGAGTAAGATTTCTTCATCAATATGTTTAAGTTGAAATTGAGCTTGCTTCCAAAGGAACCACAACTTTGTTGTCTGCATTGCAATCATGCTTGGAGGAGGACTGATGGTGATAGAATGAAGCATCATAGAGGAGAGGATTAGGGAAACCACTACGAATATCACTATGACCAGAAGGGGCCAGTTGTTGGCAAACCAATGATATGTGTCTTCTAATGCTGTTCTCCGAAACAGAGCTTGTATTCGTTGAAGAGTGTCAAAATGCATTCCCGTTGTGCATTGATGGTCCTTATTACAAAAGCCTATGCCATCCAGACAACTTGAACCCACTGGCAAGTACAGGACATCTTCACTAGATTTGAGTCCCAATTCACTTATAGGGAGACAATGCCCGTCACTTGTTTCACAACAGAGTTGACACTCGGCTAATTGTTTACAGTTGCATCGGTTTAGGTTAAGAGCTGAACATCTGCTTTGTGAACAGAACCCGTCTAGACATACTGATATACCGTGGTGACACAGAATCCCATCCGGCCTTGGTAGTGGGGTCGGACAGTCTTCACTTTTTCCATCGCAGAAGGAAGCATGCATGCATTCTGAAGGTTTACTGCAGAGTCGTTCCCACGTAACAACACTACACTTGTAATTACAACAAATGGACACAGCAGGACTGCATATTGAGGAGTTCTTTAACTGACAACCATAATTGAAGTCTGTCAAAGACATACAACAGGGGTCAAATATAGGACACTCCGCAGGAAAACCACAGTCACATTCTTCATTGTCCTGAACTATACCGTCTCCACAGTGAGGGCCGGGTACTTTAATAAAGCATTCCCCCTTATTAATAATGACTGGCAACATGTATTCTATACTACACGGAGAAAATCTCCAGTTATTAGGCCTCTTAGCGTTGGTAGCATATGGGTACATCAAAAATAACCCCAAGGTGCCACCTGGAGAACATTTCATATTTGAAAGAGGGTCATGTGGGCTTCCAAATGAATGACCAATTTCATGAGTAACAGTCAGCGCAGTAACTCTCTCTGGAAGGTAACGTCCATTGTTGAAAGGAGTGATAACAAGTGAATTGTAGCAGAACTGATGGCCCTGTACAAATTTAATTGATTGGCAAATACCCCCCGGATAGTCATAGGAATTTGCACTAGCTTGCCAGGCTAACCCAATAACACCACTCTCTAAGTCTCTATATGTAAACAAAATAGAAAGACAGAAATCATTATGGTCTAACATTGAAAATGATGTGAGAATTTTATGTGCATTATGTTCATTTGGGAGGAAGGACTTGTTCATTGAGGAATCTTTTGTTATGGTAATTTTTAACACACTAATTCCAATTTCATCTTTTAATCCATCTCCGTCAAAATCTGTGTGTGAGAAGATATTATTTGCTTGAATAATATAGTAGTAAATCTTGTTTGTTGTAGTGCGTATATTCCGTGAACCAGCCTTATTGAAGAAGTATGGATCTACATATGCATGAATATGGCAGGATTTAAATCTCCAGGCTCTCCTTTTACTCCGCTTTCTCCTCAAATTAAAGACATAGGGGTATAATTCTCTGTCTTGATTAACTTCCCATGCAACTTCCAGCTCATCAAGCTTTATATCTGAGCTTCTATATATCAAACATGACTTCCCATGTATTCTCTCAATGAAAAATTCATCATCTGCTGTAGCAATTTCTCCAGTGAATACATCTTGATCAATGTAGCCATGCACAGTTGCTGCAGATCTGTCATCATATCCACAATAATAAGACAAGAGATCTGCTTTAACCTCTTCTTCTCCATCATGAGTTTGGATTGTTACTTTTGGACTTTTAAAATGACAAGTTTGAAGATGGAGAACAAAGGTTGTATTGAAAGCATCAAATGTAAGAATAAAAGTTCTGGTCCCTCCAAATTTAAAAGAATTGCCTGTCAAAAATGTTTGTGTTACAAATTCATAATGATTCAACCAAGAAGTAAATTGTTTTTCATCTTGATTAATGCCATCACTGGTGGTGCCAGGAACTCCTTTATAGCTGTTTTTCCTACTTGATGATGTCTCAACTTTAGCCACCTTCTGAGCCCTGTCCTGCAAAATAGTGAACGTGTAGAAATATGTAGATAAACAACCTAATCAAACTTACCGAGCCTAAGAAATTGAAAGCCTATGTATTGTAGGTTGAATTAGAAATAGTAAGTACTCTTTCAAATTAATTGTCTACTATGTCTATAGTGACCATCTCAAAGATCTAGTCACCTGATTTTAGCATGTATTCTTTATATGAATATTCGCTTATAACTTAACAAAATATCCAAATCCTAGAAATATTAACTACATTGCACTTAGAACTATTAAGAATAGTCATGGGTTGCTCTATGCACAAAAACTTTATATGGCATAGAAAAGGGCTTCAAATTCAGTCGTAGTAAAGTATGAACTACTTCTGTAGAACCTTTCTCTGTGATTACAGTCCAGTCAATCTAGCTAATTTTGGTGCCTGATCCATAAAAAATTGCGATAGAAGGTTTCTCACTGGGATTCATTCACAAACATATTAAAAATCTACATCGATAAATTTGGTGGAATGGGTATAATTATGCTCATTTATATTAATTAGCTTTTGGGATCAGGCTCTGGGGATATATCTATTGTGACTCTTTAATCATCGGAGTAAAATGCAGGTATTCACCTGTAAAATCATTGTTCTATGTATGTCATACCCATGTTTGTATGAACAAGGAACACAACACCATGACCTGATATCCCACTCAGTCACATTATCCTGACACTGAGCCAACCAGTCCTGTGCCCTATCCCAGACCTGTGCACCCGATCTAGCAGCTTTACGTATTGTCAAAACTATTTTCAGTATTCTTGAAAACCTTTCAGTAACACATTTACAATGAAAAATAAACAATTACATAATATCCACAAGCAAACTTTTCATGCTTGATAATCTAAATCGACCGACCTTGGGACCGACATTAACTGGTCCATTTAGGGAGGAAGTCGGTTTATGGAGTTAGAATATGGTTACGATGGTATTGTTGGGACCCAAATAAAGCGATCGATATAGGGGAGTGGTCAATCTGTGGTGTACAGACGCCATCAGTAACTTTTAGTGTGATAAAAAATACACCAATTTCTGGAACAATGGCTGAGAAACCGTATTTCCGGATTTACCCTTGCAATCAGGAACAAATCCGGAAAAATCCGGAAGGTGCACAGGTCTGCTATCCTAATAATGCCGAGCGCCTGGCTAGGAAGTGACAAGTATCGATTTTTAAGTAATTGGTTTGACTCTACCAGGGTTCGAACCTGTGGGTTCGAATCTCACGATCTACCAAAACGGGAGACAGACGCTCAACTCAATCGGCCATCCTGGAGGGCTCCAGGTTACCCTCCGGACCTCAAAGACTATCCAGTAGACAACAGTCGTGGTGGCTCTCTTCATCCCAGCTTCTCCCTGAGGGCTCTTCAGCCTCGTCACTGCCTGGATCACCTGGGCCCGGCGTGCTGGGTCCGAGCTTCAGTCATTCCCGAGGCACCAGTGGAACTCGGAACAATGGGGGCATTCGACTGGGCCTCTCTATCCGAATATCAAAATATTTCCGAACAAATTCCTATTCGACTGGGACCGGAAGTGGGTTCATATACCGATGATTCGGATGTGTGTCTGTGGCTCCATCCGATCCATCCGTAAATCTTGTGGATAGAAAGGGCCCAGTCGAATGCCCACATAGTCACTCCAGAGGCCGTAATCGATTAATCACCTCGGATCATCCTAGCAATATTTTGCACATGTGCAGATCATACAAACTCTGGTTGCATAAACGGATGCGCTCGGGGCAGAAGAAAATGGCGGATTGAGTGTAGTGCACCTGCAGATAAATCAACATAAGATCTGTAGTGTACCTGCAGATAAATAAAGCACTAAAGCATGTAGCAGTACAGGCGGACACTACAGGTACCAGCACAAATGTGACGTCATTGCTCCTGATGCCCCCAACCAAAACATGGGGTATTGGAGTCGGATCATTTTTCACACGGTCCGTGTATTTTTAGGTACACCTCGGGGTGTTCTATTTGAAATTCTGATGACCGGGATGATCCGGATGGTCCAGACCGACATTATCGATTACGGCTTTAGTAGGAGAAAAGTCATTAGGGCTGAATAACTTTAATTTGTTTGTTTATTCATAATTCTTTAATTGGGCTCAAGATAGCTTATAGAGAATATGTTGTTTCAGCTTTGACTATTTCAATGGGATCATGATTTATTTTGACTCAGTATTAGGCCCACTCCTCTTCATCATTTACATCAATGATCTGGAGAAGTCCTTAGAGGGAATCAAATTCCAACTATATGCTGATGACACTGTGATATACACAACAAGCAATAGCAGAAAAGAGAACAGAGATAAGCTAAATGAGAAACTAGTAGCTTTAGATAAGTGGTGTAACTCCAACACAATTTCCATAAACCACAAGAAGTCGAAGGTCCTAGTGTTTGGCAGTTGGAAAATCAACTATGGCAATGAGGAGCCAATAAGTTTGGAAGGAAAGGTTCTTGATTATCAGACCAACTACAGATATCTAGGGATGAATCTTGATAGGAAACTAAACTACCATGATAACATAAAAGAAGTGATCAAGAAGGCAAACCACAAAATCTGGATATTAGTAAATACCAGAAAATACCTAACTACAAATATGGCTATTAAAATCTATAAAGGTATGGTACTACGGTCCATACTTCGAATATGGCTATTAAGGATATCCAGCATGACAGCTACCCTCCTCTTATGCAGGCCCTTCCCTAGTCCATTAACAGTCGTGACAATTTGTTTTTTCTTGAAGATTTATACTGCCTATTATGGATAAGTCTGAATAGACTTGTTTTCACCATTAGACAGTTTGTCGATAGAAAGCCTGAGCCTACACTTTTACCGACCCAAGGTATTTTTAACCTCCCACACCACAGACATGGTATGAGAGCAACTGGCCTTTGATGACGCTGTAAGTTATACACAGCAGTGGAAATCCAAATTGGCAGAGGTGGGGGCATGGGGAATCGAACCACCAACCTTCAGATTAGGAGTCCGACCTAGAAAAAAAGTCAGACACTCTAACCACTCAAGGATGTTGATGGGAAGGCCTGTTTTAATTGGAATTGGGGCCGCCCTTGGGGTTTCTCAGCCTCTCACGGTACACTGCCAGAGAAATACCTTCATATCTGTGCGTTCTGCACCTATCGCTTGAGGTGTTCACTGCCTCATAAGGAGCAGGACTGCCTGAAGAAAAGGAAGTCTCTGGACAAGAAGGCATCTGACTCCGCCTCCTCAAGATGTATCGGGCTGACTTGGCAGATCGCACATGGCAGAATAAGGCCTCCCACCTGAAGCGCTACCTGGGCTTCTCTTCTTCCCACTCCTTCCCCCCACTCTCTCCCCACCTCTATGACCTCCTCTCCTTTCTCCTCCACCTGGCCTCCTTCCTTCGTTCCGCAGGTTCCGTCTATGACTACTTTAGCTCGGTTGGCTCATAATTCCGAATTGTGGTTGATCCGGCGGGAAGCCCGAGGCGCCCCCTACCACCCCCTCTCCGAACCTCCCCTCACTCCCGCCTTTTCCCCTGACCTGCATTCGGGCCTCATATCCTCACGTCAATGGATTTTAACTCTACAGCTCCGTCTCCACCCACGTCACCCACGTCACAAAGCGGCAACGCTATCAAAAGGCCACCCATGTTAAAAAGCAACATACAGCGAACCCGCAGAGCCGCAGCCCCGAGAGGCCGTCCTACCAAACGAGCCGGAAAAAGGACCCGCGCGCCCACAGCCGACCTGAGCGTCTCATCCGACTCGCAAGATGGCGGGGCTTCCCCGAGACAGGCCGTCCCGCAGGCCCGGCCCCCGTCCCCGACTCGCCAGTCCAAGCGGGTACAGAAGCCCACCCTGAAGGCAAAGCAGGCCGACGGGTTGGCTAGGATGCAACTCACCATCAACGCCATGGAAAAGCGTTGGACGGCTATGGAGAGGGAGGCCGTGGAGCACAGGAGGGAAGCGGCTGAGCAGCGGGCCCAGCTCGCGGCCCAATCCAAGGTGCTCGCGGAAGCCACCGCCGCGCTGACCGCCGCAACCGCTGGCCTGGCCTGTGGTGAGGCGCTACTCAGAGGAGATTTTCACGCGCATAGCGGACGGCAGGTTGCCGTTCGGCTGGAAGGATGTGGCCGCCATAAACATGGTCAGGATAGAGATCATAGCGATGGCGGGCCATGCCGCGCCCAATCCCGCCTCGGCGCCCGACAGTCACCAGGCCGGGAAGCCGCACAAGTCCGGCGCCGACAACCGCGAACACTACGACAAGGCAGCGATGGGCGCGCCCTGCCAGGCGTGGAACAAAGACCCAGCATCATGTACCAAGGCCGCGAAGGGAGCCTCACACGGAACCGGCCCCCAGAAAGTCGCGCACGTGTGCGGTTATTGTGCGAACGTGCGCCGCATCGTCACGGGCCATGCAGAAGCCAGCTGCTACTCTAAGAAGGCCAGAGAGCGCCCCGGGAAAACATCACACCGGGATTTTTAGGAGGCAGGCGGGAGGACACAGTCCCACTCCTATGGTCAGCTCGACGCCGACCCCGTTTCCGCCCACGGACTACCCGTGTAGCGGCAGGCCGCCCACGCCACACGCCCACTGTAAACAATAACATTGCCCCGGCTGCTCGGGGCCTCAATGTAAACACGAGTAGCGCCCCGGCCGCCAGTGGCTTCAACCCAGCCGCCCCTCGCGGGAACTCCCATCATGACGTCACGGCGACCGGTGCCCGCCCGGCCGGGCTTCCCCGCACCGCCCACGCCGTCAGGCCCGGACAAGCGAAGGGGGATTCCCCCTCTGACGTCACGCCGGCCGCGCAACACTGCCGCCACCTGGAGGATTCCCCCGCCACCACCAACAGCCTTGAGGGTACGCCCCAGCCACGGGGGATTCCCCGCCCGGATGATGTCACGCCCGCCCGCTGGCGCCGCCTGGAGGGAATTCCGCCGACTAGCAACATAAACAGAGACCCAGGCACGCAAGGCCACGCCACCCCGACTCACGCTCGCCCCGCCGCTCTCGGGGGCCCCTGTCATGCCTCACACATGCCATCATACGACAGCTTCGCAGAGATCCTCCCCGGCAGATGCTCCACCCCGTCAGCCCCGGACCCCGTGGCCTCTTGTGTGCTCTGCAACGTGACCCGCGGCGCCCCCACCCCCGGCCTGAGCACCAACGAGACAGTCGAGGAAGTGCTTGACCCTGTCATCCAGCACTCCCTCCCGGCGGCCCCTGCCTGTGGCCCCACCCCCGTCGAGTACAAGGCCACCCTCGACACCTTCTGGCCAGTGCTCTCGGGTGAGGGATGGGCCGCCTACCCCACCTACGCTGCGGCCTACGCCGCCGCCCGCACCTCGGGACTCCCTAACTAATTGGCCGCCCGAGTCCCGGTCCCCTCGGACTTGAACATTCCCGCATGGCGTCGCCTGCTTCGCGGCCACGACGACGACCTTCTCCTCGACCACCTGGAGTTCGGGTTCCCGGCCAACTACACCGCGGCCGGGCCCCCCATCTCCCACCTACAGGAACCACCGCGAAGACCCCAGCTTCGCCCACCACATCACTGACTATGCGGCAGAGGAGCTCCGCCGAGGCGCCCTCTTGGGCCCATTCGGGGTCCCGCCCTTCACCCCTTGGGCCCAGTGCAGCCCGATCATGACGCGCCCAAGTCCACCCCGGGGAAGCGGCGAGTCATCGTCGACTTGTCCTTTCACCCGGGCCGCAGCGTCAATGCCGGCATCCCGAGGCGGGAATACCTCAGGCGCCCGCACGCCTACAAGCTTCCTTCCGCGGCCGACCTCGGCGGCCGCATCGTGGTCGAGGGTCGAGGTGCCTTTTGCTGGTCGGCCGACATATCCCGCGCATACCGACAGTTCCGGGCCGACCCCCTATCCAGGCCCCTGTTCGGAATCACGGTCGACGGCCGCGCCTACCTCGACATAGCCCTGCCCTTTGGTTGCAGGACCTCGGGCGCGGCTTGCGTCAGGGTCACCGCCGCGGTGGCGTGGGCCATGGGCCGCCGCGGCTTCTACACGACTGTCTACGTAGATGACTTCGTCGGGTGCGAGGCCTCCTTCCTCGACGCGATGCGGGCGTTCGACACTCTCCGGGAGGTCTGTGCCTCCCTCGGCCTCGAGCTCGCCCCCGACAAGTGCTGCCCCCCAACCGTCCGCCTCACATGGTTGGGCATTGAATTCGACACGGAGGCCATGGTCCTCCGCATACCCGACACCAAGATGGACGTCATCGGGGAGTGCAAGCGCTGGCTCGTCCGCCCCACTCTCACCAGGAAAGCCCTTCAGAGGCTCGTCGGCCGCCTGGCGCACGTGAGTACCTGCGTGGTCGCGGCGTGCAAGTTCATGGGGCGGATCCTCTGCAGCCTCCGCCTCCTCCCCCCGGCCGTGCGGCCCCAGTGGGTGGTCGAGTGCGACTCCTGCATGACCGGCGGTGGCGCTTTCTCCGCCAATGCCTGCTTCTCCGAGGCCTACGACCAGGAGATGATGGCAGCGTACCCATCCATACACGAGCTGCAGGCCGTGAACCTCGTCCTCGCGGTGCGCGCCCTCAGGCCCGACGCCCCGGGCGGATACCAGGTCATCATAAACACTGACAATGCCGCCTCCGCCAGCGCCCTCGAGACCGGCCGCTCCATCGACCC
The DNA here is from genome assembly GCA_030323885.1 of Branchipolynoe longqiensis. Classification (NCBI taxonomy): domain Eukaryota; kingdom Metazoa; phylum Annelida; class Polychaeta; order Phyllodocida; family Polynoidae; genus Branchipolynoe; species Branchipolynoe longqiensis. The sequence goes on from CM059186.1 coordinate 12,895,036, forward strand.
AACCCTCGGTGCGTGCGCCCGCGAGATCTGGCTCCTCGCGGCGCTCGGCTCCTTCGAGGTCATCGTCCACCACAAGCCCAGTGTCGACCTGGTATTCGCGGACGCCCTCAGCCGCGTGCACTACTCCCGGGTTGCTCTCGACATAGTCCGCGGCGAATGTCGTAGTAGGGGGATCCGCAGATTACGTGTACGGCACTTGCCGGCTATATTTACCCATGACCTCTAATGTTGCAGACTACGGCGCGTGCGCGCATGAGCACCTGATGACGCTCCACCGCCCCGCCCTTGCGCCCGGGACCTGGCGCAATCGCAATCGACACGCCAGGCGCTACCTGCAGTTCGCCGTCGAGCCGACCACCTGGCCCCCGCCCCTTACGACGTCGGCCAGTTCATCGCCCACCTGCACCGCCTGCTGCCCTCCCCCACATCCGTCGCCAACGCCCTCTCCGGGGCCCGCTCCTGGGTCCGGGAGGCGGGGGGGGTCGTTGCGCCCTTCGACGCCCCCTTCGCGGCCCGGGTGAGACGCGGTGGCGAGCGCCTCTTTGCGGCCCCCACCCGCCGCGCTCCACCCATCACCCCCGAGATGCTTCCCATCATCTACAGGCACATGCGCGCTCAGGGGCACCTCGGGGTTGCCCCTTGGGCCGCAACCGTCATCGCCTTCTTCAGCTTCCTGAGGCAATCGAACATCCTCTCCCCCACCCACGCCCTGTGGGGGGGGCCTCACACCTTGCGCAGGGATGACGTCCAGCCGGTTCCCGGGGGCCTCCGCCTCCGGGTCACCTCCTCCAAGACCATCCGCGGCCCGGCGCAGGCCGTCTCGATCTTCGTGCCCGCCATCGCCGGATCGCCTCTGTGCCCAGTCCGCGCGTGGCGGCGCGCCCTCGACCTGCTGCCTGCCTCGGGCGCCGCCCCGGCTTTCCTCGCCCGTGCCGGCGTCCCCCTCACTCCTCGGGACGTCACCCCCCTCCTCCGGGCCGCCCTGGCCGCGGCCCGCGTGCCTCGCGCTGCGGAGTTCACCCTGCACGGGCTCCGCCGAGGTGCCGAGCAGGCTTGTGCCGCAAGGGGGGTGGACCTCTCCGCCATCATGGCCCAGGGGACCTGGGAGTCCGCACGGCGCACGCTTACGTGCCCCGTCAGGTGACCGCGGACGCCCTGAGAGCCTTGGCCTTGTGCTTTGGGTCGGCTCCCGGGCCTACCTCCTCCCAGGTCCTTCCGGGCCCCTCTGCGGACGTGGACGAGGTCGACTGACCTGCTCAAGAACATTTGCTTAAACCTGCTACCCCGTTTGTTTGATACTGATTGTACCTGTCTCCCTGAATAAACCCTTCTTTCTCACTCCCACTTCCGTCTCGGGCTTCCTCTGTCAGGATCGGCTCATAATTCCGAATTGTGGTTGATCCGGCGGGAAGCCCGAGGTAGCCTGGAACCTCACCCCCCCCCCACAAGCCCCCCCCCCCACCAAAAGAAAGAAATTCTAATAAAGACTTTTATTTTTTATTTATTTTTTGTCCATTAGTTGTTTAAGCAGGGGAAATTTCAGTCATAGACGACTGGTCTTCCTCATTCCACTGCTGGTCGATAGAAAGCCCGAGCCTACACTTTTACCGACCCAAGGGATTTTTAACCTCCCACACCACATAGACATGGTATGAGAGCAACCGGCCTTTGATGACGCTGTAAGTTATACACAGCGGTGGAAATCCAAATTGGCAAAGCATTTATGTTACTGATTGGCAACAGCATTTGTCTCCATTGCATAACATGGTCATGGAATCGGGCTGTGGGTCACCATGAAAATGGGAAATAGTGCGCCTAGAGCGGGACTCGAACCCACATCTCTTTGCATTCCCGGCCAGTGTGCTAACCATTACACCACCTCGGCTCCCTAATATCACCATACTACCCACGCCTACCTGTCTATGTGGTTACTTGCCTGAGAGGTCAGTGCAGACTACTACAATACCATCAATTTGCGAGCACACAAATCATGTGTTGCTTTAAGACACAAATTGCATTACAAGCCGGGAGGGGGGTGCGAGTGAAAATAATTAGGAAGCCTCAAAAGGCCAAATTTGAACACCATACCTGCTTACAGGCCTGCCATTTTTGGAAAGCCCTCCTCCCGACTTTCTGCGTTTGCCCTTGTCCGCTTCTCAGATGGCAGGTCATGGGATTCGAATCCAGCCAAATCAAACCAATCACATACAAATGTAGACATGTCACTACCTAGCCTGGTGTTCAACATCATAGGATGTGACAAGGAGCGGTGGTATGACCAAAGACCCTGTAATACTAAGACGGCTCACTCAGCCTGTACTGTGTAATCAAAATGATCAAACCCACCACTTGGTGCGCTGGCTCTTCTCTTGGTTAAACAGGTGCTATATTATATGTATAAATGTATATGTGAATGTGAAAGATATGTGATGATGGTGATGCTGATGATGATGCTGATGCTAATGTGTATTTGTTCATAGCAATTTCATATTGATGTGTATTCATACTTACCTATCTCATGTATCAGGGATGAAAGTGGTCTCCGGGAAAAAATGCGGAAATGCTGATATTCTTCCATAGGCTTAGCATTGTCAGGGAATCGCTGAAAATTTCCGGAAGTCAGGTTTCATACATATTGGAATACACTGATAGTGCTGCACCGTTTGAAGCACGTATTAGTAGTATACATTACTAGTGCTGCGGCGTTTGCACCACATATTAATATAAGCTGATGGTGCTGCAGCGTGAAACAATGTATTGGTTGCAACATCTAAGGTCATATCAGGACGGGCGCAACTTATTAGTGTACACTTATAGCTACAGGAAAAATCCCGGAAATCCATGACATCGCGGAGATCTTTCATCCCTGATGTATAATATAATTGTATGTCTTTACATGTGAAACACCAACCAGCAGCCGGGCTGATCACACCCACCACAAGGTGGCACTGCGAAATTTACATTACCATGGGAGAGATAGGGAGTGAGCCGTCTTAGTATTATAGGGTCTTTGGTATGACCAAGACCAATTGTCAACAATTGAAGTTGCCTCTGATTAATCAATGAATGTAATATAAATATATTACAAAAGCCCAAGGGTCCACATCCGTTATGATTTGACATTTGACCCGTGAGATAACATGTGCATATGTGAACTAATAACTATTTCCAACAAAGGAGATTAATTTTATATGGTGCACTAGATACGAAAATAGACTCATTGTCTTTGAAGTACTGTTCTCTGTGTATATAAAAATAAATTATTATATATTAAGGCACTTATTGTAGCAATACATAGACAGCAATACTTTATTATTCAAACAAATTACACAAATCGATTTTTTTCACAGTTAGATTAGAATAAAAACCATATTTCAATTGTGGCTAGTATTATCAATTAACTTGCTTGCTTGGAAATTACTCGAAATGATACCTTTTATATTTGTCAATAATATACCAAATATTTTCTGTACGGTACCATTGTTTCAACCTAAAAATCCTTACTATCTGCTACTCTTTGAAAGATATAATGCGACACAAATATAAAATTCTCTGAAACTACATGACCATGTCCCCATATTGCATGACAGTATATATCTTATTAGATTTGCTACCCTAAAATACCTATGGTACTCAGATCTAAAATCTTCCACCAAACTTAACTGTAATATAATCACTGCATAAAAGTTTATCATGTATATATGTATGGTATTTATACACCTGTGGTAAAATATAAGCAGAGTGAATAAATTATTAGCACTGGAAACTAGATTGACTATTCATGAACAGCTAAGTCAATGCAGCCACTTCTTTGCCCGTGCTGATTCCTGCATTTGAAACAAAGTTATGATCCAGCATTAGTCTCACCATGGCTGCCACAAGTATAGCCTTCATCAGGCGACAGCAAAATGGTTCTTCTGTAAAACTCGTAGTGTTTTGTTTCTAGGGTAAATATTGAACCTTTGAAATACATCATTCTTCAGTGCCGAGGCAATGGTAATATTAAATTAGAGGTGATTTACAGACTGTTCGTGAATAACTAACATGCAGGAACTAAGTAAAATGAAATTACATGAGGTAAAGTGGCTTGGTGGTAAAGACTACGTCGAAGTGATTAGTTGCTACTTTATTTGAAGGTATATATATTTGCCTATATATACAATATATATTATTGTATCTCTCTGTCTCTGTTTCTGTCTCTATCTATCTCTCTCTGTCTGTCTGTCTGTCTGTCTCTCTATATATAGATATATATATATATAGAGAGAGAGAGAGAAAGATAGAGCGAGATTGAGTTTATAATATATATATAATATAAATAATATATATATATATATATATATATATATATATATATACATGGTGCTCGACATTACCAGGATGTTTCTAGGATGCAAAGCTTATTAGATCTATATTGTGTCTTCTAAGAAGCAATTCATACACTCTACCCAGATACAATTTGTCTGAGAAACATCAAGAAATTTGTAAGATAAGATATATATATATAATATATATATATATATATATATATATATATATATATAATTATATATATAATATATATATAGGAATTTCCAATACCTTTTGTTTTAAGCAGATTTATTTTGTATTGCTGCGGTAAATACAGTTATTGTTGGTCAATATTATGTTAATTTGTCGATATAAAATCGTCTTTAATTGAGTTTCTCCTAGCGTGTTTTTAATTTTCGTACTTTGGTTTTCCGCGATACGTTTCCATTTTTTAAATTTTTAAATTTTGTTGTTTTACGTCCTAGCAACATCTAAGGTCATATCAGGACGGGTAACGACTTGTGACAGTGCGCACTCATGGGCCTTTATAGTGCTGTCCCACTGGGAAACCAGGCCACCGGCACCATGACACGATATCCCACTCAGACACATTATCCTGACACTGAGCTAACCAGTGCTTGTCCTATCCTAATAATTCCGAGTACCAGGCTAGGAAGCGACAAGTATCAATGTTTAAGTCATTGGTTTGACTAGACCAGGGTTCGAACCCACGACCTACCAGCACGGGAGACGGGCATCCCGTCTGGTGATACTTTTCCAACATTAGCTCCATAACCATTAGAAAACCAAGCTTTATTTCATTTCGGCAAAATCAGTATTTAAATGGAAGAAGAAGAAGAAAAAGACAAGCAAAAACATATGCAATAGTCATCTAAGATGAAAAACTATTTAGACACATTAATAAACACTTTAAAATTAAAATATAACAATGTCCACCAAAAGGCGATCTATTAACAAAAGCTCACTGTTCAGTATTCAGGATGGGGACTTATACGATTTTGAGGATAATTGGTTAGTACTCAAAGTGTGTAAAGCTATCAATTATAATTTGGGAATGCCGCTAGGAACATGCTAGGGTAATTGGATAGTACTCACAGTATGCAAAGCAATTAGATTTAATTGGAGACTACTGCTAGGAATATGACCAGGATTAGATGATAGTACTCAGAGCATGCAAAGTAATTTAGTATGGTTTGATTTTACTTGTACAAATGAGGTCAGGATATTTGGTTTGTACTCTTGAGGGTACTAATAAATTAATTCATATGTTTTATCAAACCCCTACATCTTGCAAAAAAGGTAATTTATTTAATTAATAAAAAAATGCATACATGTTGCATACACACATATATAAATATAGAACGAATGTAAATATAAATGACCAGTAACTTATCAGTGACTAACTCTACCTGAGCAACTACTTTATATCAACTTAATTATTTTCACTTAGTTTCTCCAAGTTAGTTAGTTCTTCACAAAATTGTGGTGCTGAAAAACGATCTATTCCGATGAATAAAACAAACATTTATATAATAAACCCCAACACAAAACATGAGGGGAGTTTCACAAATCATTAGCCATTTGCCCACACCTTTAGCAAGATTAGCAAATGGCCATAAGAATGACCTAATTTCCTTGCTATTATGGCAGCCTCTGAATATTTGTTGTAATTGTTATTTGAAGTAGATCTACTCAATATTATCCTATGCTGCCACATGTGATTAATAGGTCTGTATTGATCTAAGTTTGACTTGTATAACCAAGTCTGATAGATATATTGTTGTTGGTTGTGTTCTTTAGATTTTTTATTTGGGGGGGAATGGTTTACTTGCATTGGATTATGCAACTTTAACTGGGGATTATGCTCAAAGGCTGCATAATTATCAGTGGGTAGCCAAGCAATATCAATTTCCGGAAGGCAGCATCTTCAGATCCACTGGTGAACACAACTTCTGCGATAATTTTGTGTGGAACTATGGGGAAAAACAAGAAAAGTCGCGCCAACATCAGTGAAGGGTCTGTCTGGTTGCTTAGCAGTGTGTACTTTGCGCTCCTCACCGCCACACTTGCGAGTTCTTCCTCAATAAGTTTAAGTTCAAAGTTAGCCTGCTGCCAAAGGACTAACATTTTTGTGGTTTGCTTTGCAAGCATATGCGAAGGAGGACCTGCATTGATATTATGAAGCACATTAGAGGAGAGAAGAAGGCAGCTGACAGTGACTATCACTACTAGAAGAAGGCACCAATTGTGCACAAGCCAATGATTAATGTGTTTCAATACCGATCCATGATAGAATTCCTTCATTCGCTGAATAGTGTCAATTCGTGCTGCAGTTTTGCATTCATGGTCCTTATTACAAAAACCTACACCATTACGACAACTTGAACCGGCTGGCAGGTACAACAAACCACCGCTGTGGTTAAGTCCAAGGTTACTTATAGGGACACACTTCATGTCAAGTGTTTGACAGCACAGTTGGCACTCAATTTCACCTAATTGTCCGCAACTGCATGCCTTGAGTCTTACAACTGAACATCTACTTTGTGAGCACACTCCTCGAAAACATAACATTGTATCCTCCTGACATAGGATCCCATCTGACTTTGGTTTTGGTTCCGGGCAGTGGTCACTGATACCATCACAAAAGGCAGGGTGCATGCACTCTGAGGGCCTGCTGCAGACGTGGGCCTTGTTGATAATTGTACACTCATTAGTGCAGCATGTGGACACAGCAGGGCTACACTGTGAGTTGTTTGTTAGCTTGCAAGCGTCCACAAAATCTACAAAAGGAATGCAGCAAGGATCAAATGCAGAACACCCATCAGCCTGGCCACAGTCACACTGTTCCCCGTCCTGAATTAAACCATCACCACACTCAGGTGTTGGAACCGCCATGAAGCAATCACCCTTGGTGATAATGACCGGCAACATGTATTCTATACTGCATGGAGAGAACAGCCAGTTGTTAGCATTGATGCTGTTTGTAGAATACTGGTGCATTAAGAAGAAACCATCCTCTCCACTTGGAGAGCAAAGTTCATTTGATTCAGGGTCATGCGGGCTCCCAAAAGCATGGGCAATTTCATGAGCAGTTGTCAAAATTGTCACTTGCTTTGGAAGGTAGTACTCGTCATTTAAAGAAGATATAACAACTGTGTTGTAGCTTAAATAGGCACCATTATACACAATGGCTTTTTGACAAATGCCTCCAGCTTTGCCATATATATTCGAACTAGCTTGCCAGGCAATCCCAAGGACACGATCAGTAAATTCCCTATATGTAAACAAGAGAGAAAGACAATAATCACCGTGGTATAATTTAGTGAATGACTTAAGAAGTGTTAGAGGATTGCTTGTTCCAGGGAGAAAGATATGGTCCATTGAGCGGTCTGTTATTACACTAACAGTCACCAACATAATTCCAATATTATCACTTAATCCATCTCCATCAAAGTCAGTAGATTTGAAGATTTCATTTGCTTGGCGGATATAGTAGTACATCAGATTTACAGTTGTACGCAGGTTCTTTAGACCAACAGAGTTATAGAATAAACTATCTGCATATGCATGGATATGGCAGGATCTCCCTTTTTTTGACATCCTTATGTTCCTTTTTTTCTTAAAATTAAAGATGCGAGCAGATGGCTTTTTAGCTCCGTTTGCTTTCAAACTATGTGTTAGCTTGTCAAGCTTAATGTCTGAGCTTCGATAGATCAAACATGACTTCCCATGGATTCTTTCAATGAAGAAGGCATCTCTAGTTCCAGTAATTTGTCCAGTGAACACATCCTGATCAATGTAGCCATGAACAGTGGCTGCAGTTCTGTCCTCATATCCACAGTAGTAAGAAAAGACATCAGCTTTCACCTCCTTTTCTCCCATTGAATTTAGGATAGTTACTCTTGGATGTTTAAAAGCACAAGTTTGAAGATGGAGAACAAAGGTCATATTGAAAGCATCAAAGGTCAGAATAATAATTTTGGTCCTTTCAAAATTAAAGGAATTGTTTGTCAAAAATGTTTGCGTTACAAATTCATAATGGTTCAACCAAGATGCAAAATATTGTTCATCTTGTACTAGATCATCATTGTTTGTACTGGGTATTCCTTTATAGCTGTTTTCCCTACTTGATGATGTCTCAGCTTTAGGCAGCTTCTGAGCACCGTCCTGCAAAATAGTGAACGTATAGAAAACTGTAAATAAATAACCCAAGCACAGTTTCTAAAATAATGATGACCTAATATTTTATACAATTTTACAAGTAAAAGTCTGATACAAACTAGGATAACGATTCAAAAGGTACACTAACCATACCAAGTCAACTTGCCTAGATGTACAAGTCTCATGACTAAATATTGCTATTATTAGTTTATCTACTTTGAAACAAACTATTATTTGGATATGACTGAGTCTACCTTAGGCTAGAGGCCTCTAGAGTAGAGCTGCCATTATTTGGATAAGTCAGATATAAGGAACCATCTCGGTTTGATGGGATTAGGCTAACAGATCAATAATTATAAGGGATTATAAATAAGAATTCCGCAGAAATGAAAGTAATCATGAATTCCCAACGAAAATTACCAGAAAACCTCATCTAAATATGTTTCAATTAGGAACTGTTTACCCATACCCTATAGCGTATGTAATTTAACCTATCACTTTCCTTCCTGACATCACAGAATAGGAATATGTAAACTTCAACAGAACAGGTAGGATTTGTTCCCTCTAAGAACATTAGAACACAGTAATCTTTGGACATTCATAGCAGTTCTATGCTCCTATTAAAATTATGTAACCATATCTTTAGCCAATTTAATAGAATGGGACAATGCCACTTTCAACATAGCTGTTTGGTCCTATGAGCTGTCTATATAATTGTAGCTGGATAGGGTGTCACATTCAGTCGTTCTTTAAGGGGCATAGTCCGGTGAACGCATCACATTTTCAAAACAAAAACAGTTATCTTAGAATCTAGATTTCATCCTACATATCCAACTTAGGAAGAAGAGCACACTAAGTCAATTTAATAGAGCCTTTTACTGCCATTTCAAATCAAATTTACTTCAAAGTAAAGTAAAGTAGATTACAATGATCAGAATAATAGATTTATCTTTAAGAAATAAAAGACAGAAATGGACTATGCAACTTTACTCAAGTGCTTTATATTATATTTTACTGGGAGTCAAAGTAATATTTGTACTACTGAGAAATTAATTATGTTGCCTTTACGTCATAGATTATTCAAGGTAAAATGATTGGTCAAAGTATATTCTCTCGCAAAAAAATAGTCTCCATACCATGTTACCTCCCTCCCACATTTAATCGGACATTAGCCATAGATGTATGCATGGACTTGCTGTAGTGGCTGATTATGCCTCAACTTGTAGTTAGTTACCTCTAGCCTCTGTCCATGCAATATTAGTCCATAATTCTGAAACTACCATCAGAAACCAGTGCAACATAATGGCTATTCCCTTAAGCTTTCAAACACTCTGGTTTATTACATATATTCCTGCCAACATATTTTAATGGTGTGTTTTATTTCCGAAAAACTATTTAATGGGTTTACTTTAGATGTCAGAAAAAGAAGGATCTATATAACAAAAATGCAAGTTTAGTTAATATAATTTTCTTTGTTTATTAGTTGATTAAAGCTGCATAGTCCGATGAAATATCAAATTTTCAAAACCAAACCAACCATCTAGATTTAATTTTACTTATCTAACTTAGATACTGATGCACATATTAAGCATTTGTTTCTGCATAGAAAGCAATACTGAATCAATTTAAAAGAACCTGTTACTGCAGAAGTCTATGGTGTCAGAGTTTTGGCAAGCTTGCCAAAACTAATTTTCCATGTTTGCACCCAAAATATCTCAAAAGTTTACCATTTAAAATAAAAGTAACTTTGAACTAATGTAAAGTAGATACTAGTGATCGATCTAATATATTTATCTCAGAAAAAATACCGAAATTCAAAACCATCGGACTATGCAACTTTAAGCAGGGAAATTTCAATCGCAGATGATTGGTTTTCCTCATTCCCATATGCTATGTATACTACAGTCGCTGACCGTAGTCTCTAGAAATAGCACAATCTAATGAACACATGGCAGTCAGTCATTGTTACTATGCAATGCAATGCACCTGCAAGGTTAGCCCATCTCCCTCCATTCTCCTTCCTTGTGCATTGAAATAAAGAATTGAATTGAATTGAATTTAAATTATAAAACCAAACAGTTGATTGATGATCTCGTCCAGTTGGTAACTAACTAATTTCTTCTCAAACATCTGTTTCCACAAAGTCTGATATTATTCTCTAGTAGAAATTGTGTTCTTGTACTTTGCGTTTGACTCATTCTCATCTTCATAGTTACGTCAAGGGTTCTTGTGTACCTTTTTCCTTGCATCGGTGTCTATTGTGATAGATTTGGAGATCTTGTGTTTCTTTATCGCACATGTTCATGCGATCTTTCCTTCCATCTTATTTCCACCAATTAATCAATTGATCCATCACCTTTCCTATATATCCTATATATCCTTCCTGTTTATTCTCATTAATTTGATAATAATGTCCCGAAATCTCATGTATCATTAGACTTATTTGGACTTTTTCATATCTCATGTTTCTTATTCACATGAACCATCACAATGTATAGATGCGTGTCTTTAATTAGAGCATTTCACATATTTTAACTGTCGCTTCCAGTTCTGCATTTTTCATCCACTTGGTTGAGATTAAAGTTGCAGTCCAATGCTTTTAGTTTTGCCATAATTTTGAAAGAAATACATTAGGTTAATCGTCTCTGTCTACTTTACTTTAATTTGAAGTCTGTTTTATTATAAATGGTTAACTTAGGAGTTATTTGAAGTGAAAACAAAAATAATTTTGACATACACGTTAACATGCTACCCCATAAGCTTTAGCACACATTGATTTAGTATTTCCTTTTATTCAGCAACACATGCTTAATCAGTACACTAAAGTCTATGTTGGATATGTAGGATAAAATCTCAGTAATTGCTTTAATTTAGAAAATGTTATGCTTCCGGCACATTATACAGCTTATAAGCCTCTCTTAGAGCCTTATGCCCTGATCATTAACTGATACACTACACCTGTACATGTTGCCCTTCCTCCCTATCCCCCACTACCTTAAAAACAGACAACCTTGCTTTAACCCTCCTACTGATACCAACTGTCACTATGCCACTAACCTACAATAACAGGCCCTCGGGCAAGATATAGAATCTCTCCCATTCACTCAGTATCCAACCGTCAAGATTCTCCCACCAATTGTGCCTTTTCAACCTCAGAATTTTCTGCCCCAAGTTGAAGGACAGCAAACCCCAGATGTGCTGTGAGAACTTTGAGGATGTGGCATTGAAGCAATATAGCACAGGAATCCCAAACTGCAATAAATGTTAAATGACATTGACCATGATGCAACTTCTGTACCTTTCATCTTCATAAGTAAATAGAGATTGATCCTGGGGCAACTTATGTAGTACCAGTAGGGGCGTTCTCTGAAGCTGCGTACCACTTTTGTGACATATTGACAAATATATGACAAACATATCGACAAACATATTGACAAATATATTGAGCTGGACCTCAAAGGGTTGGCTTGGATCAGTTTATTTCCATTTATTGGCTATGCCCAGGGTTGGTACATTGCGCATTTTGGCTATGCCCTCTGCACCACATGCCTATCATATTGTTCATCCCTAATGTCCTATATATACACATCATTTCGCAAGAGAAACATATTTTAAAAATCATTGGTGTTTTCAAGACTGGCCTTTATTAGTTTTTGCACAGATTGATTTTGATGTATTATAAAGCATCTAGCTCCCCAGCAAGACCAGACGGGATGGCCGAATGAGTTGAGCGTCCGTCTCCTTTTGGGAGATCAAGAGATCCAAACCAATGGGTTTGTGGGTTCGAACCCTGGTCGAGTCAAACTATGACTTAAAAAGTTATACTTGTCACTTCCTAGCCAGGCGCTTGGCATTATTAGGATAGGGCAAGGACTGGTTGGCTCAGTGTCAGGATAATGTGACTGAGTGGGATATCAGGTCATGGTGCTGGCAGCCTGATCTCCCAGTGGGGCAGCACTAGAAAGTCGCCATGAGTGTGCACAGTCACAAGTCGGTACCCGTCCTGATATGATCTTAGATATTGCTAGGACGTAAAACAACAAAAAACAAACAGCTCCCCAGCATAAATAGCTCCTGTTTATGTTTGTTAAACAGGCAGTAAAATTACCAGAATTAACTTGATTTATTCACAGCGATCGAATATGACTATTCATGGCTTTAAGCAACCGATTCTTTTAGAGTTATATAGCGCCCATTCAAGATTGAGGGTCACTATGGTCAAGCTGTGACTAGTAGTAGTAGTAGGGTCATTCAGTCCTGATAACCCTCCTCAGCTGTTAGTGATGTAAGTCAAGGAATGCATGTACACAGTTGGATAGACATTCTCTATCAAATGGAACTGGAACATATTTAGACTCATGGATACCGATTTACAGACTATTTCTAAAGATGTAGTTCATTGCAACAGAGTTCCCCAAGGAAAGCATCACAAAACCTACTTTAAGGCCCTGTCACAGTATGACGTATGGCGTTAGCGCATACGTAACATTTTGAAATAAAAATCTAATTTAAATAGGTCCACATTCGCCAAACTTTTCGTGCTGCAGGTGGCCCGCGCAACGTATGAAGCGTACACAGAGCATATGGCTGGTGCATGGCTAGCGTATGCATGGCAGATAGCGACGTATACGAAACGTATAGTGATGTATACTCGGCGTGCTAGGACGTATAGTGACGGTTGGAGGTGACAGTTTCAGCGTATGTATGCCTAGCTTGTCGACGTGTGCGTAGCGTGAGCAAAACGTATTCAAAACATATGCATAACATGTGCAAAGCATGCTCATGACGTATGCAATCACCTTTAGGCCACGCCCCGGTCACGTGATCGGTCGCCGATGGGTATAAATACCCTGGAGTTTTGGCTCTCTCCACACACTGCCACCATGCCTGCCAAGAAGAACATCACAGCTTCAGCTGCCTGCAAGGCTGCTATCACTACAGGAATAGGGCGTGGGAGAGGCAGGAAGAAGCAGATTCTGCCAGCATCACCATCACCATCATCACCATCGCCGGTGTCATCACCTGCTTCCTTACCACACCACTCTCCAGCACACCACTCTCCATCACACCACTCTCCATCTAGCCAGCCTGAAGAGATGGAGATGGAGTATGAGGTGGAGACCCAGATGCAGACGCAGATGCAGAGCCAGACGCGGCCCCACTCCAGCTCTCCATCTCCTGGCTCCTGTGGGGGCTCGTGTGCCTCATCCGTCGCCTTCACCACCTCGGCCTCCGCCTCAGCCTCCACTAACACCTCCGGCTTCACCTCGGCCAAGAAGAGGGCAAAAAAAAAGTGACTGTTCTCTGTCGGTAGCCGAGCAGGATAGAATGTTGGATTTCTTGCAGGAGAATCCAGTCATCTGGAACGTCAAGATGACAGATTACAGGTAAGATGTGGGAGGACCAGGCAAACCGGATGGGGAGGACATCCATGCATTTGCAGGGGTGGTTCAAGTCGCTGTGGGACACCAACACGAGGCTTCTCAAAAAGAAGAGCGGCAACGGAGCCCCCAAACTGACTGAGAGGGAGCTGTGGATAATGCAGAAGTTTGGTTTCCAGCCTGAGCCCTGCAGAACTGTAAGTACAAAATCTTTTATCCTTCTGGGCATTCTGGACATTAGCATTCTGGTAAAACCCATATTATTCTGGACAAGTCGACAAAGCGATATATTTTATATACATTAATAATCTGGAGAAATCAATTTAATCATTTTACGTGATATATTTTTTGTTGTTCTTTATTGTTGATTTGTGTTGTTGACCTCATTTGTGGAAACATCGATTTGCATTCATGTTACTTATGTTATTTTATGATTTTGTCTTGCATGTGATGGCTGCCATAGGCGCTGCGCAGGGGGATCTCGATGCTGCCGAGAATGTCTGCGCTGATCTCCAGATTGGGCTGGAGGAAGAGGTTCCGGCCACACCTCCCGCTGCAGTCTGAGAATGGGGAAAGGGGAAGCGGACAGCCCCAGACAACGTCAACCTGCTGGCAGCCATCCAGAAGCAGTTCGATGAGTCTGGGGAGCTGCTGAAGGGCCCGCAGCCACCTCCAGCACCGGCCCTTACGGAGTGTGCCACGTTCTCAAACTACGTGCAGGACTCTCTGATGACGATGCCATGGGAACAGTTCCGGAATACGTGGGCAGCGATCAACAGCATTCTGTCGCAGGGGTTCGAGGACGATTGTGGACCTGAGGCACCCGGGGTTCCTCTGGCTCCTGTGGCTCCAGAGGCTCCTGTGGCTCCAGCGGCTCCTGTGGTTTGTGCGCCTCATGCGGGGCATTCTCAAAGTGAGCTGTATCAGCCCCAGCCCCAGCAGTGGACCCACCAGCCACCACCGGCGTCACCATGGGTGTCACAAACCCAGGACTATGTGCAGCAGTATATGCTGCAGCCGCTGCAGTCTGTGGTGCAGCATCTGCAGCAGCCGCAGCCTCAAAATCTGCCTGTGCCTGTGCAACCTGTGCCGTTGCGCCATCAGCCAGTGCCGCCTCTGCCTCAGCTGGTGCCACGTGCCTCTGTGGCGACTGCACCTCAGCCTCAACTTCGGCCACTTGGTGTGGCTGTTCACACCATGCCTCCTCTGGCACCGTCTCACCGGCAACCTGCTGCCAGCGCTGTGAGTGTGCCCTGGGCATCAACTCCAGTTGCCAGTGGTAGTTCCACTCCCAGAGCAGCGGCAACTGGAACGTCAACAGAGTCGCCAAGCCAAACGTCCGATGGACTCTTGAACTTTTCAGGGCTGTCGGGGATCTCCGGTGTGTTGGGGGTATCTAATTTAGACCTCTTCCCCTCGTCAGCCCCGATGTCACCATCAGTGGGGGGGGGGGCCCACCGATGAGAATGTGAAGTGAATGTGTAAATATGTGTAAATAGGTGCTTATTATTATTTTCTTATGTTTATTATGTTTTTATGTTCTTATGTTTATTATGTTATTATGTTCTTCTGTATATATATGAAAGATGTTCTTGCTCTGTAATAAAGATTTTGTTAAACTTTATTTTTTGTGTCCGAGTTAAATAATGTCATAATGTAATTGTTATAAATTAAACTAAAAAGGATTTTAGCCAATGAAAATAAATACAAATTAATATTAATGACACAAGTACCTACCCTCTCTTCCCCTCTCTCCCTCTCTCTTCCCCTTTCTCTCCCCCTCTCTTCCCCTTTCTCTCCCCCTCTCTTCCCCTCTCACCCAATTTCTCTCCCCCTATCTCTTCCCCTTTCTCTCCCCTCTCTTTCCCTCTCCCCCGTCTCTTCCCCTTTCTCTCCCCTCTCTCTCTTTCCCTCTCACCCCATTTCTCTCCCCCTCTCTTCCCCTCTCTCTCCCTCTCTGTGCTGTGTTATGTTCATAAAATAGTATATTAAACTAGGTTATGCTGTCAAAAGTTTAATTCTTCTAAAAAGAGAGGAAATATATTACAAGTATTGTTAACTAGATTTGTGTGTGAAATTAATTAGGTTATAACAAATTACATTCAAAACCTAATCAACCTGGCGGAGTTTCATAATGTTATAAAAAAATTGTAATCAACTCCTAATTTACCTGTAGGTATATAAAAATATAACAGACATGTAATTGTGTTTTGATATCTAAAATTGATATAGTTTATTTGTACAAATAGACATATAAACATTTTGTAACAGTAACAGTAGACATCTCACAATATAACGGACATGTAAGTATATATACATATATATCATAACATTACACATATCACAGTGCATACAGACAGATACAATTTTTTTTTTTACATCAGATCATGCTGTCTTGCCATGAAAGTGATCCGGCGGGTAAGATGATCCAGTCTTTCAGTAGATTCCGCTGCTCCTTTCCTGTCTTGGAGGCGGTGTTGGGGCTAGGAATAATGTCTACGTCTGCCAGGTTTTGTCCCTCTCTCCACGCTCTGGGGGAAAAGTTGTGGTTCCCAGTCTCTGGACGATCCAGCTCCTGGTTCTGCAGCCCTGGCTAGTGCATCCTCATCAGGTTGTGCACAACCATGCATGGGGTGACGATGACCTTCACAGTGGAGGGGTGGCGCTGCATAGTCGTCAGCAGCACCTAGAAGCAGTTGGCTATGATGCCAAAGGCATTCTCCACCACTCTCCTAGCTCAGGAGAGCCGGTAGTTGAAGAGTCGCTCCTCATTTGTCAACCCCCTCCTGCTGTACGGCTTCATCATCGTTGGCCGTATGGCGAAGACATCATCACCGATGAGGAAATACGGCACATCCTTCTGCCCGTTCACGAGCGGTTCGGGGTCTGGAAAACTGATGGCGCCACCTTCAGTGCCTGCCTTCAGCTCTGAGTCGTTGTAGATCTGGGCGTCAGATGCAGAGCCCATACCCCCAAGATTTGCCCAGATGAACTTGTAGTCCGCGTCTACAAGCGCCAACAGGACCACAGAGTAAAACCCCTTGTAATTGCAATAGAGTGACCCACTCTTTGGAGGGCACCGGCAGGCGATGTGCTTCCCATCCAGAGCGCCACAGGTATGGGGGAAGTTCCACTTCTCCAGGAATTGGTCGGCAATGGCACGCTATCCTTGTGGAGTCGCGGGGCATGTCATGACCTCGTCCAGGTACTCATCGATGAGGGCCTGACACACTTCACACAAGATGAGCGACTGTTTTTTTTGTCGGGGACCCTCCACCCGAACTTCATCGACGAGTATTTGTTCCCAGACGCCAGGTGCCGCATAGTAAGTGCGATCTTCAGCCCAGGGTCGAGCGGCACCCTGTATGTTGTGTACTTTTTGGCGATCCTCGGTCTTACTCTCGCCACAATCTCGTCAAACATCTGGGGAGGCATCCGCATAAAGTTGACGAACGATGCAGTGTCCTCGCTGCGGAGCTCAACCATAAGCTTGTCATACAACCCAAACTGTGGCCGCCTCCCGATCCAGGGTCTGACCCACATTCTCTGCTGCTGCCTCCTCCTTCTCCTATCGACACAGGCCGCCAGAAGAGCCATGGGGTAGAGATCTAGCTCATTCTGGTAAATGGCAACTCGGTAGTGATTCTGGAACTGTAGATGGAGTGTAGGGACATCCATCCTCTCTGAAGAGTTGAGCAGGCCTGCTGGAAGAAGCCAGGTGGTGTCTTGATACACCGACCGCCAACACGCTGGCGATATGCAGGCGATACGCTAGGGGCACACTCGCATATGCTAGGGGCACGCTCGCATATGTTAATGGCACGTTGTGAGTACGTTATATACGTCAGAAACATGCGGTAGGTGCCGGTTATACGTATCACTAACGTGTACCAACGTACCCCAACGCATCCCTAACGTACTCCGATGTTCACCTAGCGTATGAGGAACATACGAGCCACACGTCGAGACACGTTAGAAATTTTGAACATGCACAAAAATTTGTCAGAGCCAAATCGATGCACGCCGACGTAAGACGACATATCCCTGACGTACCCGACGTCCCAATGCATATGTAACGTATGACGATGTACGCCGACGTGTTGGTCAAAAATCACATACGTTGGCATACGCTAAGGCTATACATTGTAGTGTGACAGCCCCTTTAACTAGTAATAGTGAACGTTAAGTCCCCTTGACTATGCCATGTATGATGTATCCTATGTAATTCCACCTATACCTTCCCTACATGATGTCATAAAATGGGCTTTTCAAACTCCAGCCCAGTAGGCAAGGATTACTTTGTCCAGGAACATTAGATTGAGTATCAGATTGTCATTCTTGGCAGTTCTAAGTGCAGTGTTTTAACCAAATATCTGTAGGATATAAATATTTTCCCAGCATATATCGGATATGTATGTAAAGAATAGGTGTTAAAATTAGGTTACATTTTGCAAAAACACCTCCATGACACATTATCTATATAGCGATATTATGGCATGTACTTAGTTTTAACAAGAACGATTAAGACCCTTTATTGCACCTTAAATATAAACATACGGATAACCATAACGATCTAAAACTAAATTTCTCTCAGAAATATTCCAATTTTAACACTGTTTTACATTCCACATGCTTTAGTCATAATTCAAATATATTCATATTCCATTCTCTTCTATTTTCCATCTTACTAGAACCACTCCCATATCTTCTATTATAGGTCCCTGTTTTGGTCTATAATCCGACAGGCAGACAGACACCATCCATACTCACTACTATTCTTTTATTTTTGGTAAAACTAGGGTATTTTTGTAAAACTCCGACATCATGACCACATCGTATCAATTGGTTTACTAGGCATCCTGACCTAATTCCACCATGTAGAATCAATGATGTCACTATTTGATTTTGACCCCATTTAAAGTTATCATACACTGGCCTTGATTCACAAAGACTCCAGCACTTTCTTACTCATCCTAAACTTGGCGTGCTCTGTATAACTCATGTTTGTGACATTTTGTTAATTTTTAAAAAGATATGGTATGCTTAATTCAAGACCCCATCCCAACCTCAGGTTAGGTGTAATACGGTTTTCCAGATACCCCTACACCCACCCAACCCCATCTGGGTAACAGAATTTGTGCCTCGCCCTATAACAATAGCCACTGTATTCTTAGTAACTCACTTTAATTAGTGCAGGTCAATAGATGTTATTCATGCGTATGTTCTGGGGCATTAGTTTTATGTACGTAGTACAGTAATCAAATATATGTGTTCTATGTTGAAATTTCTAAAACATATTAGGGGTGTCCCCTTAAAAATTGACAATGCAAAGAAAATATGATTCCATTAGAATCGAAGTATCTCTCTCTCTCTCTCTGACCAGGCGGGATGGCCGAATGAGTTAGAGCGTCCGTCTCCCGTGCTGGTAGATCGTGGGTTCGAACCCTGGTCGAGTCAAACCAATGAGTTAAAAATTGATACTTGTTGCTTCCTAGCCTGGCACTCGGCATTATTAGGACAGGGCAAGGACTGGTGTGCTCAGTTTCAGGATAATGTGACTGAGTGG
This sequence comes from Branchipolynoe longqiensis, assembly GCA_030323885.1. Lineage (NCBI taxonomy): Eukaryota > Metazoa > Annelida > Polychaeta > Phyllodocida > Polynoidae > Branchipolynoe > Branchipolynoe longqiensis. The sequence continues at coordinate 12,914,455 of CM059186.1, forward strand.
GATACCAGATCATGGTGCCAGCGGCCTGGTTTCCCAGTGGGACAGCACTATAAAGTCGCCATGAGTGCGCACTGTCACAAGTCGGTAACTGTCCTGATATGACCTTGGATGTTTCTAGGACGTAAAAAAAACAAAAGAAACAACAACTGTCTGTCTCTCTGTCTCACTCTCTCTCTCTTTAAATCCATAGAAATACATTCGGAATATACTTAAAAAAATATATATAGATGTCTTCAGTTGATTACACCTACCTTGATTAATGGATTCATTCTGATTCTTTTCCCCCGCCGAAATCGTCATAAGTGGAGATAAATCGAGCAGTGAATGACCAACAAAATGGAACATAGTAACTTACTGCCAATAAGACTAAGTATGATCCGGTGAAGAGGCTATGATCCAACAAAACGCCCAATTCGTGCCGTAACTTGAAGATATCGCATTGGTTTGTGAATTTGTGGGACAACAGATTCATAGGACGCTCAGTGGTTAAAGTTTTCTATGACGGGTTTTCATATTTACATAAAATCGAGCGTGTGATGTGGTTTTCTTTTGATTGTTGTTCCCTGATGCATTCACTAATGTCAAATTAAATGTGCATCATGATCATCCCGACATCCGCTAGTCATTTGTGCACACTCATGACTGACGACATGATCCCATTACAGTGCTAGCAGTAGGTGGTCTCTATACAATGCCGACACTAAATAATTTCCTGGACACTTATTTAGTGTTTAACATAATTTACGTTCCAGGTCAATACACTTTAGTGTTAGAGGCAATAGAGCGCTATCTTCATTGATAACACATCTAGAATGAAGACTTTATAATTAATTGATTACTTACATCAGGTGAATGCATTAGATCTATATTCAGTGCAGTGCCTTGATAAATTGTGAGCGAGATGAACACTCCGAGTATAAAAGGTACAGTATCCATGCAGGAATAGATCAAGTTTCAAAATGAAACAGATGAGATGGTTTCACAAAAGTGAACTATGAGACAACTGAGCACTTGCAAAATTCAGTCAAACAGCATTGGGATTCCACCTTTAGTTTGTTGATAGGTGGCGCTGATCAATCATTCGGGCCTCTCTCACTCGCCACACACACCAGATGGCACCACTCTCAGTGTCAGTTGCTTCTGTATTTTAGATGTCTTTTGTTTATTATGTACTTCTTTTGTGCTGCTCCTAATTTATGTATTGCTAGAAACACACAACATAGCTCACATCTTTCTACACCAAGGGCATTAATCGATTAAGCAACTCGAGTGACCCGAGTTACTTTTTGGCACATGCGCACATCCTACAGACTCGGGTCGAATAATCGAATATGCTTCTCCACGCTCGGGGTGGAAAAAAATGGTGGCTAAATCTAAAACCTTTTTTTTTTTTTAATAACCGATATAACTGCAGCAAAATAGGCTTTACAGTGGGTTACGGGGGTCGGGTCGTTTTGCACACGGCACGTGTATTTGTCAACCCCACTCGCGGTGTTCAATTTGAAATTCCGACTTCCGGTGGCAGGTTGGTGACATCCGGCTTTAGATGACTGGAGGAATACACGGCCTCTGGACGTAAATATGTTGTCTTTCATCAAGTTTCCGAATGGAAAGCACATGTGTGTTAATTCTAACGACAGCTGTAAAGTAGTCTGTTTTCATGAAATAGTGGTAAGTTCGATTAGAACTGTTTGAAACTGTTTCCACTCTAAAGTGTGTGTGTTCTTGTCGACGCCGACGGCGCTGGCACTGCCACTGCCACTGGTACTGTGGTAGATACAATATAATATTCACCCCGTACTGCTGCAGTAGGGGTGCAAACCAACCCTATGTAAAAGCTGGGGAAAATGCGGGTCAAAGAATTGAGAGCCTAATTTTACAATGTAAGAAGCAACAATTATTCTTTACATATATCTTATTGATAGCCCGCTACCTTTGAGTTGAAAAATATAATATAATATATAGTTTAATAAGATTTAAAAGTGAAATCGACGGCGTTCTGCGGCCGCCATCTTGTCTTTTTGCATTCTCTCCCATTTCACCAACTCTGTGCCTACATGGGACTGATGGGTAGCCATTTGATACTGGAGCCACAGTTTCTAGGCCATGTTCATGCTAACGCTATTTTCGCCCGTATTTATATAAGGCTGGTCTTCACCCGTGTACTACAAGTACCGGGTGAATCTTTTACATATGCCACTGGCAGCAAAGCCAAAGCCAAGGCTTACACGTTACACTACACTGTCTACAGCCATTGAGTTTGCCGATACTTCGATTTTTATTCAAAATTAATAAAAAAAATACATAACAATTTGGCACAAACATGGATAGATGGATGCAATATAATAATATAATGAATATGTTTAAGACACAGCTCTCCATAATTAAGCACGAAAACTATAATTTCACTAGCCTAGGTTAGGTACCCCAGTAAAATTTTCAAATTATTCCAAACATTCAAATTATAATTTCATTGGAAGCTCCAATGAATCAAAAGCAATATGCTTTTTGAATTTTTAAGATATTCCAAAAATTGAATGAGATATGAGCATTTGAAGTTTGTTGAATTTAAGATTTTTTGTATTAGCTAATGCACTAGAGAAGTGCCTTATTTAGGGCTGTTAAATAGACTAATTATAACAACATTTCCTTGTAGTTTCTTTATTAATGATCCTATCCTGATCAAACTTCACACCAAGGTTCTTCTTCGTATACCAAATCACCCCAGCTTATCAAAACTGATATAAAAAAATTAGATCACTGGAAAATGTAGGTTTCCATGGCAACCATAATGCAATCACTCCCACCTACAATATGTCAACTGTAGCTATTTTTAAATAATGGTCAGATCCTGATGAAATTTCACATCAAGGTTCTTCTTGGTCTGTCAAATCACCTCAGCTTATCAAAACTGATATAAAAAAATGAGATCACAGAAAAATGTTGGTTTCCATGGCAACCGTAATACAATCATGCCTACAACTGCAGTTTCTTTATTAATGGTTTGTTCCTGATCAAACATGACATCAAGGTTCTTCTTATACCAAATCACCCCAGCTTATCAAAACGGATATACAAAAATTGGATCACAGGAAAATCTAGGTTTCCATGGCAACCGTAATACAATCACTCCCGCCTACAATATCAGTCAACTGTAGCTCTTTTTTAATAATGGTCAGATCCCGATGAAATGTCACATCAAGGTTCTTCTTGGTCTGGCAAATCACCTCAGCTTATCAAAACTGATATAAATAAATTAGATCACAGAGAAATGTAGGTTTCCATGGCAACCATAAAAATGTTGGTTTCCATGGCAACCGTAATACAATCATGCCCATAACTGCAGTTTCTTTATTAATGGTTTGATCCTGATCAAACTTGACATCAAGGTGATTCAAACAACCAACAATCAAACCCAGATGTAGCAGTCAATGCAGTGTGCCTGTGTTGCACATGTGGTGCCGTTTTCCGACATGACTGGGCTGCTCAGAAAGTCGCAAGAAGTTGTACGAGTTTTATCGCAGTGGCGCTCCCGGCGGATTCCGGGGTACCTAACCAAACACAACAAAACACCGTTGATCTAACGACTAACGTAGCCGACGCATCCCTCGACCCTCCCGAGGGGGCCGCGCATGAGTCACTCAACTAGAGAATCCAGTCAAAGCAACCAAACCAACAACCAAACAACCACCAACAACAACCAAACCAACAACCAAACCAAACACCACCAAACACAACAAAACACCGTTGATCTAACGACTAACGTAGCCGACGCATCCCTCGACCCTCCCGCGGGGGCCGCGCGTGAGTCACTCAACTAGAGAATCCAGTCAAAACAACCAAACCACCAACAACAGACCACCAACATCAAACAAACAACAAACCAACAACAACCCAACCAAACACCACAAAACACCGTTGATTTAACGACTAATGTAGCCGACGCATCCCTCGGGCCGCGGGGGCCGCGCATGAGTCACTCAACTCCAGAATCCAGTCAAAACACCAACTTTTGGCCATCAAATTGTAGAGTTGCGATTCCAGTTAGAGTCAATGTAAGACCAGTTTTAGGAAGATAAAATGCTAAAGTTTCACTTTATCATAGTTAACATGCACTTTCCCGGCAGTCTTAGCTCTGATTTCTGCATCTGAAGACTTGAATGGCTTGGTAAAATGCCTTTCAAATGTCACACAGCAGTGAGCTAAGCTAAGATTAAAGTTGCATAGTCCGATGGTTTGAACTTCTGTATTTTTTATGAGATAAATATATTAGATCAATCACTAGTATCTATTTTACATTAGTTCAAAGTTACTTTTATTTTAAATGGTAAACCTTTGAGATATTTTGAGTGCAAACATGGAAAATCAGTTTTGGCAAGCTTGTCAAAACTCTGACAGTGACACCATAGACTTCTGCAGAAACAGGTTCTGTTAAATTTACTCAGTATTGCCTTCTACGCAGAAACAAATGCTTAATAAGTGCACTGGTATCTAAGTTGGATATGTAAAATCAAATCTAGATAATTGGTTTGGTTTTGAAAATTTGATATTTCATCGGACTATGCATCTTTAAGAAACATACAATTTCAGTCACTTCACACGATATAGGGTATTCACGTGACATCATCAACCGGATGCACGGCCATTGTGGCGATATCAACCAGTAAACATCCCATAGATAGGTACATCAAATCCCGCTTGGGGTGCTGCGGTATATCTGTCTCCACTGCAGCATCTGAACTCTGTGACCTGGTTTCTATATGCCTATATTCAGAGGTGTAGTGTAAAACCATTCACATATACTATGCAAATGATTTTGACATACATGATGTCATCACAGTTGACCAATCACAACATTGTTTACATCTGGGGAAGATTCTAGTGCATTCTGGGATACCTATCATGGCTTTACAAGTTGTTGAAGTCAACCACTGTTGAAAAAGTCATCGAATAAATAAGTAACATTACCAAACTCTTCTAATACTCTGTAAATCCTAAATAGTTAGTTATTTATCTTTCATTTGACACCTATATTGTGTATTTCTGTCATTTAGGAGAGACACTAGAGCACTTTTAAACATGTGTTAAAATTGGCAGGATCGGCCGCAGTGGCAGCTCAACACTAGCTGCTCGCGCTAAATGTTGCGCAATGCTATGTCTATGTGGAGCATTTATTTTTGCAAAATAAATTTAAAAGCTTTCATTGGGTCGATTAAAAAGATCTTAATAGGCAATTGAAGAGGAAGATCTTAAATATTAAATTTAACCTAAGAGCAAATTTGTGTGAAAGGATTTAAAAGCAGAGATAATAGTGAAAGTTGGGATATTCTGAGTGTCAGTGCCAGTGGTCACAACTTATTAGCTATAACCAATAGGACAAAATTTTGATTTCTAGGAAAACTAAATCGTAGATAACTTTGGAACGACTAATCATATTTACTCGAATTAAAAAACCCTTTAATCTATTCAGTGAGCTCTGTCTGTCTACCGATTTTCAGTACTGTGCAACAATTTTTAAATTTTCATGTGATGTACCTACCATAGAGTTTGCCTGTACGCGCAGTGCAAAACGTTAGTTTTATTAAAAAAATTAATAGAAATCCAGAACCCTAACTGTTGTATCGGGTATGTTTATTATGGTCGGATTCGGAATAAAGACTTCCTGTATGGCTACCACCTGACACACACACACACTCATTATGGGTAATTTTGGTCCATTGTTTCAATGGAAAACCAGTTAAATTCTGTGACCCATCTCATGACTCATGAGTCTTGGCATGTGTGAAAAAAACGCTTTATAAAGTGTCACAACTTCCTTGATAATTGTCACATGATGATGATTTAGGTATCATTAGAAAGGACTTTCCAATACCAATTTTCACGAAGTTTGGGTCACCCTTGCGTGGTGATTTTCCCATTCTTTAACTACAATGTGACTGTCAACTTCAAGTCTGCACAGTTATGGTGGTAACATGTAATTCATAACAATAGACTGGCCTGGGAATAAATTTATAATTTATTTACATCTTCAAGATTATTCGTAGCAGTATAGGGTCGTACAATAATTCATTTGTAAGTATATGTAAGTATTATACCACATGTCAGAATTATTCATATCTATAAATACACACAGGCTAGTTTATTTATACACACACTCAAAGTTCCGGGTTCGTCTCAACCGAATACCTCTAACACTCAGCCCTAGTAGTCACACCATAAGTACAAGAGGGAGGGAGGGAGGGTGGGGAAGAAAGCCTAACAGGTGTTCACTGTATGATTGCCAGGACAAAGTGAGTTGCAGATCCTAAGTTTTTCACCTATATACTATGGGTTTCCTTGGATATTATTTTTGATATGATTCCTTGGAGACATGAATGTGTCCTCACTACCACTGGTACCAGACCTAGCAACCCAGATGCATAATCCCAGGATCACAGATTTGAGATGAGTGATTATGGCAACGCATTCAATTTTGTTTACATTACTTTAGCAACATCAGTTTTGAATTGTCAGAAACACTCTATGTTGTGAGTTCAGTCATTTCAGCAGATTTGTTTGGCAGTTTAATAAAGAACAATAGATAGGAATTAAATCCTAGTCTATGAATTACTGATGATTTTATATAACATGCACAGATATATCTCGGTTTTCTAATTCTTTGAGATTGTCCACTAGCAGTTGGAGACCAACTTTGAATTTGTTTAATTTCTTTGTTTATAAATTTCAGCAGATAATTTGCAACAAGGTATTTGAGTTCTTTGAAACTACCAGACCATTATCTTTAGAATATGAGTTTACCCAGTCTATCTATTTATATTACTTAGAAGCCCAATCCAGTCAGTAGATAGAAGTTACTCTATGTATGAGAATTACTTATGTTATTATATGTAGCCAAAATGAATTTTATCTGTGTTCTCGAAACTTTTAGTTTGTTAACTATAGGATGACTTTGGATTTGTTAATTTCTTTGCTTATCAGCATATTTGACAAATTAAAGAGATATTTAATAAGCTCTATGTTGTGAGTTTTTAACCCAGTTCATTTCTAATTTGTACTATTTGGCAACCCAAGTAAGTCAGTAGATGTGAGGTGACCAATTGTTATGAATTACTCATGTTATTACATAACATGCACAATACAGCACTGTCAGCGCAGTTATCTGTATAACATCACAGTTAAACAACTAGTCTTAGTAATTACAAATTAATAAAAGCTTAAAAGAGTTACAAGATATTTTAAAATTATATATATATTAAGAAAGTTATGCAATTTTGAATTTAAGAAAAGATTGGCACCAGGGTGGGCAACTTTGTTGACATCGCCTACTGAAATGCATCTGATCATCACTCAATGTTCATGAAAATTGACCAACAGATAGAAAAAATGTATGCAAAAATGAATATGATCGTTTAAAATGTGAATATCTTCAAATTTTACGCCTTTAATTTCTGTCGTAGTTCATACACATCAGCACAGAGCAGTGTCTTACTGCCATTTCCAATACCCGACGCGTACTGAAACTCGTTCTGATACCTAATTAGGTCATATGTGAATTGACATTGTATTTGTATAAATTATTCAATAGCCTCCAACATTAAATTACTGGGCTTAGCCTTAGGGAGTTCTATTTTTACATGTGATGTGTGACATTATTATTATTGTGACTAAAATAGTTGGTTTTGTACATTGTGGGAATCTATGGTGTCTGACATCAAAAGTAATTTGCTTAAATATGTTTGTGTGCGCTCTTAATCACTTTACAGACAAAGTTTCACAATCTGTAGAAATTGAAATAAACTGGCTCGTAGTTGAAATATTTTGAAAGTGATGTACCCTTTTTTAAACAAATTTTATTCGCTTTGCAGTTAACACATGAGAATGATTTGTGAACGTTATTGTGAAGTGAACCAGGATGTTTATGCCTGCTTTATTGACTTTATTGACTATGAGAAGGCCTTCGACCGAGTCAATCATGAACTGTTAATCAAATGTTTACAAGATATTGGTGTCAATGGCAAAGACATTAAACTAATTGTGAACTTATACTGGACACAACGTGCATTTATAAAAATGGAGCAGGGCCTATCGGATGAAGTTATGATTAAACGAGGAGTTCGACAGGGGTGTGTATTGTCACCATGTCTATTTAACCTGTACACAGAGATGATTTTCAGACACATTGAAGATTGCAAGGGAGTGACAATAGGTGGCATGAACGTCAACAATCTTAGATATGCCGATGACAGTGTAATACTAGCAGACAGTGAGAAAAACCTACAAGATATAGTGAATAGAATCAATAAAGCTGGAATACTATTCAACATGAAGATGAATGCCAGGAAGACCAAAACAATGGTTATAAGTAAAAAGACAGATAAACCAAATGTCAATATAACCATAGATGGCACAAACATAGAACAAGTATCCGAATTCATATATCTCGGACAAAAGATTACAAATGATGGGAGATGTGAGGAAGAAATTAAAAGAAGGATAACAATAGCCCGAACAACATTCTCCAAAATGTATAGAGTGTTAACATCAAGTAAGATATTAATACAAACAAGGAAGCGTATTCTTCAGTGTTATGTGTGGTCTACTCTAATGTATGGGGCAGAGACATGGACAATCTCTAAGAAAATGTACAAACGTTTAGCAGCATTTGAGATGTGGACTTATCGAAGGATGATGAAAATATCATGGACAAAGAAGATCACCAACAAAGAAGTTCTCAGAAAAATTAAAAATAAGAAAAGCTTGTTTGCCACTATACAGACAAAGAAACTTATTTATTTTGGCCACATCATTCGTCAGAGTTCAATATACCGTACATTGTTGGAAGGGAAGGTGAATGGCAGCAGAGGGAGAGGGAGACCAAGAACATCATGGTTTACAAATATTTCACAGTGGACAGGCTTGAATTATTCACAGTCTATCAGAACAGCACAACATCGGGACAAGTGGAGAACCATTGCATCCAACCCTCGACTAGAGGATGGAACTATTGATTGATTGAGTTAACACAATTACCTGTTCATATTCAATGACCTCCAAAAATGTTCGAAGTGCCTAAAATCAAGTGTATAGTAGAACCTGTACTTATGTAAGGCTCTACCCGCTAATTGGTATCCAGATGATTTACCCTATCCCCGACAATCTGGCTGATATGATCACATCCTTTTGCACATTTTATTGTTGCGGGTTTGGAATATCTATGTCCCAATATTCCACCATCCAAGTTATCACAAATACATGTATATATATATGCTTGTACAATTTACAGCCATTCCCTGATGAGGACTACTATTTTGTGTGCTGCGGGAAGCGAGTGGTCAACTCAGAGCCCGTCACAGATGGACACACTTACCATGTTGTCCCCCGCCTTCATGGTGGGAAGGGAGGTTTGTTGTTACTCATTCTAAATCATCTCAATTTATAGTGTGCTGTATGTCATATAATGATGTATGGAATCAATCTGTAACAGTTTTGTGTTGGCATAATAATATAGAAATTTCGTCATTTCACATCTTTTGTTTGAACTGTGGGGTACCTTTTAATTGTTTTGAAAAAATTCTAATTTGAATGAACATGTGAATGTTATGACTAATTCAAGGATGGAAAAAAAATATCTGCGGTTTCAGAGATTCTTTTTGTAATTTGTGATATCTACTCCATCTACTACCTAATAATGCCAGTAATGTTCCAGAAAGACTTGAAACATTGAACTATGCCTCACGTTCTTGGTGCCAGAGAATGTTGGGTTGGCGGCTGGCTTGTGTTGGGCTCCCGTCCTCATGCTCAGTGGCTGGTGGGTCAGGATTTTCACGAAAACACAAAGTCTCATAGGCCCAGGCTTTTCTGGATATCACAGAAAATCTAACAGAATTTAGGCTTTATTCAATACTCGCCCAATAGTATTTGTACCATGCCTATGACCAATCATTACAGACTGCATGTAGAGTGTTCAGCTGGTGTAACTTTATTATAGTCCACTTCGCCATCGATTTTTGTGTGTTTTTCTTCCTCTTCACTGATACTGATTTTTTTTAATGTGTGTATATTGACTGATGGTATCTGAATATTCGCTGTAATATTTGTTGAGCAGGTTTCGGCTCCATGCTCAGGGCCATTGGCGCACAGATTGAAAAAACGACGAGCCGTGAGGCTTGTAGGGATCTCAGTGGGCGACGGATGAGAGATGTCAACAATGAAAAGAAGTAATTTGACTTTAATTCTTCCCATTTTATATTAACTCATTTAATGTGCATTTAAACGCATAAAAAAAGGATGAACACCGATTTGAGTTCCAAACCAAGCTGTCTTCTTTGTTTCTTTTCCTTTTAAGTTTAATAGAAATTATGCTGACATCAATCAGTTCTTTCAATATATATTTCTTAATATTGATCATGGTTATAAAAACTTATATGTGATGTATGACGCATTATGCTAGTATAAAGGCGCGGAAGGGGATTATTATTATTGTCCCTTTTATTCTGCATATTGCTACCTCCTTGCTGTGTCCATGGCTGGTAGCGTCGCCACTGGCGCTGCTCCTCCCTATCGTGCGCGCTAAACCGCCACTCGCACCAGAGGATTCTTTCTGTATAATGTTCTCTAAGTGTCTTTCTCTGAATGCATTTATAAAGCAACAATAGAAAATGCTCATTGTATTTCATATAACACTTTCGGATATTATATGCACAGAAAAAGATGTGAGCCTGCTTTGACTATTAAAATTGAGTCATTTCATCAAAGTTGCTCATATTCAATGTATGCTACTGCTCGAACTCATATATTTATCTAAATAAATCTATTAAGAGTGCTAAATTCAGTTATTTTCTGTTTGAAGTGATATTTTATGCATTTTAGTTTCTGAACGTAAAAACAAAAACCTTCAAACTGTTTTATTTTTTACTTGTCCACATTACTTACCCTTATTATCTCAGTTAACCTCAATGGTCTGGGAATAAAACTACAGAAATAAAATCAAAACAAATATCATAAATATACACACACATATACAAATTGACTGACTTGCAGGCTTCGTGAGTGGGTAGCCAGTAAGGCGGAACGGGAACGGGAGCGTGAGGAGCGTCGCAAACAGAGGATGGAGCGGCGGCGAGCCGTGCCCAAACACTGCTTCAACAATCCCGATTTCGAAGAACAGAAGCGCACTGTTGTCGAAAACTTAGATGACGCTCTGGAGCAAGGTATGTCTGGTCATTTCGTAGCTAGTTACTGTATGAAGAATAGAATGCTAAGCATGATCGGTTGGGAAATGAAGCTTGCAGGATCTCTGTTATTTAATATGATAATTTGAGGCTGCCCATTGTGTGCATGGGGTACTTCATTTACAAATTGGGGGCCTGTGTGCGGGAGGGGCTTGATTTTCTCACATATGGTCCTTTTTAAAAATCCTCAAATGGGCCGTTTGCCCAGTATGGTATGGATACTGAACTATTGATATGTCTATATATGCTCCAAAGCTACTTTAGATGAATTCTCCATTCATATAACCAAATGTGCCCGGAGAGTGACACAGATACATGGGTAGTATCCGACAGTGAGGTTACTCCTCCCCAGTCTGTTTGTATCTTAACAAGTTTGAGACCTGCCAAATTTGTTTAATTCTTTGTATATCAGTTTATGTATATATATAATAAGCGTATGATAAATCTATGGCAGATACAACAGCGAATAGCCAACCAGACGGGGTGGTCGAATGAGTTGCGCATCTGCATCCCATGTGACAGCTTGTTGGATTTTAACCCCTGTCGAGTCAAACTAATGACGTAGCTTTATTCTTATCGCTACCTAGCATTTACTCCAATATGGCAAGGAGTGGAATGAAGGAAACCAATTGATTGTGGTAGAAATTCCCACTGCTTAATCAATGATTGTAACTGTATAATATATGTATAATTGAACCAACATTAGCAACAAAAATATGCATTTGAATGAAGATGAGGGAATCGGTATAAAATATAGCATGTCACACAACCAAGCTTGTGTTGATTACTTTTTTTTTTATCTGTTTCCCATCGCCAGGTCTTAAACAAGTGGGCATTTCTACAGAATCTCGCAAAAGACGCTCAGCGGAAGCTGCCTCGGGTAGCGCAAAGAAGTCTCGGCCTAGTGGTGGCATGGGCTCTGATGAAATGAGTGACCTGGAGCTTGGCTCCGACCACTCAGACAGTGACCAATCGGACAGTAGCAGCCCTCCGCAGCCTGGTTCCAGCAGCTTGAGTCAGTCTAGGGAGCCCGCTGTAGTGAACATGTGCAGTGAAGTGGATGTTGAATCATTGGTGCCCAATCATGGCATGCCAGAACGCACTGTCCAGCAGGAGTCTTTGGCGGGGGAGCCTTCGGGGGTGAGTGTGGGAGAAGTGGCATCACCGGGTAGCATTGCAGAAGTGGCCAATGGTATCATGTCAGCGGTGTCACGTGATGCCACAGCAGCTTGGAAAGCTGATGGTGAACCCATAGAGACGGCTGCAGTAGTACCAGCACCAGCAAATGAGGAGACTACCGATGAAGCCGCATCGACAGCGGTGAAAGTGGAAGCCACAGTCAAGTATATGGTAAGTCAATTGTAATATGTATGTTTTGAGTTACGCTGGTTCAATTAACTGTTATGCAGTACCAACTATTACTGGCCAATTGGTTGTGGTGGTAAACTATTTAAAAATTTAATCTATGAAATTACATTGTTTTTCCACTTGATTCTGTGAACAGAAATGATTGGCGCCTTCAATTGTACCACATTCAAACAAAGTGTCTTACTGTTCTGAATGACACAAATTTCCATAGCCATGTTTTAAAAGAGAAACTTAAATGATCATTTCTAGTGCCATTATAGGATTTTAAGATTTTATTTTCCCCACCCAAAACTATTTTTCTGCATGTGGGAGAACTAAGGTTGTGGGTAATAGTATCTCATTGTGGAAAGTGTTTGATAGAGGATTTCCACTACCAACCTCCCATCTGATTGCCAGTGACAAGAATTAATTGTTGTGGGTAGCTGCAACATGCTATGAGAAATGTATTGATTTCAACCACCAACCCACACTCTGGTGGCAGTGGCTAGAATGCATGTAGTGGGTAGGAGCTTAGTGCGCATGGTCTGTGGGAAGTTTGTTCTTTCCTCATCCTCGCATGTTCTCTTGCAGGGCCCTGTGGAGCTGGAACTGCTGCAGTATGACTGCGCTGAGCAACTCGAAGCGCTTGGACTGGAGGTGCTTAAGGCTGCCCTCATATCACGTGGTCTCAAGTGTGGTGGGGCGCTGAAGGAACGCGCCACCCGGCTGTACTCAGTTAAGGGACTCTCCAATGACCAAATTAAGCCATCATTGTTCTCCAAAGGCGGCAAGGTTAAAGGCAAAGCCAGGAACTAAGAGTCTATGAATAATGTGTAAAGAAGACAAAGTTTTTTTGCATCATTTATTCTTATTTTTTTCCACCATTATGTCATAAAGTTATAGATATGGCTATTATAACAGCAGTTCTCATACAATTACCGATGATGAAGCTGCATAATCCTATTGTAGAGTTGGTACCCGGTTCTTCGGTTATTCTGGCCCGAAACAATTGGATAGGATGGTAAAAGTTGCCTACTACCTTTTAACCTCTCCGTACGAATTAATCTAGGTGCTAAATCATCCCAATTAATTTTAGAATCAACTCTTCTCACCTTTTCCTGATTAGCAATTTTTCGATAATTTTTCGGCCCTACCATGGTAACTACTGACTCCAGTGATCTAACTACAATGTATCCCGGATCATATTTCTGCTCCAACGGTCCAGATTCATTCACTAATAACACAACTTTAGCACCCGGTTTTAATTTAATTTCATTCGCCACCTCTGCGCAAGCAATATTATATTTACGACTCTCCTGTCGATTGTCGACTACTTTTCTTAAAGCAATAGACAAGTCATCTATCCGATATGCTAAGTTTGAATCCTCTGTACCCGTAGAACGATATACTAAAGAACTTTGTTTCGTACCTGGATGCCTACCATAGGTTAGAAAGAACGGAGAAAAACCTGTACTGTCTGAAGGATCAGTGCTATTCGCGTGTAGTAGTCTCCACTCACCTGTCAGGCAAGTAACCACATAGACAGGTAGGCGTGGGTACTGTGGTGATATCAGGGAGCCTAGGTGGTGTAATGGTTAGCACACTGGCCCGGAATGCAGAGATGTGGGTTCGAGTCCTGCTCTAGGTGCAATATTTCCCATTTTCATCATCCCCATGACACTGGTTGCCGTGACCATGATCCTGTACAAGCTATGTCCTGTATGGTTGTTGAACCTACCCTGTGTATGTCCCATTGCTTGTATGTATGTAATTGAAAGCATTAAAAGACTTACAATTCCAGGGGGACGAGTGTAGTAGTCTGCACTGACCTCTCAGGCAAGTAACCACATAGACAGGTAGGCATGGGTACTGTGGTGATATCAGGGAGCCTATGCATGGCTCTTGTTAGAGGTTATAACTTCTAACAAGAGCCATGAGTTTGTGGGTTCGAATCCTGGTCGAGTCAAACCAATGACTTCAAAATTGATACTTGTGGCTTCCTAGCTTAGCGCTCTGCATTATTAGGATAGGGCAAGGACTGGTCTGCTCAGTGTGAGGATAATGTGACTGAATGGGATATCAGGTCATGGTGTTGGGTGTCCCAGTAGTGCAGCACTATAAAGTGCACACTGTCACAAGTCGGTACCCATCCTGCTATGGCCTTAGATGTTGCTAGGACGTAAAGAACAAACAAAACGAACAAACACTTACCTTGTGGACGTCTCTAGTCATATCAGACCAGCGAAAGTGTTCCTGTAGTCTCAGAATTTTCTACATAAGACATGACCTACCTCAGTATGAGCTATTTTGATTACAGAATCCCTGTATCTCTCTGGCAAAACGAGTCGAGGATACGTATATTTACGTGTAGGAGCAATCATTGAATAAAGGAGACTCCATTACCAAATAATTATTTTCTTCATTCATTCCTAACGTATATTCAGGCATTTTTTTCTGCTCATTCATCAGTTCATCGAATGGCAGTTCATAGTGCTCAAATGGGATTGGCTGTTCTGGAAAAATAGAATCTAGTGTAAACATCTCTACAGGCTCCTTCGCCTCTGTATTTGGTCTCAATCTGGACAGCATGTCAACTCGCACATAATCCACCCCTTTCATATAGATAATTGGTGCCGAAAATTCCCCTAACAATACTGCCCAACGTTGAATGCGTGTATTACGGATTTCCTTAGTGAAAAAACATTTTAGTTGAGCATGGTCTGTGTGAATAGTAAATTCAGATACAGTTTAGAAGGATCAGGAAATTTTAGGATGCATTCTAATAATAGACCTTTTAACTCGTTCCACGTGTTTTGACACTCAACCGTAAAAAAAAAAAAAAAATTGATTACTAGTTAAATAAGTAATAGGTGCTACAACATCAGCATAGTTAGGAATTAACTGTCGATAATATTCTGAAGATCATAGCAAACGTCTTACTTCTTTTTTACTAGTCGGAGAACCCATGTCCCTAATTGCAGTAATTTTCTCAGGATCCGGTTTCAAACCTGCCTCACATACAACGTAACCCAAGAGTTTTACCTCAGATACTCCGAATTCACACTTAGACTCTTTAGTCATACCATTATCCTGCAAGATGGCTAAAATGTGAGCTACATCTTGTTGATGACTCTTCATCAGGTATATAAATTATGTCATCTAAATAAATCAAACACCATTTTCCTCGAAATTCTGAAAAAGTATCATTCATCATTCTTTGAAATACAGCTGGGGCATTGGTTAATCCAAACTGCATACGTTTAAATTGGAAAAGTCCCATATGAGTGTTAATAGCTGTTTTAGGTCTACTCTCCTCATCTACCATGACCTGCCAATAACCAGACTAGGTCGATTGTGATAACAATTTTAGGTCCATGCAGTTGATCAAAAATATCCTGTATCCTTGGCAGAGGATAGCCATCTTTAGTTGTCACTGCATTAAGGCTACGATAGTCTTCACCAAGACGAATGGTACCATCCTTTTTTAGCACTATAGTGACAGGTGAATCCCAAGGACTACAATAGCCTCTATAATATCATCTGTAAGCATTCTATTTAACTCTTTTTCCACAAGATCTCGGTTACTCAAAGGTATCCTATAAGGTCTCTGATCAACAAGATATGCATTACCTGTATCAATATGCATCTCTACAACCTTAGTAGCTCTGAGTTTATCACTAGAATCCAGAAACAAAGAAGGAAACTGTATCTTCCAATAATCCAACTCTAGAACTATACCGGCAATTCCTATATCTAGTCTCTAAACCTATCCATGTGTGTAGAATATCACACAAAGAAACAAACTTCTGATAACTAATTTCAGCTGCACAAATTTCCCATTACATCTGTACCTTTGAGCATATCAAAACTCAGTGAATCAAAGAAAGGACATAATGTATCATAAAGAGAAATATACACTATACCTACAGTGGGAATTAGATCTCCTGATAGAGATCACAACCTACCACCCGGATACAATTGCCCATCGGATACCCTGATATCAACCAACGATTGGAAAACCGGAAAATGTATCAAACTCTTAGCCGCACCTGAGTCTACAAGACCAGATAAATTAAGCCCGTCAAATTCAATCTTAGTCGAACGACGTGCATCAAGTGCACTTTTTAGTTCCCTGAAGGCGTAGTACCGCTCATATTAACGTTACCAGAAAGTAATTTCAATTTATACGGACAATCGCGCAACAAATGTGCTTTGTTACATAAGTAACAAGAGATATGATGTTTAGGCGCTGCGTTATGCTTTCTCTGCCTATAGAAATGACTTCTTTGCCTATAGAAATGACTTTTCTGTGCCTGCGGATATGCGTGAGGCATGCAAAAAGGTAGTGGCTGTGTCTGCACCAGAGATCCAGAATCTCCATTGCCCCCCTGCTGGTGCGTTGACATTGCATGCCTCACCATGTGCTGTGTGACTGAAGCGTGACCAATTAACTCTGCATTCCCTACCCCCACCGGCTGCTCTAGGTTTATGTGCAGCAATCCACCAAGTACACCCGGGTTATAAGAATGGACACTAGTAGGCATCGCAGCTTTCAGTGTTAGTCGCTGAATTTTCAGAAACTCCACTGCCTAACGACAAGTTACTTATCATTTCACCTTGAATATCTGAGTTAGAGGCCTTTAGAACCCTTAGAAGAAGGAAAAGATTGATAAAAACCCAGAAGTACCATCCAGACTATCAATTGGCTCACAAATAGCTAAACTACCACCACATGCTCTAGCACGTCTCTGTTATCTAATTACAGATCTGTCACTGAGAAGACATAGAAAAGGCTTCCTAAGAGTTTTAGGATGATTAGTTTCTACATACCACACAGTATTGTCATCCAACAAAAGAGTCAAAAGTGTCACTACCAAACACTGCATTAGTACGGTCCCAGTCCTTTTCTGCTGCCGTTTTAAAGCGTTGACAGTACGCAGCTACTGCCCCCCCCCCCCCCCCCCCCGCGCTGTCTCATAGATAATACTATGGGAAGCCTATGTTCGTTATTTTGGTGTACACATCAAAATTAATTTAGTGATGTTTGCAGTTGAATTTTTCTCTCAAAATTAGCCCTTTAAAATAGTTACTTTTAATTAAAGCAATGTAAATTATTGTGATCATTATTTCTCTTCTTTTTTTAAAGAAGAAATTAAAAAAACACACCTTAAATGGCTAACTCAAAACTAACGTTCAGCCTTATCAGTACTTGGATGGGTGACCACCTGGGAATAATTGTCAGACACAAATTCTCTTAGATTTCCACCTCATCTAAAAACCTGTAGAATGTTTTAAAATAAAGATTATTTTTACATATCACAATTGCAATCAGTTGTCATATTTTAGCACATATAAATGTAACTGAACTTGGCATTTAAAGATAATGTATAACTCCATATGAAACTGACCTAATGTGCAATACAACTGATGAAACTGACCTCTGACTACAAGAAAAGCTGAAACCTGCGACGAACGCTAAAAGGGTCACAAGAAAAGCTGAAACCTGCGACGAACGCTAAAAGGGTCACAACAGAACATTCCCCAAGCAGACACTGCTGAGTGCTAGGAGGAATGCGTCTATGTGTGTGTTTGAAGAATTCTGAATGTATTTTTACCCCAATTCCCTGGTACCACTAATCCTATTGGAGAAATGTCCACGCTTAAAAAAAACAACCAAATGCACAGGAGTATAGTGTAGGGATGAAAGATCTGTCATTTCGTAGATTTTCACTATTTTATGAAAATCTACAATTTGTGTTATTTCTACAATATCTAGGATGTAAAACCTCATAACTGAACAATCCAATTTTCTCCATCTACCTAATACTAACAAACAATTCTAGAAACATTTAACTGTTTCTTAGGCTGCTTTGTTGGGCTTCCTTTATCCTGAATGAAGGTGAATTTCCGCAAAAACGCTGAGATTCTCCCATAATCTTAGCACTGTCAGGGAATCACGGGAAAGTCCTGGAAGTCCAAGTTTTATCCAGTACTCTCCAAGCACTATCCTAGCTCCTTTCCTTTGATGTCCTTGGAGAACATTCCAGTATCCTTGAGACTTCATTATAACCCACCTCGCTGTTGCTTTCCCTGTTTATTTCTGTGATCACTTTTATCCCGGAAATTTTGCAATATTGAATTTATGGTGATAATTACTAGGATAAGAAGACTATTGTTGGAGCAACATTATTGACAGATAACCTCGCCATCGATTTTGGTGGGTTTTCTTTAACGTAGTGTCTACCCATACGTGACCGTACGGGTAGAGTTGAAGTCTGGGCGTACGTGTGTGCGCTGCGCACGCATCTGTAGGGTTAGGGCTATTTCCACTAAATTAAAATCTTAATTTATTATATATATTTAAGCATAGGGTGTAAATAAAATCATGAATAAGCTCAGTGAAACTGGGTATGGCATCACGTACGCGTAGACACTGCTAAAGATACATGAGGAATGTGCATGTACGCCTAGACTTCGATTCTACCAGTACGGTCACGTACGCTTAGCAACTGCTAAAGATACGTGAGGAACGACCGCTCATGCGCACGTACGCCTAGACTTCAACTCTACACGTACGGTCATGTACGGGTAGCCCCCCTTAACGAAGTGTCTACCCATACATGACCGTACGGGTAGAGTTGAAGTCTAGGCGTACGTGCGTGCGCTGCGCGCACATCTGTAAGATTAGGGTTATGGTTAGTTCTTGAATTTCTAATTCCTTTTGTCTTGGATATATACACATCAGCCTGTAAAGTGACTGAAATTGTATGTTTCTCAGCTCAAAATGCTTAATTATGGAGAAGTGTGTCTTACACGTATACGGTCACGTATGCGTAGACACTGCTAAAGATACATGAGGAACGGCGGCGCATGCACACGTACGCCTAGACTTTGAGTCTACGAATACAGTCACGTACACATAGACACTGCTAAAGATACGTGAGGAACGACGGCGCATGCGCGCGTACGCCTAGACTTCGAATCTACGAATACGGTCACGTACGCGTAGCCACTGCCTTTTTTTAATTGCCAGAGATCTGTATTATCGCCCATTTTACTTCAGGTTTTAACACCCTCACCAGAATAGAGGGAAGAACATTACAGTAAAAATATAAAAATGTAGGACGATATTTACAATCCAGCTCAATATATGCAACTACGTTGGCATTCATGATTAATAGTAATTTAAAAAAAGAATATTTAGCCCTCATATCACACTTCTCTGGATCTAACAAGATACTCTTAAAATTGTAAGATCTCTCAATATATTGTCTGGTTTACATGTGCAGTTCTCTATGCATGACAAAATGTCTGTTCATAGTGACAATCTATTTGTAAACTAGTTTAAGGACCATCAGCTTTTCTAAACCGCTTCGATACAGGCCCTACATAAGCGGTTAATAACTTGGGGGGCGGATGTCAGTTTTTAACTGCTAAAACATAAAAATATCACTAACAGCTATATAATTAAACCACTAAATTAACATACATTTGAGTGATAAGGGAGAATTTGATGCATTACAAAGAAAACTCAGTCATTTTCAAAATGCATAAATATGGGTTCTTTGTGCCTTCATGAATACAGATTTATAGAAATAGAAGTTTTCTATTTCTATGATTGAGTCAAGGCAAGTCAGGTATTATATATTTTCACGTGGCATAGAACCCCTCCAATCCTCTGGGGGAGCAGTGATAATTGCTCCTGATCCGAGAGTAAATTTGGCCTTCCCCCACCTCCCTTAGATATTATATGACTGAGCAAGCAACATAATGTATTATGTGGACGTTTATTTGCCTTTACAATAAATAAATGTAACAAGCAACATTAAAAAGGTACCATACACAGGTTGTCTCTTGGACTGAATTATAGAACCTGTCCCTTTCAAAAACTTTTACTTTTCTTTTAATCTTTTCTAACATAGGTAGGGCCTATAGACATCAATCGGAATTGAGCATTTTCTTAAGCGTCATACACAATGCTAAATATAAACTCCGTTAAATGTTACAAAGCCAGCCACAGTCAAACAATACATGATTAGTTTTGTGGTGGTCCAGGACAATCACGGACCAAGTGTTGTCTCAATGACAACTGATTACACAAAATAATATCTAATAGAATTCCCTGAAAGGGTTAAGGTTAATACTAATAATAGTGCGTATAGGTGAATTATGACACATTTGGGAAGTACACAAATATATGTTAAATGTAAATATTCATATGATCAACCAATCGAGCTCTGTTAGTCAACGAACGAGAAAAAATATATACATCAGTAATGATACTAGCCATGAATTTTTAATATAGAATATCGGCAGTTGTGGTGAGTACAGATGTAATAGTAATTAAAGCTGCCTAGTCCGATCAAAGACCCTATAATACTAAGACGACTCACTCCCTATCTCTCCCATGGTAATGTAAATTTTGCAGTGCCACCTTGTGGTGGGTTTGATCAGCCTGGCTGCTGGTTGGTGTTTCACATGTAAACACATACAATTATATTATACATGAGATAGGTAAATATGAATACACATCAATATGAAATAGCTATGAACAAATACACATCATCAGCATCGCCATCATCACACATCTTTCACATTCATATATACATATAATATAGCACCTGTTTAACCAAGAGAAGAGCCAGCGCACCAAGTGGTGGGTTTGATCCTTTTGATTACACAGTACAGGCTGAGTGAGCCGTCTTAGTATTATAGGGTCTTTGGTCTGATGTATACATAAAAGGACTCACACGGGAAGGTGTGCTAATTTCTATAAACATCTTATATAACAGCCAACCTTTACCACTTTAAGAAAGGTAATGTACAAATACCCCTATTAGCTATTTAAAAAACTAATGTACAAAGCCGACGATTGCAGGAATTTTATCTTGAAGGTGCTAACACTTCTGCAATTACACAGGTCTAAGTAGTAGCTTTTTTTTAAATGGAAAATTCTGCATTTTGACCAATGTCCTGTCATCGGATGGACACTCCAATGAAACCAAAAAGGCAGTTTGCACATTGAAAAATTGCCCGCAGTTGACAGGAATTCGCTGATAACAGGGGGTCAATGACGACGGGTACTATTGTACTTAAGCTACCAGACGAAAGAAAGAACCTAGGAAGGAAAAGGCGAGCCTTTTGAAAACTAACCTCATATCTCAAAGGTGCACACAACAGCATTAAACAACAACATACATTAACATTAAACAACATATTAACATTAAAAATACATGAACGGCCATCATAGCAACTAAATTCTTGTGCAGCGAAATTACAAATATATACATTAGAAAAAATCAACAAAGGAAGACTGGCATTTGTTGTGTACCTCTATATAGGGTTGTTGGTATGTTACAACGATACACACAACTGATAACAAGACAAGTACAGTCTTCACAACGCACTTAGGTTTAACATTTGCCATTTGTTGAGTTTTACCTCCTGGCAACATCTATGGCCATATCTTATTAATGCAGCCTTTTATGGTAATTTATCTCCTCCAATTATTGGGACCAAGTTGTAAATGATTCATCGTTTTATCGTACATCACCCGAAAGTGGCTCCTGTTAGTGAGGGTGCTCTATTAATTTTATATTTGTTTGTGACATGTTTGTGATTAGGTGTCCAAATTACAAGAGTGACGTCACCATTGCGTGCACCTGGGACTGGCATCTAAATGTTTGCACCCTGTATGGGTATGAGCAGATTGAACAGGTCCTGGTTGAACTGCTCCTCGTTGTCACCGCCTCCGAAGATGAGCACTTCGTCGTGGTCATCGTTACGGTGGTGGTAGGGCAGGCACAGTGCCGTGTGTCCGGCACGGATTGAGATGGGCAAATTTAGACGCACCGCAGTCCAGGTAAACTTGTCTGTAATTAGAGGTAGATATGAGAGATATATTATATAAATAGTGAGAGGACACGCATTTTAATGGCCTTAAAATTAATATTTTATCCAAGAAAGTATACATTTTTCCTTTCTTCATATACAGTAAGACGATAAGGTTTTGATGGTGGGGCTTTTATGTAACAATAAGGATTATAATTACAAAAGTGAAAATGGAAAGAACAAACATACAGACTCATTCTAATACAATTTATTTGTAACATCAAAGGCTGAAGAGAAGATAAAACAAGTCAAGCATATACTCCTTATATAACAATACTTTTCACCAGCTCTGCACTGACTCACATAGACCGCTACTTACCTATGCTAAATATAAATGTGTCATTTAGGGCTACGTTTCCATCGTAACCACCGTGGATAAGAACCCGCTTCTGAGACAGCGCGCACGCTGCGTGCCAGCTGCAACAATCATACATATAAGTGTGACAATTCTTTTCATAGAATACACCATACCTCAATCAAGTAAATACCATGGAAAAGAGCTTGAAAGCAACGTTAACACGCGACTTACATTACTCGATTATGTGCCCTCTCAAAAGCCTTTGTTCTATATATAGCCAACTGTGTGATGCAAAATCAAGCAGTGGTACACAAGCTCATAACTTTCTTAATCCTAACATTATTTAGGTGGAATTATGAGTGCTTAATTCACACCTAATACTTAAGATATACTTATTATTAATCTAGGTAAAATTTAAAATAGGTGGAGAGAGTTAATAACGAAAGATCGGGACATACAAAATAAAATGTCACTGAGATAATAAAGACATGGTTTACCTTCGTGGTGATGGTGAAGGTCCGATGGTCTTTGGTTGACTCCATTCAACAAATGCTGTATAAAAGAATGATTTTTTAAATTTATTAAAAATAAATCTGATTCAAACTGCAGGGATAAAAATGGTTAATAGAAGGATAGACCGAGAAATAGTAAGGTCGAAAAACTGATTGCAGAATGTTCTCGAAGCAGCCTGTGCTAAGTAAAAGGAGGGAAAGGGATTAAGACTGTTTGGAGAGTATGGTAAATTTACCGTAATTCTCAGAGTGCTAAGCCTATGACATTCTTTTGTGGAACCCCCCCCCCCCCCTCATTGAATATAGGGGACTCCGATGGCTATTGACCCACAATTAGCATCAGGAGTCGCCCGGCATCCTGTAACCAAGAACTTCCTTTGGTTTGACACAAATTCTTGCAGCCTTTAATCTGCAGAATGGAATATCCTAAAAATAAACATTACATTTGTTTTTTTATAGAAAAAGATGTGACATTACTGTAAGCCATTACAGGATAAGGCTGTAACTCACTGAGGTCTAGGATGTGAAGATCGTTGAAGACAGTTGGATAGTCCCAGCCTCCAAACACCACCATCTGGTCGTCTAGCAGAGTGGACGAGTGTCTGTACAGAAAAGGGCACACATCGAACCACTACTCTCCCTGCCGACACAAGAACTTCATTGGTCACAACAATCCTTACTCTTAACTAGATATTTTAGAAACGAAAGAAATCGCAAAATTTACAATAAAAGTAGCAGAGATCTTTCACCCCTGATTTTTTAAGTTGGACATGTAGGATAAAATCGCAGTATGTTTTTTGGAGGTTTAAAAAATGTTATGCTTTCATTGAATTATGCAACTCGAGCAGAATGTGAGAGTTAGTGGTCAACACGCGGCTGTAGAACTACAGCTGGTGGCACCAGGTGCAAAGTGACGTGGTTGTTTAGGTGGTGGCAGAATCAATTAGAGTGCAGGCTTCCCGTGCAGAAGGTAGGGCGTTCGATTTCCCAAGGGAGTTAAACCAATGACACAAAATTCATACTGTCACTACCGAGCCTGGTGCTTGGCATTACTGGACAGGGCAAGGACTGGTTAGCTCAGAATCAGGATGCGACTGAGTGGGATATTGGGTCAAGGTGCCAGCAGCGTGGTCTTCCAGTGGGACAACACATAAGTCGCTATGAGTGTGCACTGCCATTAGTTGGGACCCCTCATGACCTTATATCAAACATGAGCAGAGAAGTAAAACAAATTAGCTGATTCTCCGTGGGGAGGGGGGGGGGGCCACCCCCCCCCCTCCCACGGATTTTTTTTTTTTTTTTTTACAAGTAGGACACAATTGGTGCAATTTGGTAGCCACTTAGGAGGGAGAAATTTCACTCTTCACCTGTGACATAAGGTAAGAGTAGGCATATAGACCAGTACTCTAAGAATACAGAAGTGTTTTTCTTGGTATCTTGCATAAATGATGTCAATAATATAAATAATACACCTTGGATCGACCCAAAAGGTTCGGGTTGATCCAAAACTTGGCAAAAGACGAGTCACCCCCCCCAAATCTTTTCTCCTCATATTTACACATATCTCGTGAACAGCCCAGGAAGCATTTAATTGGCGGAAATCAGCCAATTGGCGGGAAATGCTCATGCCTGTTATATGTTGCTAGGACGTAAGCAAACAGTCAGCCCTCGAGTGCTTACCCCGAACGCGGTGCTGGCTTCTCACCCATCACTATCGGCATGTACCAGCTCTCCTCCATGGGGGTGAACACGTGCATGTCGTTACTGCTGGCATCGGGCTGTGGGTCTGGCTGAGGGTACACTCCACCAAAGATCCACAGCTCGTGGCGGTAGAGGATGGCACTGTGGTACGACCGCGTTGGTGCCTTGCCATTGGCCTAAAATGGAAGGTTCAGACTAACCACACACACACTGCCCACATATTCTTAGGAATCTTGAATTAAATTATATTATATTTACATCGGAACATGGCCATGCCAATATGTGATGTCAGCTAGTATCTATATCGAAGTGTAGTGAGCACAGTAGTTAGTACCTGTCTTCAAAGGACAACTCTAGAAGACAGTTAAATCAAACAAGAGTAGGGAAGCTAAGAAAATATAGTGATAGTTTTGGGTGTTTCGCCCGCCCCTTCCAATAAGATCATCTTGAGATAAATGTAGGTTGTGTACCTTCACTGCCTGCCATTTCCAGTTGTCTAATTCGAGTATGTGGACATCGTTGAACCAGCGCTTCTGTTTGGAGCCACCAAAGACATAGATGCAGCGTAAGGTAGGGTCGTGCACAGCAGTGTGCCCCATGCGTGCTTCTGGCTTCTGACCCTGAGCCGTTGTCTCTGGCACACGCCACTGCTTGCGGGCTAAATACACAAATGACATGTGGTATAAATTATAATGAAGGGGTCTCGATACATAGGATATGAAATGGTGGGCCCGCCATCTGTTGGCAGCATAAGTTGACTAATTCAGTAAGCCCATCCGTTGGCTTTTGTTTGCTTGTTGTTTTACGTCCTAGCAACATCTAAGGTCATATCAGGACAGGCCCATCCGTTGGCAGTAACTTACACGTACTGCCTATAAGTTTCCACCAGCTCTACTGATTCCCGCCATCCCTTCCCTGAATACTGGGGAGACCACTGTAATATCGTAGAGGAATATTATTTGTCATGCAGTCTGTGTGTGCCAGTGCTTGTTTGTATTGTATGTCTTTGTATGTGCACTCTGGGTTCTATGCCCGAGCGCTAGAGCTGCCTGGTGAACATTTTGTCAGGGTTTTCTTTGGTAAATATTTATTCTGCTGAATAAGTTCTTTTGTCATCCAACATTTTTCAATTCAGGATTATTTACAGAACAATGCGATATCGAGCATCTATTTATTAATGTGAGCTAACAATAGCGGTTAAATACACAATATGCAGTAAATAGCACAATGGATTCCTAATAGGTACCTATACGTCCCACATTGACGGCATCATCATCATCTTCATCATGCTGTCGGTCGCAATGCGACAAAGACTGCTTTCATTACTTGACTACCGCTCTCCATTTAGCTCTCTGCTGTGAGAGTGATGTCCATGAGTCGGTCTTAATGTCTCTCAGCTTCAGGTTTCTCTTGATGGTATCCTTGAACCGGAGATGAGGGCGCCCTCTCTTTCACTAACCAGAATACAGTTGAGAGTAGAGGATCTGCTTTGGTAGCCTGTCTGATGACATCCTTATGAAGTGTCCAGTCCACCAGAGATTCTTTTTGATCAGATCTTCCATAGAGGGCAGTCCGTTCGAGTATTTCCTTATTTGTCACTTTGTCCTTCCAGGTTAGCCTCATGATTGAACGCAGATGCAGTTTTTTCAACTGTCGTCTGTACAATGTCTAGTCCTCGGCTCCGTTTTGTAGGGTGGATAGCACGATTGCGTGGTAGATCTTGCCTTTGACCCGCATGGACACATGGTGGTTGTTCCAGAGTCTCTGGCGTAGTCGGCCGAAAGATGCGCTAGCCTTGGCCATCCTCTGTATTTCAGCATCAATGCGTCCATCACTTGATATAGTGCTTCCGAGGTAGGTGAATTCTGGAACAGAATTCAGCTTGTTTCTGTCAACCATGATATCCTCCTCTCGGGTTCTTGTAGAGTTAGGTTGGTACAGCACCTCCGTCTTCTTGATATTAATCTTCAGGCCGAACTTCTTTGATGCATCAGAGAAAGCGCCCACTATTTTCTGGATCTCTTCAGCAGAGTGGGCAACCAGTGCACTGTCATCTGCGAATAGCAGCTCTCTCACCAGTATCCAAGTAGTCTTGGTCTTCGATCTGAAGTGTGCAACATTGAATAGGTCAGCGCTCTGTCTGGACTGTATATAGATGCCATCCCCCATTTCTCGGAAAGCCTCGTCGAGCATTGCTGATAGGAAGATGGAGAAGAGCGTGGGGGCCAGTACACAACCTTGCTTGACACCATTGGTAACCCCGAACGATTCCGAGACTTCCCCTCCAACACTAACATTCGCCATCATTCCTGTATGTAGAGCCTCGATCATAGTTGTGAACTTCTCTGGGCATCCATACTTCCTCAGTAGCTGCCATAGCCCGGTCCTCCCGACTGTATCAAACGCCTTAGTGAAATCAACAAATACCATGTACAGTGGTCGGTCCTGCTCAATGCACTTTTCTTATAGCTGCCGGAGACAAAATATCATATCCACAGTGCTTCGGTTACCTCTGAAGCCACACTGTGACTCCGGAACTACATCAGGTGTTATGTGAATAGATAGTCTGTTGAGGAGGATCCTGGCAAAGATCTTGCCTGCTATGGAAAGAAGAGAGATTCCTCTATAGTTCCCACAGACTGTTCGATCACCTTTCTTGTAGATGGTTACAATGCTGGCATCCTTCCATGCTTGGGGTACAGAACCCTCCTCCCAGGCATTGGTGAATAGTTGGTGCAGTCTGTTGAACAGATTGTCTCCTCCGTGCTTCCATACTTCAGCAGGAATTCCATTACCAGGTGCTTTGCCATCTTTCAGGCTGGCGATTGCTCTAGCCATCTCATCCATGGTTGGAATCTCATCGAGGCAGTGACATGGCAACACTATTAACTACTATAAAGTTAGATCATCAATTTGAATGGCATGGCCAGCGCCGCACCACCCAGGCAAGATATTGTCCCAGCTTAGTTTTTTTGTGTTTTTTTAAAGGGGGGGAAGCCACTTACATACCGCTGTCATGAATTCAATTTTTAACACAACGCAACTCAAACATGCGAACTACCACGACACCTTGTCAATTCAAAGGCAATCAGTGACTCACCTATATCGAGCAGCCAACATGAGTCCCGACTGAACTGAGATTTGGAGCCCTGTCCTCCGATGAGCACAGCCTCTCCCTCACTGATCTGAACCAGTGTGTGGCCCCAGCGAGCCGAGGGCTGACTCCCTTCTGCAACACAACAAAGGCATTACAACTTCTTTTTTTTAAACATAAAAAGAACCCTGGATTTTGTATCAATGGGCTTTTTTCCCTTCTGATTCTTCTTTGTGTGAATTCATGCAAGTTGTTGTTTGTTGGGGTTTTAATCCCTGGCACCATATGAGATCATATCAGGAAAAGTGCTGACTTGTGACAACTTTATCATGCTGCTTCACTGGAAGACTGGGGTACCAGGAGCGCCATGGCCTGATATCCCACTCAGTCACATTACTGAGCAAACCAGTCCATACATTATCCAAGTAATGCTAAGCGACAAGCTAGATAGTGATCAGTATCAATTTGGTACGTCATTGGTTTGACTCGGCCGGGGTTTAAAATGCTTGTAAGGGCCCTTATATTGAATGTGTACAAATCTCATTCCAAAGAGATGAGAACAGGTCAGACCTAAATAGGCGGGTCATTGCTCAAAAGCTGGATCGTTTGTTTATTGTTGTTTTATGTCCTTGTAACATCTAAGGTCATATCAGGACAGGCAAAAAGTAAAAAAAGCACCGAACGACGGCAAATTCTTATTTCATCTCGACAAGTGTCAAAATCAACCTCCAAAAGTCGGCAAAGTCATCCCTGATTCCACTTAGCATGTTTTCCATGGGACAAGCATGACTATTATTTGAATTGCATCTGACATCACATTAGTGATATAGCAAGTGACAAATTGCACATTGCTATCTAACGCAATATATAGTAGTACCTGTCTTCAATGGACAACTCGGCAATGAGCAATGCTGTCTTGATATAGCAGGTGTCTTGTCATTGGCAGAACAATCAAATGAAACAAAAGACAGTTTGTATATTGAAAAATGGTGCACACATGGCAGGGGTCTACCAATGTCAAGGGTTGCTGAAGACAGGTACATCACAGCCCACCAATGCTTACAATTACACTTGTTCTAACTAACGTGATCCCTTATAATTTAGTGCATACAATCCCCGGAATTCATTAAGCCTTTGTGTTTCTTATGGGTTATGTAATCATTGTAAATATTACTTTACT
The DNA here is from genome assembly GCA_030323885.1 of Branchipolynoe longqiensis. NCBI lineage: Eukaryota > Metazoa > Annelida > Polychaeta > Phyllodocida > Polynoidae > Branchipolynoe > Branchipolynoe longqiensis. The sequence goes on from CM059186.1 coordinate 12,943,709, forward strand.
TTTACTTTGGAGGAAAGGGAACATACCTGCTTTTACTGATTTCATGGACGCCGTGGTTACGGCCACGTCAGAACTACCGAGTGCTATATTGGTAGTAAGAAGGCTCCCAGCCGAGTTCTTACTCGGTGTAACTTGTTTCGGCAGTTGTTCATTGCATGCGTCATTATTTTCCTTTTGGGAAGGCATCGCCTTTATGATATCTGTGATATTACGCGCCCGGGTCGATGGCTTTCGCTTTCGGTTCATGCGAGGGGTCAAGCCCTCGGGTGTCTTGTCTACCATCATTCGGGCCCGCTTCTTCTCAGACCTGACAGGCTGTAGAATTCCTGGCGAACTTGATCCTCCAACCTGATAATCATTTGTGCTTAGTTGAATTGAATTTTACCATTAAATATCGTAGGGTGGGTGTGGTCGGCATCCCAGTGGGTAAGCTTTCTGTACATCCTTGTACATTAAATATACCTTCTTTTGTCATTTAGAATGTACAGAGCTCCCTTGTTAAAATGTACTCCATTAAGTCGGATATCAGATAAACCGGATGAAAATCTTTTTATTTATATTATTTTTATTTACAATTTTTACTTACTGCACTCTTAACTAACTATAGATATATCTGTTTCAAATACTGTTCCTTTCTATAATTTTATTAGTGTGTACAATGTTCAGGGTACAGTGTATATATATATTTTCTTTGTTTGTTTGTTGGAGTTTTACATCCAGGTAGTATCTAATGTCATATCAGGACGGGTACCGACTTGTGACAGTGCGCACTCATGGTGACTTCATAAATATAGTGCTGCCCCACTGGGAAATCAGGCCGCCTGCATCATGACCCGATATCCCAGACCCTCAGTCACATCATCCTGACACTGATCTAACCAGTTCTTTTTGCCCTGTCTTATTAGTGCCAGCGACAAGTATCAATTTTAAATTCATTGGTTTGACTCGACTGGCAACCGACTTTCCGCACACGAGGCCCGCGCTCTACCGATTAGGCCACCACACCCATATGTCATATATCCCCTACCATTGCTTAACCCGGATAATCGGCTAAAATAGAAAGCCTTCCTCCTATTAGTTTGTTTTAACGAGTGTGCACTGTACTGATTTTCTTATCATTCACAAGTTAGCACATCAATTTAAATAAACCATGCATCCGTGCATATTCCAATATAAACTTTACATCTCATAGGCCTACATGGATTTGAACATGACCTTAATTAAGGTATAAATAAACATTTTATTCTCTTCTTCTAGATTACGAAAAAATACAAGCATTGCAATGTATTAAGAATTTAAGTATTAAAAATTGCAACTACAGTAGTACCTGTCTTCAGCGACTCCTGTGATAGATATGAATCCTTGCCCAGTAGCTAACAATTTTCAATGTATGAACCGTTTTATTTTCTTTCCTCACACATTCACTCACTCTCCTTCCAGGGACAGGGCATCTGCTATGCCGGGATAACATTGGTCTGGATGCAGAGCTGTTCTTTGAAGAGAGGTACTAGACTAGTGTATAAATTGACCTAACTTGGTAGAATCTATTGAAATGATCACATACCTCCATATTTGCCATTTTAGCTTTAATTTTAGGAGCACGAAGAAGTAGATGAATTCACATTAACACCTGAAAGGAAAACACAAAGCAAATTAAAAAATACGTTAAAAAAAGTTTATTTCCTTTGTGAAGATATTCATCCTTTGCCATCTGAAGAACTGTCTCGATTTCTATTAATTAAGAGCGGCTAACAGGTCCAAGGCCTATTATAGCTGTATCCTATTGATTGATTGATTGATTGAACTGAGGTCCTAGTACTAGTAGATACATGATTCACCCCATACTTGCAGTACAAGTACCAGGTGAATCTGTTATATGATCTACTAAAGTCCTAGTGTCCATGATGCGATGACTACGAAGTCGAAGAAGACTAGGCTAGTCTTCTTTGTATGATTTTTTGTTTGTGATGGGTGTATTTATGCTGTCCATAACGGTTAAGTCTAATGACTTGTTTTCGCCGGTAGACAGTAATAGTCTTGTGACTCCCCTTCTTTTTATCACTTTCAGTTGTTGTGTAGCTAACTATTGCATGCATTCTTTCTCTGTTTGTAAGCATTCTCCCACATCCCCCCAAACTTCTGTGAGTTTGTTCATTCTACATCGGATAATTGTTTTGTTACCAATAGTTAATCTCTCTGAATGTCTTCACCTTGCTGTGTTAGTGGTCATTAGGTTTTGATTTTAAGTTTAAAGTTTACCTTTTGTATGTAAAGCTTTGCTTGAATTATCAGTGTCTTTTCTATTTATTTCTTTTTCTTTTTTAATTCATTTTATTTGTTGTCATTAGTCTAGCAGTGCATTTAGCTCTCTTTTGATTCATGTTTTACATGTTTCTATTGCCCCTGTACTTCTTTCTTCTACTCCCAGTGTATTCCATTCCCCTGTCTTCACTTACTCGGTACTCCCCTCATATGATCTGTTTTTAGCTCTGTTTCTTATCAGTCTGGGGCCATCACTACCTTTTTTTTGCCTTTTTTGTTACCTGCACCCTCCCAGGCTTCCTTGTCTCCCTGAATGCTGCTATTTTGAGATGTGCTTTTCTCCTGTCATTTAGTGTGTTGACTCTTGCTTTCCTATGGAGATCATCAGTTGGGTGTCTATGTAGCTATGTGAGTATTTATTTTTAAAGCATTTCATCTCAATGGAACATATTCCAATGGAAAGAGCTTGAAGACACCTTAAACTTGGTAGTCATATAATTTTTCTAATGTAAATATCAAGAAAGTTACATCGATTTGAACTTGAAAAATATGCCTAATTATGGGCCCTTTGTTCTATAGTAAGCCAGCCAAAGGTTGTGACCCATATTACTTGTTTTATGAGCAAGGCTGAGGTGTGAATGCCAACTGCCAATTTGTGTGAGACAGAGGGGACATTGTAAGCAAGTGCTCCGGATTAAATACCTCTCTTGGCCATCTATCAAACATCCTTAAAATTTCACAACATGTAGAGAACTAATAAAGGAACAATATGTGCATAGTTTGATAGGACATTTTAATCACCTTTGAGTGATTTGATGAAGATTCTGTGGAGAAAAGTAAAACTTGGAATTTAACCATCAACTTTTGAAACTAATACTGGTCCAATTGAAACAATTAAAAAATGAGGATGTAGATAAATATGTGCTCTATGTCATGAACCCAAGACTTAAATTGTAGCAACCCTCCTGTTGGCGACCTGAAAGGTAACACCTACTGCAAAGCAGCTCCACGCAGCGGAATGGAGCTAGCGTTATCGTCGTTACCGAACAGCTTCGCGGCGATATTCGCACATAGCTAGTCTATGTTCCACCTTCAGACATATCTTTAGTGCTCTATTTTGTGGTCTTTGTAGTTTATCCAACATATCTGTGTTACCCCCTCATTGTAGTTTAGTTTCCTATCAAGATTCATCCCATGATATCTGTAGTTGGTCTGATAATCAAGAAATTTTCCTCCCAAAATTATTGGCTCCTCATTGCCATAGTTGATTTCCCCCCTGCCAAACACTATCATTATGACCTTCGACTTCTTGTGGTTTATGGAAATCTTGTTGGAGTTCACCAGTTATCTAAAGCTACTAGTAGGTATGTGCACCGAATTCGCCGATCGCCGTCATAGCAGGCGCTTTTTTCCTGTGACACCGATCTCCGTTTTCTATTGGCTGACCCAATTACAGTGCTCCAAATAAATGCCTCCTCATTGGCTAGAGACATGTTTTGCATATATAATGAACATGATGTCATAGAGGACTTCCCAAGCTATTGCCTCGTGTTAATTTCTTTCTGATTGACAGTTTATTTCTGGTACAGGAAGAATTTCCCCAAAATGAGAAGATTTTGTACAGTAATCATCATCAAAAATCTACATCAAAGCAGGTATGGTCCCAAATTAAAATATATAGGTCCCATCCTAAATGTATTTATTGTTGTATCTGTGAAATACCAGGAGGCAATTTGCCAGAGAAATGTATCAACGAGCTCGCAGAAAAAATGTTACCAAATCTGAAATCATGCCAAATGTGACAAACAAGATGGCCACTCAAGAAATTGAGTGCACACACATGTATTTTGTACATTGTTCAATGCAATTAATTATAATTCTTCAATATCTACATTAATTTGGATAAGAGTATGTCAGTATATTTTACAGTATGTGATTATTGAGTGCACACACATGTATTTTGTACATTGTTCAATGCAATTAATTCTAATTCTTCAATATCTAGATTAATTTCAAAATTTGGATAAGAGTATGTCAGTATATTTTACAATATGTGATTATTGAATTTATTCCACAGCTATTTTGTGGTGCATTTCTTCAGCACTTGCCTAATGCTATGCTTTCATTCCAGATGAAATGAAGACATATTAAAGTTACATATTAAAGTATACATGTATTTTCAAGTGATCTCATACTTGAGGTTATGAGGCGTGAACATAATAATTATTATGTTTGATCATTATTAATAATTATCTTTAGCTGGTCAATGGTGATTTTTGTGATTGATCTAGATAGAGAATTCTTCTGGCTTTCAGGTACTTCAAAGATTTTATTAATTCGGTGAGAAATAAGAAAGTTACAGCAATTTCCCTACGAACATAGTATGTTTTGATCACAGGTTATGAGGCGTGAACATAATAATTATTATGTTTGATCATTATTAATAATTATTTTTAGCTGGTCAATGGTGATTTTTGTGATTGATCTAGATAGCAGGGATGAAAGTGGTCTCCGGGAAAAAATGCGGAAATGCGGATATTCTCGCATAGGTTTAGCATTGTCAGGGAATCACGGAAAAATACCGGAAGTCAGGTTTCAACTAGCCTTGTTGTGCTTGCATTATCGCCCATATCTAACACTTTCTTGCTTATGGTTTATGTTCTAACTACATCTAATATCATATAAGAACGGGATTCGAACCACCCAACTGTTGTCATATATACATATATTCTTTTGGAATTTTGTTTAACATTAATTGGTGAATATAATAAATCCCGGAAATCCGCGAAACCGCGGAGGTCTTTCATCTCTGAGATAGAGAATTCTTCGGGCTTTCAGGTACTTCAAGGATTTTATTAATTCGGTGAGAAATAAGAAAGTTACAGCAATTTCCTTACAAACACAGTATGTTTTGATCACACCTTCTGCCATTGTTTTAAGGTTAATTGTGAGGACATAATTTGGCTAATTAAAAATAATGAAATAATCATAACCTTTTTATTTCTCAACGGATTGCAATGATCTAAGTGTTATTTTCTTTGTCTCTTCATCCTCTTTCAAATGAGCCCAGTTACACTCAAATTGGAGGATTTAGACTTTTTGACTCACATACCTACAAATACTAGTACTAGACTACTAGTTTCTGATAAATACAAAATAGATCAATCTTCTCTTTTTGTTTGCCTAGCAATGTATTACTTACACTAACCTGACTAAGGCATAGGAATTACACGTGTTTACACTCTAGACTAGTCCACTCTAGTCTCTACTCTCTAGTCTAGACCTAGGGTACTACTACTACTCAGTACTAGACGCCTACGCCGCTACGGTGTCTAGATTAGTAGAAAGTAGAAATAGTCAAATACTAGAATGATCATGACATTGACTGACCTGTCAGACTAAAAGTTTGATGACAGCTCTCCGACTGTAAAAAGAACACCAGCCTCATCTTGGTTAACAATGTTCCTGAATTGAGACAATAGCAATATATACGATGGGGAGTAAACAATCCAAATTTGTCATGCTTAAAAACGAATACACACCAGTCCTCGTTCATCCAGATTCAGGATATTGAAAATGGCGCCAGACTTGTCAAACGGTATCGACCAATCAAAATCATTCTGCCTACAGTCTCGGGTGCCCAGCCTGGGCCGCGTTCAGGCTCCGTCTCGGAGGCGCCTCGGAGGCGCCCGTGACGTCAGGCTAGTCTGAACCAGAGAGCGTGTATATAAACAGATGAGAGGGACAACTCCCATACTAGAGCATGTAACAGATGCCGACTGTGGCGCTCCAAGTGGTGGTTGTTGAACAGTATATGACACAGCTGTCAAACTCAAGGCATTGTCAATGGTCGTGTGCAATCTTCATCCAGAAAAGGTGAAATATCTCTAAAACTACACCACCTAGAAACAAACCGATTGGAATACACATAGAAAACATGTTTACCAAAAACATTATATTAAATTGATATGGTTAGGGTTCTGGATTTCTATTAATTTGGAATAAAACTGACGTTTTTCACTACGCGTACGGCAAACTCAAGGCATTGTCAATGGCGGTGAGCAATCTTCATACAGAAAAAGTGAAATATCTCTAAAACCACATGACCTAGACACAAACCTCTTGGAACACATATAGAAAACATGTTTACCAAAAACAATTATATTAAATTGATAAGGTTAGGCTTCTGCATTTCTATTAATTTTGAATAAAAACAAATGTTTTTCACTGCACGTACCGGCAAACTCAAAGCTTGTTCAACACTAACCGCCAGGAACGCCACTGTAGCCTGTGTTACCGTTTTTCGCGGGAGTTGTCCCTCTCATCTGTTTATATACACGCTCTCTGACGTCGCCGAGACGCACCCTGAACGGGAATAGGCCAAAAAGCATCGCCGAGACGTCGCCGAGGCGCCTCCGAGACGCCTCCGAGACGGACCCTGAACGCGGCCTGGTCCCCTGGCCTTTGTTGACTCAGACCGTTCCGTACCCAGGGGCCGTATGCATGACGAGTAAGTTATCTCCCCCGGGGGTAAGGACCGAGTTCGGGGTAGCTATCGCCTGGGGTAGGAAATGGGCCACGGGCTATGCATGGAGCCAAATCGGCGAGGAGGTAGCTATACTTGTGGTTATTTATAGATTTGGGAAATCCCTCTGCGTTTATGGCCATATATTAGGCTCAAATATATTAAATGCGATCATATTTAACAGAATTACATACCCAATAAGTGAAATTCTATCAATTTAACCCTAAATTCGAAGCATTATTAAGGCTAATGCCGCATTGGCGGCGATATTAATAGTTATATTTTTGAATCGACGAACGTACAGTAAACAAACCGCCGCCGCCGCCGCCAGTAATGGCCCTGTCACACTACAACCTTTCTCACCGGCGACCCGTCAGCGTTGAAAATTAAATTAAAGCGTCAAGTCTGTGTCTCTGTCTGTGTTGTTGTTGTTGTTGTTGATTGTTTGTTGTTGTTTTATGTCCTAGCAACATCTAAGGTCATATCAGGACGGGTACCGACTTGTGACAGTGCACACTCATAGTGACTCTATAGTGCTGTCCCACTGGGAAACCAGGCCGCCAGCACCATGACCTGGTATCCCACTCAGTCACATTATCCTGACACTGAGCACACCAGTTTCCTTGCCCTATCCTAATAATGCCGAGCGCCTGGCTAGGAAGCGACAAGTATCAATTTTAAAGTCATTGGTTTGACTCGACCGGGACTCGAACCCATGACCCCACGATCTACCAGCACGGGAGATGGACGCTCTAACTCATTCGGCCATCTCTGTCTGTGTCTCTGTGTCTGTCTGTGTCTCTGTGTCTGTCTCTGTATGTGTCTCTGTCTGTGTCTCTGTATGTGTCTCTGTCTGTGTCTCTGTGTCTGTGTCTCTGTCTGTGTCTCTGTGTCTGTCTCTGTATGTGTCTCTGTCTGTGTCTCTGTCTGTCTCTGTATGTGTCTCTGTCTGTGTCTCTGTGTATGTGTCTCTGTCTGTGTCTCCGTGTCTGTGCCTCTGTCTGTGTCTCTGCGTCTGTCTCTATATGTGTCTCTGTCTGTGTCTCTCTGTCTGTGTCTCTGTCTGTGTCTCTGTCTGTGTCTCTGTCTGTGTCTCCGTCTGTCTGTGTCTGTGCCTCTGTCTCTCTCTCTCTCTGAGACACAGAGCCACACACACACAGACACACACACAGAGACACATAGACACACACACAGATACACACACACATACACAGAGACACACAGACACAAATACACACACATACACAGAGACACAGAGACATACACACAGACACAGAGACACAGACAGACAGAGACACACACACAGAGACACAGAGACACACACAGAGACACAGAGACACACACAGAGGCACACACACAGACACAGAGACACACACAGACAACGAGACACACACAGAGACAGATACATAGACACAGACACATACACAGACAGAGACACATACACAGACACAGACACAGACACTCAGAGACACAGAGACACACACACAGAGACACGGACAGAGACACATACATAGACAGACACAGAGACACAGACACAGACACACATACACAGACACAGACACAGACACAGCCAGAGAGACACAGACAGAGACACATACAGAGACAGACACAGAGACACAGAGAGAGACACATACACACAGACAGAGACACAGGCACAGAAACAGAGACACAGACACATACAGAGACACAGAGACACAGACAGAGACACACAGACAGAGACACATACAGAGACAGACACATAGACTCAGAGAGAGACACAGACACAGAGACACAGACAGAGACACATACACAGAGACACAGACACAGAGACACAGACAGAGATACAGAGACAGAGACACAGACAGAGAGACACAGACAGAGACAGACACAGAGACACAAACAGAGACACATACAGAGACACAGACACACAGACAGAGACACAGACACAGACAGAGACACAGACAGAGACGTTTCACCAAAAAAGGACACACGTCGCCGCGCGTTGGAGAGAAACCTTGTAGTGTGACAGGGGTATATGGAACGCGACGTCGAGGCGGCGGCGGCGATTTGTTTACTTTACATTCGTCGATTCGACACTATTAATATCGCCGCCAAAGCGGCGGTAGCCTTAATAACGCTTCGAATTTAGGGTTAAGTTGATAAAATGTCACTTATTGCCTATGTAATTCTGTTAAATATGGTCGCATTGAATAGATTTGGGCCTAATATATAGCCGCCGATTCGGCGGCGGCGGTGGCGGACAGTATGGATATCGATGTCCATGCGGCGGCGGCGATTTGTTTACGTTACATTCGTCGATTCGAAAATATTAATATCGCCGCCTCCGCGGCGGCAGCGTTAATATTGCTTCGAATTTAGGGTTAATTTAATTAAATTTCACTATTTGCAGATGTAATTCTGTTAAATATGATGGCATTCAATAGATTTGGCCCGAGTCGGTCCCTACCCCAGCCCTTATACCTGCTACTGGGTAGGGGTAGCTTATCCGACTTTTACCCCCCCGGGATATCCTTACCCCTGTCACATGCATAGCAACTTTTCGCCGCTACCCCGGAAATCCCCACTACCCAGAGAGGTAGAGCGCTACCCCCGCGTCATGCATACGGTCCCTGATGTCGCCACTGTGTCTGTTTCTGGATGCACTTCCACACCACCAAACGGCTATGGTGGAACTAAACCGTTTCAGTGGCGACATCTGTGAAAACAAAAGCCATGATTTATTTTTTTTTTTGGTCCATTAGTTGTTTAAGCAGGAGAAATTTCAGTCATAGATGACTGCTCTTCCTCATTCCACTGCTGGTCGATAGAAAGCCCGAGCCTACACTTTTACCGACCCAAGGGATTTTTAACCTCCCACACCACATAGACATGGTATGAGGGCAACCGGCCTTTGATGACGCTGTAAGTTATACACAGCGGTATGTGTGATACACAGCGGTGGAAATCCAAATTGGCAGAGCTGGGGGCACGGGGAATCGAACCGCCGACCCTCAGATTAGGAGTCTGACCTAGAAGGACAGACACTCTAACCACTCCGCCATAGAGAACGACGATTGGAAGATAACGTCTAACTGATCGGGCACCATTTTCAATACGGTCAGTTGGGATCATGGAGGTCTTTTATCTAGGAGATCTGGGGTCGTATTCATTTTTAAGTATTACGAATTTGACTTAATTACCCCATCCCATTTTGCATGTGACAGTTACACTGGTATAAAAGACATCAGTGCTGCCCTGATAAAGATGGCGATAACAACATTAATTAGGGAATTCACACATATGTACAACTTAATAATTAAAACAGGCATCTTCTTGATGCATGGAAGGTAGCTACAGTCATCCCAATCCCCAAGACCAATAACCCAAGATACTGCAGTGAACTGTGACCAATTTCAATCCTGCCACTTCCAGGAAAAATTATTGAACAGATTATACATGACCAAGTTAAAGCATTCCTTGAATCATCCAACTACCTGACCTACCAGCAAAATGGATTTAGAAAAAACAAATCCACAACAGGGGCTCTGGCATCTCTACTGGATGAACTTTTGGGCAACATGGATAAAGGTGAACTAACAATCACTGTCTTCCTTGATTTCAAGAAGGCATTTGATACAATTAACCACAAGATCCTGATGCAGAAAGTAGCAAGAGCTGGATTAGGTAACAAAGCATATAATTTCTTCACAAATTATCTCAAGAACAGGATGCAGTGCACAAAACTAAACAACAATGAGTCCACCACCCATAGGGTCAAGACCGGGGTGCGACAGGGCTCCACCCTAGGACCCCTGCTATTCCTGATCTTTATTAATGACCCACCACTAGTATCTGAAAGAGCAACATTTACATTATTTGCTGATGATGCAGCACTCACACCACACAATAGAGATATTGTGGCAGCTGCAGCCCAGACAGATAAGATGAATACATGGTGCCATGAAAATAAACTAACAGTACATAGTGCCAAGACAGAGTATGTGATCTATGGGACGAAAATGAGAAAAATGAGAGCCCCTCAAATCCAACTACAAATGGGTGGAACCTTACTTCGTGAAGTGGACTCCTACAAATACCTGGGCACAACTCTTGACTCCACTCTAAATGGGAATCAACAATTGGCAAGACTGAATCAAACACTGGCACTAAAACTGACAACTTTTAGGAAATTAAGGAAATTCATAAGTGAAAACACTGCACTGCTCCTGTACAAGACTACAATATTGTCTGTTATAGATTACGATGACATCATATATGAACTCTTAACAAAACAACAAAAGATCAAACTGCAAAGAATTCAGAACCCAGCACTGAGAACAGTTTACCAAGGCAAGATACTTAGTGTGGCTGAACTGCACAAGAAAGCAAAATTGGATACTCTCTCAGAGCGAAGGGACCTAACATAGCGCACACTTTTGACTGAGAGTCTTAGTGCACGTTACCTAGCCCGCTCTAGTCAGTAAGAACTGTGATCCTACCAAGTTGTATCACGACCCTCCGAGTATATTTCTTATAGTCAAAGAAAACTCTACAGAAAGATCTCCCAATACTACTAGCTTACTAGAGATAGCCGCACGCATAGCACACCTCCACCCACCCTCCCCCCCCCCTCCGCTCACACCTGTCCCAATGTTTCCGTATTCTTGCCCTTCACCAAGGTCATATCAGCCTTTTACATGTAAAAAGCAGACAATCAATTATGTGCCAATAGACACTCATTAAATTAGAAAGCTCACAATCATATATTTGTGGTCAAGGGAAACAAATTCCCATAGAAAAAGAAAAGTTTTATTAATAATTGATAGAATCTATTTAGTAAACTATATGAGGTGGTACAGTCCAGCTGCCTCAAAAAGGCTAAAATGTTTTCCTGTTTTAACTTAGTAAAAAGGTCATGCATACTGTCTGCAGTGTAGAACTGTTGGCATAGGGGCAACAAATCAACGCAACTTAGTAAAATGTGTTTTAGTGTCAGCGGGGACTGACACCCAATACATTCAGGGGGAGGTTCCCCCTTGAGCAGAAAAGCATGTGTAAGCCACGAGTGGCCAATACGGCAGCGGCTAAGGACCACTTGGTCCCGCCGACCTCCCCCATGAGTCTGTGGTCGCTTTCCTGCTGGATACAAGTGCTGTGCTACCGCCGGACCGGAGATTCTGGACCACCCCAACGACTCGTCGTTTAATCGTTGTAAAGACATCCCCCAGCTTCTACAACCGTCCCACCAGAAGATTATTCTTCAACCAAAGATTGGGCCGATTTATCGGAGCCTCTCTATAATGTTGCAGTTCTGCAACCGGTAACCGTCGTAAGGTTACAAACAACCCAGTATCTCTCTATCGGAAGCAGTCTCCATCCATCTGCTTAAGCCGCCCCAACTAAACCAATTACATTCACGCATGCCACTTAGGCCGACTCAAGCTGGTTCGCCTCATCTAAACTACCTAGCAACGCGGTTTACTTGAGGTGAACTAGTTGAGTCAACTCAGCCCTAATTCGCCTCAGCGTCGCGGTCACACACCCAATGTGAGTCGACTTAGATGAGGCGAATTAGTTGAGGCGACTTAAAGTCGCCAGCTATCCGCCGCGTGGAAAACAAACGAACTCGATTTGAAATTCTGTTGCGACTGAAAACTCCCCAAAACACCAGCGGCTTGTCGTGGCTTCTGCGCATGCGCGGATTTTCGCACGTTGCGGCGATCACTGCTATTTGTTTTGTTTACACTCGGCGATTCGACGCTGATCGAGCTGCTACGTTAATATCGCTTGGAATTTAAGGTTAATTTAATTAAATTTCATTATTTTAGTATGTAATTCTGTTAAATATGATCGCATTCAATAGATTTCGGCGTAATCGGTCCCTAACACTGCCGGGCACAAGCTGAGAACCAGCGAATCTTGTCACTGTGTGAGCCTGTTGCCGGCACAATTTCAGCCAATCACAGCGGCGATTTGTATATTCGGGTGTAATCGATTATTCAACTCGGGTCACTCGAGCCACTGTTTTGTTTACACTCGGCGATTCGACGCTGATCGAGCTGCTACGTTAATATCGCTTGGAATTTAAGGTTAATTTAATTAAATTTCATTATTTTAGTATGTAATTCTGTTAAATATGATCGCATTCAATAGATTTCGGCGTAATCGGTCCCTAACACTGCCGGGCACAAGCTGAGAACCAGCGAATCTTGTTACTGTGTGAGCCTGTTGCCGGCACAATTTCAGCCAATCACAGCGGCGATTTGTATATTCGGGCGTAATCGATTATTCAACTCGGGTCACTCGAGCCACTGTTTTGTTTACACTCGGCGATTCGACGTTGATCGAGCTGCTACGTTAATATCGCTTGGAATTTAAGGTTAATTTAATTAAATTTCATTATTTTAGTATGTAATTCTGTTAAATATGATCGCATTCAATAGATTTCGGCGTAATCGGTCCCTAACACTGCCGGGCACAAGCTGAGAACCAGCGAATCTTGTTACTGTGTGAGCCTGTTGCCGGCACAATTTCAGCCAATCACAGCGCAGCTTTTGCATTGCAAATGGCCGCCGCCTATGGGGGCGGCCATTTTGAAGACAACAAACTGCCATTGCAGGGGCCGTATGCACCAATCGGGGTTAGGGCCTTAACCGCGGCTAAGGTATCCCCGCAAGGCTAAATGTGAGAAATCGGTATGCACGAATCGGTGTTAGTGCTAACCGTGAAATTTAGCCTAGGCTAAGCTACCCCACTTTCAAATCAGGTTTAACTGCTAGCCGGGGCGGTTAGTGTGCGTGTATGGGTGTAAATCTATTCAATGCGATCATATTTGACAGATTTACATATGCAATAAGTGAAATTTAATCAAATTAACCCTAAATGTGAAGCGATATTAAGGCTACTGCCGCATTGGCGGCGATATTACTAGTTATATTTTCGAATCGATGAAGGTACAGTCAACAAACCGCCGCCGCCGTCGCCAGTATGGAAAGCGACGTCGATGCGGCGGCCACGGCGATTTGTTTACTTTACGTTCGTCGATTCGAAAATATAACTATTAATATCGCCGCCAATGCGGCATTAGCCTTAATAACGCTTCGAATTTAGGGTTAAATTGATAAAATTTCACTTATTATGTATGTAATTGTGTTAAATATGATCGCATTCAATAGATTTGAGCCAAATATATGGGTAGAAAGGCAGAGGGAATTCCCAAATCTATAAATAAACTCACGGTTAGCTATCCGCAGCGGCTAAAACATTGGTGCATACCGATTCACACATTTCTCAAACCCCCCGCTACCCTGAGGTAGCTATCCGCGGCTAGTGTCTTAACTCCGGCTAAGGCTAACCCCGATTCGTGCATACGGCCCCTGTTCAGACTAGAGCCTTGTTCACACGGGCAAAATGTGAGGCGAATCAGGCAAATCGAATCAGGTGAGGCGAATTAGCGCACGTTCACACGGGCAGTACTGAGGCCGGAAATCGAATGCTGCGCATGAGCAAGTCCAGGCTAACCAGCGCCATTTTGGGTTCGACGATGCTGGCACCAGAGAGTGTGGGTTCGACCTAGATATGTAATTACTGAATCGTATTGGTTTGGAACGGTCAAAACTTCTGCTGGGCAGTGAAACCATACAAATAAATGACAAAAAAAATATCTGTGCTTAGATAGCGGTTTCATTAATTAAATTATATAATATGCGCTTTTGATCGACCGGAAAGTCAACAACCTGAGGTGTCGGCTGCGCATGCGTGTCACTTCCTTAATCCGCATCAGTGCGTCCACACGGGCAAAATTAACCGCATCACAGAAATCGCCTCACGTAAACTACCACCAATAGGTGGTCTACACGATCCGCATCACGTGAGTCGAATCAGCCCTAATCCGCCTCAGACGTGCGTTCACACGCGAAATGTGAGGCGAACTAGGCAAGTCGCTTTCTACGAATCGATTTACATTGCCCGTGTGAACACGGCTTAGCACTGCCCTGGTCCCATACTCTCCCCACACATACTTCGTTCATTTAAACATAAAAACTAAACAAGATTGTGCTTGGAGAGCATTTGTCGGAGTGAGCACAGTGTCCCAGCGAGCTATAGCTGGTCCCTTTTAAGGGGCTGTCACATTACGGCGTATGGCGGGAGCGTATTGAAAACCTACGTACGCCATCGGGTGCCACTTTCGGGTGTGTTTGAGCGTATGAGGAGCGTATGAAGAGCGTATGCGTAGCGTATGCGTAGCGTATGTGTAGCGTATGGGAGCGTATGGGAGCGTGCTGTGACATTTTTTGACAGTATGGGCCATACGCCCTCATAGGTCGCGTTTTTTTGAGCATGCACAAAAAAATTTGGACGGACGGATTTATGAAAGCGTATGGCGGCGTATGCATCATAGGCTTCACATACGCCGGCGTGTTGCGGCACTGGCGGCGTATGCGTAGCGTATGCGTAGCGTATGCGTAGCGTATGCGTAGCGTATGCGGCGTATGGCGACGTATATGACGTAAGCCGCTACGCCGCCATACGCTCCCGCCATACGCCGTAATGTGACAGGGCCTTTAGGGCCGTTTGTGACCGGGGCTTTAGAAGAAATATGACTTACTTCATATCTCATAGCAATTGTGTATTTATTATAATATGCCAAGTTAGTCTTTTTAACAAAACATGTTGGTTGTATACTTTTTCCCTACGTTTTGTGTGGCTATCAATGAAAGCTGGGGAGAATATAAATGTCACATGACTAAGTGAAATTTATTCAAATTAACCCTAAATTCGAACCCTCCCTAAGGCTACCGCCGCATTGGCGGCGATATTACTAGTTATATTTTCGAATCGACGAACGTAAAGTAAACAAATCGCCGCCGCCGCCACATCGACCTCCCTATCCATACTGGCGGCGACGGCGGTTTGTTTACTTTACGTTCGTCGATTCGAAAATATAACTAGTAATATCGCCGCCAATGCGGCGGTAGCCTTAAGGAGGGTTCGAATTTAGGGTTAATTTGAATAAATTTCACTTATTGCGTATGTAATTCTGTTAAATATGATCGCATTCAATAGATTTTAGCCAAATATATGGGTACAAACGCAGAGGGCATTCCCAAATCTATAAATAAA
Source organism: Branchipolynoe longqiensis (assembly GCA_030323885.1). Lineage (NCBI taxonomy): Eukaryota > Metazoa > Annelida > Polychaeta > Phyllodocida > Polynoidae > Branchipolynoe > Branchipolynoe longqiensis. The sequence continues at coordinate 12,959,598 of CM059186.1, forward strand.
CTCACGGTTAGCTATCCGCAGCGGCTAAAACATTGGTGCATACCGATTCACACATTTCTCAAAGCCCCCGCTACCCTGAGGTAGCTATCCGCGGCTAGAGCCTAAACTCCGGCTAAGCCTAACCCCGATTGGTGCATACGGCCCCAGCGCACCAATGCGACTGAAAACTCCCCAAAACAACAAACAACTCGACAGAGGACCCCATGTATCATTTGTATTGTGAGAGCATTTGTATATAAATGCAGGTAGATGCAGACGGCGATGGAAAGATGTGAGTTATGTTGTGTGATCTAGCAATACATGAATTAGGTGCAGCACAAAAGAAGTATATAATAAAGAAATGACATCTAAAATACAGAAGCAATGACTCTGAGGGTGCCGCCATCTAGTGCGAGTGAGAGAAGCCCAAATGATTGATCAGTGCCACCTACCTATCAAGATCAACAATCAATGAACTAAAGTGGAATCCCAATGGTGTTTGACTGAATTTGCCAAGTGCTCAGATGTATATGGCCAATAACCCATACATCTTAATTACTTCACTTTAGTGAGCCATCTGCTTCATTTTGAAACTTGATCAATGGATACTGCACCTTTTATACTCAGAGTGTTCATCTCGCTCACAATTTATCAAGTGACTGGCACTGCACTGAATTTAGGTCTAATGAATTCATCTGACGTAAGTTCTAAATTGATTATAACGTCCGCATTCTAGATTTGTTGTCAAGGAAGATATATTTCTAATTCTTTTGATCTGAAACGTGAATTATGTTAAAACAGTAAAAAAAAAAGTGTTCCAATAATTATTCAGTATCGGTTTTGTAAAAAGATCGCCTTCTCTCTTGCCAGTCTTGGTTGTGCATCGGTAGCGAGTGATGATGACAGCAACTCACCATTTAATTTTGTTGTAAACTCGTCGATGACTGATGTGATGAGTCCGGTTCCATGACATAAGCTCACAACACAAAAGCTCACACCACAAAAGCACACACCCTCAATGAAAAAAAGAGAAAAGTTCACAAGCTTTAATCAGAGTGTAATATCTTCTGTGTGTTTCGTGCTCTGTAGTGGGCCCGGTGTGGCGGTCTCCGATGCCACAAGGCTGATATGCCAAATGTCGCTTCTGCGCATGCGTCAGAATCCAACAGCGTCGTCTGCGCATGCGTCAAAACTGAGCCAGTCTCAAAGGCCGTAATCGATTAACACGACCCGGGCGACTCGGGTCATCCGAGTCGTCAGAATTTCAAATCGAACACCGCGAGTGGAGTCGTCATGAGTGCGCGCAGTTACAAATCGGTACCCGTCCTAATATGACCTTAGATGGTGCCAGGACATAAAACTCAAATCCTATTTTGCTGTACGTATATTTGTTATTAAAATAAATAATTACGCGGAGAACCGTATTCGATTATTCGACCCGAGTCTGCAGGATGTGCGCATGCGCCAAAAAGTGGCTCGGGTGATTGGCATATCAGCCTTGTGGCATCGGAGACCGCCACACCGGTCCTCGGTGGTGGAAGAGTAGTGAAACACAACACAACTGACGGTCACACAGTGTGCTGTTGTTTATTCTCTGGCAATAACGGGTACCATGCAATGCTACTCTCATTTCCTCCTCTTCCGTGCATGCCTGCTTGCCTGAGTGCATGAATGCATGCCCAGGTGCTTGCTTGTGGGGTTGTTTGTAACCTTACAACGGTTACCGGCTGCAGGACTGCAGCAATATAGAAAGGCCCTGGTAAATCGGTCCAATCTTTGGTTGAAGATTAATCTTCAGTAGGGATGGTTGTAGAAGCTGGGGATGTCTTTACAACATTCAAAACGGCGAAGCGTTGGGGCTCCGATTCTCTCTGGTCCGGCGATAGCAGAACACTCGTATCTAGTCGACAGCAGCAAGGGTTTAGGAGGAAGGGACAGTCAAACGTGGTTACAGCGGTTCCAGCAACAAGAACAAAGCGAGAGAAATGAAAAGGTACAGGGCCTCACCCAAGAAAACAACTCCCTTGATCAGGGGGAGAAGTAAGCCTGGGAGAAAAAAAAGGGTAGAGTATAGGAAAGAGAAATGAGGAGAGTTGAGTCAAAGGACCGTGTCTATTTGCTCTATGTTGATCAGCCGGCGAGCCAAAGACACGGACAGAGTAAGAGTAGAAAGTGAAATGCTGGCAGGCTCCCCCTCCTGGAACTCTTTTCAGACATAATCAAAGAGGAGCATGGCCAGTGGAGAGGAGATAGAGAGAGGTGTGGACGAAGTGCGGTCCGGATAGCAAGTCTGAGGTCTCCATGCCCAGGTGAGTTTGTGGTCCCCTTATGTGCTCGTGCGGGTGGTAAGCGGTGTGGGAAGAGCTGGATGTGTTTGTTAATGGGGTATTTTGATCGTGGTTGTTATAACGGTACAATTACGTCGATTCTCTAACCGCCCGTGGAGGTATAGTGCCCATTACCGGTCACTTGCCCCTGGGTGGGTACTTATGTGTTTTGAGTCACATTTTTGCCGTTTGTACCAAACCAATCACATCCCAACACAATGTCCTGCTTCCTCCTGGCATTCTGTGCGCCCCTTTCCCCCCATTGCTACCTTATACCCTACCCCGGAAGGCGATTTCCCACCGCGTTGGCTCTGCTATCGTTACTTTGCTTGCGATTATTCTGCGTCCATGTACACGTCTCCCACTGTCAACTTTTTAATATTTTTAGAATATATATTGTTTTTCAGAACCTTTTTATATACAAACATATGGGAATACCAATATCACTGCCTTACATTAACAAGTTCTGGAGTCACTGTTCATTGATAGGGGATAACAGATATGCATCTCTTTACTGAGTTGCTCTGGTGGAACCTCCTAGTACTTTTAGTCTTAAAGGTCTGTTGAGTATATACATGGATAACATATAAGAATATATAATGATTAGTACATATTTATAGAATATAACTAGTCCTTGTTTGGTTGTGTCTCCTGCTTTTGATAATACCTTAATTACCCCCCTTAAAGCTTGTGATATATATAGAATATCTAGAACAAGATTTAACTCCTTGTTTTTGCTCTCCGGTGGATTGTTTTCAGGTATTTGTTTCACTGTAACCACAATCTTCAGATATGACAAAAGGGATTATATATAAAGATAATAATATTAAAAAATTGGATGTCAGTCATATTAAAGGGAACCACATAATAATGACATTGACTGCTCTATAATAAGGGATGGTCCTTTTGTAAAAAAAAAAGAAATGTTCCTTTAGCACCTCACGACAACCTTGTTCGCCTCACATTCTTTTGATCCTCAACATGCGTAGCTCGTACCACTTAACGTATATGTAATCGGGCTGTGAAGGAGGCTCTGAACTATGATGTTGAAATGTGTCTGATACCCCACTCTGATCTGAAACCACTAATAGCCACCCACATCAAATCCAAATGGCAAAATGAGTGGGATGAAAACCTTAACAAATTGCATGAAATTGAACGGGCTGTGGGAAAACCACCACAGTCTTATGTGGGGGGTCGGTGGGACCAAGTGGTCCTTAGCCACTGCCGTATTGGCCACTCATGGCTAACACACTTTTTCCTGCTCAAGGGGGACCCTCTCCCTGAATGTATTGGATGTCAGTCCCCACTGACAGTCAAGCACATTCTACTAAACTGTGTTGATTTTATGGCACTGTGCCAACAATTTTACACTGCAAACAGCATACATGACCTTTTTACTAAAGTTAAACAAGAAGACATTTTAGCCTTTTTGAGGGCAGCTGGTCTGTACCACCTAATATAGTTCATTAAAACAATTTGATTAATTAATTCTTTCATCTATTTTATTTAATTATATGATTTAGCTTTTAAAAATTCATAAGTGTCTATTGACACATAACTGATTGTATGCTTTTACATTATAAGTAAAGGCGATGGTTGAAGAAAAAACAAACAATTCTCGCCGTGAATATGGCCTATGCTGCCGACAAGGCATGAAGAAGCCACCAATCAATCAATCAATCAATCAATGCCCCTCTCAAACCAACTCATAAGAAAGACAAGTCACACAAGATTGACAGTGAAGAAGTTGTGCTTTATTGGCATCAACTCCTGTTCACCTACTGGTGACCTATCACCCTGATCCCCCTACCTACTGTCCACACAGTGTCTCATTACCTCTTTAGTATGTCTATGAATCAGTGCCTACAGCCCATTGAACCGGAGTCCCATGGTTGTTGCACACAGCTCAGTTTGTATATATATATGAAAGGTGGAGCATCAGACACAGTGTCTAGGTTCCTGCCCAAGAGAGAGTGTCTCCCTCAAGAGTCAGGATAGAGTAGAATGCCTAGTAGTGCCTGAAGCAGCATATCTCTCAGAGTGTCTAGAATAATCAATATTAAAATGAGGCTTGTATGGTCAGGTGGGGCAAAGGGGTGCAGGTGACTGGGCCTCCCACATCCAGCCAATCAGGCACCCTCCACAGCCTGGGTGGTGACGCCCCCAATATGGGTAGATGTCACTCAACCCAGCTGTAGGTTGTGTCCATACTGTATGTAGATGAGGCTGGTGTGCTTGCCCATCGGCCCTGTGGTAACAGGTAGTTGCAGACAGTTACAATAAATATATATATATTAAAAATGTCCGTCTCCTCCACTTGCACCCTTACTGGTGCATAGAGGAAACATTTCACCAAACATTAACTGTCTCTTATATAGGAACATCTTGTCATAATCTTGAGCACTATGTATTAACACATATTTCACATAGCCTAATATGTCATGCAGCGAGTGGTGCACCCATTGCTTTTCTATTACATAACCTTGGTCTCCACTCCGTCGCCCGAGGATAATAATGCTCTCTGCCAATATATAATTCCGAACTGAAAATCCGTATATTTTTACATCTAGTTACTTAGGAAGGTGGAAGGTATATACGTTGCATCATGGTCCATTTTTAGTTATTGAGAAATACGGAAGGTACATAAGTTGCACTATGGTTAATCTAATTTAACATTTATTGCAGTTTGGGACTCCTGTGCTATATTGCTTCAATGGTGCGTGCCACATCCTCAAAGTTCTCATAGCAAATCTGGGGGTTTGCTGTCCTTCAACTTGGGGCAGACAACCCGGAGGTTGAAAAGGCACAATTGGTGGGAGAAGCTTGGACGGCTGGAGGCTGAGTGAATGGGCGAGATTCTGCATCTTGCTTGAGGGCTGATTATTGTGGGTTAGTGGCATAGTGACAATTGGTAGGCCTACTATCAGTAGGTCGCGTGTCTTCATCCGCCTCAAAACAACTTAGCCTATGCATTGACTGTCCAAACAGCTAATCCCACATTATTTTATGCTTCAGATAACTAGCCTTATCTTAACCTTGAGAGACCTTACCCACATAAACGAACTATAACTATAGCAACCAATCCATCCCAATATACCCCTACAACCTAACCCAGCAAACGGCACAAAAGGCGCGAGTAAAACATCTGAACTAGTCATATATATCCAACTGGATCTACTTCAACTCCCGAATGCAGAACCTCACATACCATTGCAATGTGTATGCAACACCAAGATCTCAATCATGCAAATGAAAACTTGTGAACAAAGAAAAATCTACTGGATCCATGCCCTAACAAATCACAAATCTCAGCAAGGACTGAAGCTGCAGTCGAGCATTCCAGGACGCAGCTTCAGCTCACACACAGGAACTTGGGGTTGGTGCCTTTCCTTGCCCTATCCTTTACTACAGAACAGGTACTTTAAATTCACTTTACACCTGTAACCATACATTTCCCGATGACCTAACTTGGTAGGGTTCTTGTCATAAAATTTGTTTCTCATGTAGATTATAATGACATTGTCCTAGAAAATATTTTTCATTAGATAAAATACTACTTCATGAATGTATATTCACCAACTCCCCCCCCCCCCCACCTTTCGGCATGTAAGCTGAAGCTGTAACCCAAGCTTTTTCACATGTTCGATCGCAGCTTCAATCTTTCCGGAGGGACCAACATATATATGGAATGGAACACCAATATGGCAGCTAAGCTCCAAAACAGCTGAACCAACAACAGCTGAAGGGTTATTTTAGACTAAACACAGTCTATCATATCCCTGTCCACCTGAATCATGACATGCAGACTTAATGTAAGAACTGACACCTCTCTGACCAAACAAGTTGTCTATTTTAACTAACTAATCTTTCCATCCTGGATTGTAATATGACTCTAGTGGCGTATCCTTGAGTCAATCTATAGTTGGCTACCAGCTTATGCACCATGAGTGTAATCAAGTTGTTCAAGAGAGCCATGGAACAGTGGAATGGTTTGATTTTATATTTATTTAACCATTGAATATGGTAGGATGGATTTGGTCGGCATCCCTCTAAGGGGGGGGGCGGGGACCTTCCTGCATCTACACCCAAATGAATCTCTACAAACTGACAATAGCTAACTACTAAATGTATCGAATTTAACAAATGCCATCAAGATACTTACAAGTTAGAAAATTACATGGTATGTATGCAGATATGCTATGGGATATAAGTGAACATTTACAAGATATTCAAGATGGTGGATAGTACAGGGGTTCCATACTGTGTAACAACATAGTCTTCATCATCATCATCATGCTGTCGGTCATGATGCAACAAAGACTGCTTTCATTACTTGACTGTCACTCTTCATTTAGCTCTCTGCTGTGAGAGTGCTGTCCATGAGTTGACATTTCATGAAAGCTGCCTGCAAAAGTGTTGAAGTGCTGCTGGCTTTTGCAAGTTACCAGCAGCATTCTCTCGGGGAGCAAATAGAGGTCTCACACCGGCAAGAACATGTCCAGACAGGCGTAAAACTATTTGCAAGTCTTAGGGATACATAAACTTAGAGATACGTAAAATATGTGTGTGTATGTATATATATATATATATTTATATTTATATACACACACACATATTTATATACATACACATATATATATATATATATCAATTCCTCCGAGCGAGTGGAGTATTGACCCCGCACAGGAGGCGGAGCCATGGTATCCCCCCACCCGGCTACACGGGGGGGGGGGGGGGGGGAGTGCAGGACACTACAGGCTCTCTCTCTCTCTCTCATAATATATCCTTCGTTTTCTGACATCTTAAGTAAACCCATAAAAAAAATTCTGAAATAATTATTTAAAGACAAACACCAGGTTTTAATGCATAAAACACCTTTGAAAAGAAACCCACTAAAGTATGCTGTTAGGGTTATATCTAATAAACCAGAGCATTTACCAGCTTAAGGAAATAGCCACTATGTTGCGATGGTAGTTTCACAATTATTTACTCATATAGCATGGACAGAGGCTAGAGGTAACTATCTACAAGTTGAGGCATAATACCTGCTACAGCAAGTCCACGCATACATCTATTGCTAATGTCTGATTAAATGTGGCAGGGAGGTAACATGGTATGGAGAGACTACATTTCAGGGAAAGAATTTACTTCTACCAATCATTTTACCTTGAATAATCTATGACATATGAGGACTGCATGCAGAGATTCAAGGCCAGTTTGCAGACCACCTCTCCATATACACTTGTAAAATATTCTGATAATAAGCATTGGTGGGGGAATGCAAATGTTCTATTGTGAAACAGGTATACATGGCCAGGTGCATAAATGTGTTTATGTAGTTGTTGGTGGTGCTTGACTAATAGGTAAATAGACATAGTGGTGCTGGCAGGACTGTGTGTAAGGGGCACTCAGAGCCCTACACACTACCCCCTCCCCCCTCTGCTTGTCAGGATCACCACACTCAGGCTCAAGGAAGGTGATGGCCAGAGGAGCCACACAGCTTGGTGGTGGTGGGCAGATCACTGGTAACCTATTGGTAGAGCTAAAAATGCTTGTTTCTCATTGGGAGAATGGGAGTGGGGTGATACTCTACACTGAATTCATGTACCATATAAATACTAAACCAGAGGGCTTGACTCTCTCTTCTTTCACACTTTATACTCTTCCTTTCTGTTTGCCTGTATTGATTTCACTATAGCCTGCCTACACAACCACAGATTCGAGCTGTAGACTTTACACACTGATGGTTCGAAAGACCAAAGCCGGGTATCTGCTGCGGCAGGCCGATGGAAGAAATTTGGTGTACGCTTGCCTGATCAGAGCTCTATTTTCACTGCGGAAGCGGGAGCACTCCTTCTCGCATTGGAGTGTATCGAGGTATCCAACCACCCTAACTATGTTATATACAGTGATTCATTCTCCTGCCTCCTGGCTGTTGCTGGACTGAAAATGGATCACCCTATTCTAGCAACAGTCATTTATAAAATGAACCAACTGGCAACAGATGGGTATGACATCCACCTATGCTGGGTGCCTGGCCATGCTGGCATATAAGGAAACGAATGAGCTGATTGGGCTGCGAAGAAGACCCTGAACTGTGATCTTGAACCCTGTCTGATCCCTGACTCCGATCTGAAACCACTAATAGCCACCCACATAAAATCCAATTGGCAACATGAGTGGGATGAAAACATTAATAAACTTACAGAAATTGAACCATCTGTGGGAAAATCACCACATACTCATGCGGGAGGTCGGTCGGACCAAGTGGTCCTTAGCCGCTGCCGTATTGGCCACTCGTGGCTTACACATGTTTTTCTGCTCAAGGGGGAACCTCCCCCTGAATGTATTGGGTGTCAGTCCCCGCTGACACTCAAACACATTTTACTAAGTTGTGTTGATTTTTTAGCGCTGCGCCAACAAATTTACATTGCAGACAGTATGCCTAACCTTTTTACTAAAATAAAACAAGAAAACATTTTAGCCTTTTTGAGGGCAGCTGGTCTGTACCACCTCATATAGTTTGCTAAATAAATTCTAACAATTATTAATGAATTTTTCTTTTTTTTCATGGGAATTTGTTTCCCTCAGCCACAAATATATAATTGTGAGATTTAATGAGTGTCTATTGGCACATAATTGATTGTCTGCTTTTACATGTAAAAGCGATGGTTTGAACGAAAAACAAACATTTCTTGCTGTGAATATGGCCTATGCTGCCGACATGCCGTAAAGCAACCACCAATCAATCAATCGATCTATGACATATGGACAACATAATTAATTTACTGGCTAGGCCACTCATTTCTGAATAGTACAAATCTTAGTTTGACTCCCGGTAAAATATAAAATAAAACAATTGATTAAAGTTGCATAGTCCGATCTTTTGAGTTTCTGTCTTTTATTGTTAAAGAAAATACAATAGCTTGATCATTAGCTTGATAATTCTGAAACTACCATCGGAAACCAGTGCAACATAATGGCTATTTCCTTAAGCTGTTAAGCTGTTCTTTACTTTACTTTGAACTAACTTTGATTAAGTGGCTAACTTTTTAGCTATTTAAAGTGCAAACATGCCAGATTAATTTTGGTGTGCATGTCGAAATGCAGACGCAATAAACTTCAGCAGTAACAGGTTCTATTAAATTGACTTTGTCAAGTTAGTGTGCCCTTCTACCTAAGTTAGATATGTAGGATAAAATCTAGATTCTAAGATAAGTGTCTTTGTTTTTAAAATGTGATGCTTTCATCGGACTATGAAGCCTTAGAGGACTACTAAATGGGACACCCTATCCGGCTACAATTACATAGACAGCTCATAGGACTAAACCGCTATCTTGAAAGTAGCACTGTCCCATTTCTATTGAACTGGCTGAAAAAGTGATTACATAATTGTAACATCAGCATATAACTGCTATGAATGTCCAAAGATTACTGTGCACTAATATTCTTAGAGGGAACAAATCCTACCTTTTGTGTTGAAGCTTACATATTCCTATTCTGTGACGTCAGGAAGGAAAGTGATAAGTTAAATTACGTAGGTTATAGGGTATGGGAAAACAGTTCCAAATTGAAACATATTTAGATGAGGTTTTCTGGTAATTTTCTTGGAGAATTTATGATTACTTTCATTTCTGCAGAATTCTTATTTATAATCCCCTATAATTATTGATCTGTTAGCCTAATCCCATCAATCTCTGATATGTTAGTACAATAGTCTCACCGAGATGGTTCCTTATATCTCTGACTTATCCAAATAATGGCAGCCCTACTCTAGAGGCCTCTACCCTAAGGTAGACACAGTGATATCCAAATAATACTTTATTTCAAGCTGATGGGGCTGCGAGGGAAGCTCTGAACTATGATGTTGAGCCATGTCTGATACCCCACTCTGATCTGAAACCACTAATAGCCACCCACATCAAATCCAAATGGCAACATGAGTGGGATGAAAACATTAATAAACTTAAAGAAATTGAACCACCTGTGGGAAAACCACCACATTCTCATGTGGGGGGTCGGCGGGACCAAATGGTCCTTAGCCGCTGCCGTATTGGCCACTCGTGGCTAACACATGTTTTCCTGCTCAAGGGGGACCCTCCCCCTGAATGTATTGGATGTCAGTCCCCACTGACAGTCAAGCACATTTGACTAAACTGTGTTGATTTTATGGCACTGCACCAACAATTTTACACTGGAAACAGCATGCATGACCTTTTTACTAAAGTTAAACAAGAAGACATTTTAGGCTTTTTGAGGGCAGCTGGTCTGTACCACCTCATATAGTTCATTAAAACAATTTGATTAATTAATTCTTTCATCTATTTTATTTAATTATATGATTTAGCTTTTAAAAATTCATAAGTGTCTATTGACACATAACTGATTGTATGCTTTTACATTATATGTAAAGGCGATGGTTGAAGAAAAAACTAAAATTCTCGCCGTGAATATGGCCTATGCTGCCGACACGGCGTAAAGAAACCACCAATCAATGAATCAATCATTATTTCAAAGTAGATAAACTATTAATAGCAATATTTAGTCATGAGACTTGTACATAGGCAAAATTGTCTTGGTAAGGTTAGTGGACCTTTGGAATAGTTATCCTAGTTTATATCAGACTTTTACTTATGAAATGTACCAAATATTAGATTTTCATTATTTTAATAACTATGCTTGGGTTATTTGTTTACAGTTTTCTATATGTTCACTATTTTGCAGGACGGTGTTCAGAAGCTGCCTAAAGCTGACACATCAAGTAGGGAAAACAGCTATAAAGGAATACCCAGTACCAACAATGATGATTTAGTACAAGATGAACAATATTTTGCATCTTGGTTCAATCATTTTGAATTTGTAACGCAAACATTTTTGATAAACAATTGTTTTAATTTTGGAAGGACAAGAATCATTATTCTGACCTTTGATGCTTTCAATATGACCTTTGTTCTCCATCTTCAAACTTGTGTTTTTAAACATCTAAGAGTAACAATCCTAAATTCAATGGGAGAAAAGGAGGTGAAAGCCGATGTCTTTTCTTACTACTGTGGATATGAGGATAGAAATGCAGGATGTGTTCACTGGACAAATTACTGGAACTAGAGATGCCTTCTTCATTGAAAGAATACATGGGAAGTCATGTTTGATTTATCGAGGCTCAGACATAAAGGTTGACAAGCTAACACAGAGTTTGAAAACGAGTCCAGCTAAAAAGCCATCTGCTGCCATCTTTAATTTTAAGAAAAAAAGGAACACAAGGATGTCAAAGAAAGGGAGATTCTGCCATCGTTTATTCTATAACTTTGTTGGTCTAAAAAAAAACCTGTACTACTATATCCGCCAAGCAAATGACATTTTCAAATCTACTGACTTTGATGGAGATGGATTAAGTGATAATATTGGAATTATGTTGGTGATTGTTAGTGTAATAACAGACTGCTCAATGGACCATATCTTTCTCCCTGGAACAAGCAATCCTCTAAAACTTCTTAAGACATTCATTAAATTATACCACAGTGATTATTGTCTTTCTCTCCTGTTTACATATAAGGAATTTACTGATCATGTCCTTGGGATTGCCTGGCAAGCAGTTCAAATATATATGGCAAAGCTGGAGGCATTTGTCAAAGAGGCCATTGTGTATGATGGTGCACATTTAAGCTACAACACAGTTTTTATATCAGAGCACTTTCAATGAAGAGTACTACTTTCCAAAGCAAATTACATGAAATTGCCCATGCTTTTGGGCCTGACACCAAAACTAAATCCAGATGGGATCCTGATTCGGGAGGATACAATGTTATGTTTTTGAGGAGTGTGCTTATAAAGTAGACGTTCAGTGTTAAGCCTCGAGGCATGCAGTTGCGGACAATTAGGTGAAATTGAGTGCCAACTGTGCTGTCAAACACTTGACATGAAGTGTGTCCCTATAAGTAACCTTGGACTTAACCACAGCGGTGGTTTGTTGTACCTGCCAGCCAGTTCAAGTTGATGTAATGGTGTAGGTTTTTGTAATAAGGACCATGGATGCAAAACTGCGGAATAAATTGACACTATTCAGCGAATGAAGGAATTCTATCAGGGATCGGTATTGAAACACATTAATCATTGGCTTGTGCACAATTGGTGCCTTCTTCTAGTAGTGATAGTCACTGTCAGCTGCCTTCTTCTCTCCTCTAAGGTGCTTCATAATAGCAATGCAGGTCCTCCTTTGCAGATGCTTGCAGAACAAACCACAAAAATGTTAGTCCTTTAATTGGCAGCAGGCTAACTTTGAACTTAAACTTATTGAGGAAGAACTCGCAAGTGTGGCGGAAAGGAAGGCAAAGTATGCACTGCTAAGCAGCCAGACAGACCCTTCACTGATATTGGCTTGACTTTTCTTGTTTTTCCCCACAGTTTCACACAAAATTATTGCAGAAGTTGTGTTCACCAGTGGGTGTGAAGATGCTGCCTTCTGGAAACTGATATTGCTTGGCTACACACTGATAATTATGCAGCCTTTGAGTATAATCCCCGGTTAAAATTACATAATCCCCCCCAATAGAAAAGAACAATGAAAACAATACATCTATCGGACTTGATTATACAAGTCAAACTTAAATAAATACACACCTATTACTCACCTGTGGCAGCATTGGAGAATATTGAGTAGATCTACTTGAAATAGGCAATTACAACAAATATTTGGAGGCAGCTATGATAGCGAGGAAATTAGATCATATATTCATGACCATTCGCTAACCTTGCTAAATGTGTATGGGCGAATGGCAAATGATTTGTGAAACTCCCCTCCTGTTTTGTGTTGGGGTTTATTCTATAAATGTTAGTTTTTTCCCTCGGAATAGATCGTTATTCAGCACCATAATTTTGTAGGAGAAACTAAGTGAAAATAATCCAGTTAAGTTGATGTGATGTAGTTGCTCAGGTAAAGTTAGTCACTGATAAGTTGCTGCTCATTTATATTTACTTTTGTTCTATATATATATATGTTATATATATATTTTACCTCGGTATACAGCCTCAGGCTAGGGAGAAGGAAGCACATCCGGGTCCAACAATTAGCATAAACAACTCACGATTGGATTACGTTTCGTTGAGTTGCTCCCGCAAATTTAGTCTACACACAAGCAAATACGCAGTAAGTATAATAAAAACTGTGGTTAGCTTAATTATGATGCATTATAGCATCGTTATAGAAAGTTCAGAACTTTCTTTGGTCCTTTTTGGACTAGTTTCTTCGGTTATAAAAAACCAAGGATAGAACGCTCTAGATTCCTTCTCGAAGGAACGAAACCGATTCTTAGCGGTTCTGTCAACACTCGTGTGACCATGGGTAGAGATGTGAGCTTTGCCTCATCTCCTGTGGAAATTCTCTCGGACTCTAATAGAGAGTGATGTTGGAGATGCTCCTGGGTTTCTTTTATAGACTCCCCACAATATTTTCAGGCGTTTCTCCGAGTTTCGTAGCATTTTCTCCAACCTGCTGGCGTAGTAGTTGCAGGGGGGAGAAGTGTGCGGAACAGAGAGATGGGTGAGCCGATACACTGGTCCCGACCCCGCGTAAGATTTGGGCTTGACCCACAATCCACGCACAAATTTAGCTTATTACGCCTGTGTTATAACGGTCTAAACACGTTCTCTAACACCACTAGATGTCCAATTACGTTTTAAACAACAACATTGTGACATTTATAAATACCGAGACTGACCAACATGTTTGGTTTCAGATCCCGATGGCCACGAAGCGGAGTAAGCGCGTTGCAGCAGCAGCCGAGGGACGTGCTCCCAGGGCCTCGGACGAGGAGTACGACTCCTCGCCGGTGTTGTCGGCAATGCCCTCGCCACAGCCCGGGGCGCATATACTCTCCGAGCCGGAGGAAGAGACAGTGCCTGATGGTCCCACAGTTCCCGACTGGGAGGCTCGGTGGACGGCTATGGAGAGTCATATCCTGTCTCTCAAACCACCGCCGTCTCTTAAACGGCATAGGCCGGGGTTCCAAGACAAGTCGGACTGGGAAGACTTCTCAGAGACAGACTCGGCGATCGAGCCGAGGGCTCCTCCTCCTCCTCCTAAACGGAGTAAGAAGAAGAAACAAATTACTTCTTCTGGTGACGAGTTCACCAAGGAATGTAACAAGACCGGACTTCGCAAGAAGCGAAAGACCAAGTCCAAGAAGAAGAAGAAGAGGAAAGATTCTTCTTCTGATTCCTTCACAGATTCCACTTCCACGGAATCAGACTCAGACACACAATATGAAGGTGTCTATGCTGCCATTGGTGGCAAAGTGTCTAAGAAGGTGGAGAAGCCGAAAGCTAAGCGGGTTAAAACTACCACGCTTATGCGCGAGACCATAAATGGCTCATTTCCGTACCTTCAAACCGGCGGAAATCATCTCCAAGCTAGGAGATGAATTGACGGGCATTAAAGGTGTCCCCAACTCCATCATTAAAGAGATGGATCGAGATGTCAACATGACGGAAGACCGTAAGAAATTTGAGAGCGTGTTACACATAGCACATAAGGTGGTGCTCGGTACTCTAACGGCCATCGCCCCGGTGGCAAATCGAATGCAAAGAGAAAACAAGTTCTCATCCTTGGCAAAAACCATGGACAAAGGCATTGCACTGTTAACAGCGGCAGGTAATTACTTGTCCTACCGAAGATATGAGAATGTCTTTAAGTCGGTTTGCACAGACGCTGGCAAAGAGGTGACCCGCTCAAAGAAGGTCACGGACAATGATGGGAAAGAGTATACGCTCTTTCTGGCCCCAGAGCCGATCAAAGGGAAGCCTTTGGACAAAACAAAAATGTTTGGCGGCCAACTACAATACCTCTATAAAGAGGTAGAAACCGCAGCGAAAAGTGGCAAAAATATGGATGGCAAGAAGAAGCAGGAAGCCCCACGCTTCAAAAGGTCACGAGGGGATTTTCGCCCACGAAGGCTCGGCAGGGGTGCCAGACCGGGCTCACACTTCAGCCAGTCTTTCCGGGGCCGGGGCGCCTGCCCAGGCTGGTCCGACAACACCGCACGGCCACTGGGCCGAGGCTTCAACTCCCCGAGACCCTTCCAAAGGGGCGGGTCCAAGTAGAGGCCCAAACACAGACTTTACAAGTCCCCGCGGCCTCTAAAACCACACAAACTGTAAGCAACTTTGTGGCTGGGAATATTCATAATCATATTTCTGAATGGAACAAAATTACCAGTGACCATGATATTTTACAAATAGTTAAAGGTGTTCAAATTCCCTTCATACAAATACCCGTACAAGGGAGAGTTCCGTTTCCCTATAAAATTGAACCAATTGAACGAGAGGCACTGACTGAACAGGTACAACATTTTTTTGACAAAGGCATTGTACAAAAGGTTACACACTGCCCTGGAGAGTTTATTTCAAACATTTTCTCGAGACCGAAACCTAATGGGGACGTTCGAATGATCCTGGATTTAACAACCCTTAATAAAATGATAGAATATCGACATTTTAAAATGTTTTCACTAGATACGGCACGAGACCTCATTACACCAAATGCGTGGATGGCTAGTGTTGACTTACAAGATGCATATTACACAGTTCCCATAGCGGAACAACATCGGAAATTTCTCCGTTTTCTTTAGGATAACCAACTCTATGAGTTCACCTGTATGCCGAATAGCTTAGCTTGTGCCCCTCGTTTCTTCACTAAACTGCTTAAACCGGTTTTCTCACTTATGGCACGGAATGGTCACATAATGTTTCCTTACATAGATGATTCCTTTATAATGGCGTCAACACACATTGGTTGTGCAAACACCATTTTGGATTTATGTGCATTACTCACTAAATTGGGGTTTTATGTACATCCGCATAAGTCAGTGCTTCAACCAACAAAACAACTCAAATGTTTAGGGTTTATTCTTGATACACAGTCCCTCACAGTGTCGATGACAGAACAGAAATTAACTAAGTTTATGACCACAGCGACCCAGCTTCTTAAGTTACCGAAACCTAAGGTTAGACAGGTCGCAGTTCTTATCGGGATAATGATATCGTATGCACCCGCTATTCTATATGGGAAAACCCATATTAAATCTCTAGAAATAGATACAAATTTAGGATTAGCACAAACTAAAGGTAATTTTGAACGAAAGATGTTTATTTCTGAAGAAGGGTTACAGGATATTCAATGGTGGATGCAACATATCGCAAATTCACCCAATCCAATCCGCATGGCGGAACCAAATACAGTAATTACCACTGATGCTTCGTTAGAAGGGTGGGGAGGCCATCGCGAGGGGGTGGCAACAGGAGGTAGATGGCTACATGATGAAGAGTCAGATCACATTAATGCGCTCGAGTTGCGTGCTATTTATTTGGGTCTACGTAGCTTAGTAAAGATACCTAAATCACAAGTTAGAATACTAACTGATAACACTACTGCTATGGCATATATCCGTAACATGGGTGGAACCAAATCAAAGCCTTGCAATCAGTTATCTAAACTGATTTGGAACTGGGCACAGGCTCAACAAGTCTGGCTGACTGTAGCGCATATTCCAGGGTCACAAAATACACTTGCAGACCATAAGAGTAGAAAATTCCACGACCATTTAGAATGGTCCCTGTCAACACATTTGTTTAAATTCATTTGTGCAAAATGGGGTACACCTAAAGTTGACTTGTTTGCATCACGAAATAATAATAAGTTACCCTGTTATGTTTCTTGGCATCCCGAACTGGATGCTTGGAAAGTTGATGCATTTACTATTACCTGGGAAAATAATTTTTTCTATATTTTCCCACCGTTTAGCATTATCAGCCGAGTAGTGAGAAAAATCAGCATGGAGGGGACACACGCCATACTGATTGTGCCCGATTGGGACACGCAACCTTGGCTGCCAGCAGTTACACAACTGGCAAAAGAACATATACGATTCCCAAGAAAACCCGGGAACCTAACGCACCACGGCCCGCTAGTGGCTCACGGCGACACCCCTATTGGCATTCCTTTTCTAAGAAAACAGCTGCAGCAATTTGGGTTAGACAAAATTACGGAAGACAGGATAGTAGCTGATGCATGGAGGCCAGGAACTGTTAAAATGTACACCACTTATTTAAAGAAATGGGGTGTACATTGTTTGCTAATGAAAGTTAAGCCAACAAATCCAACAATTGCACAAGTAGCCCGTTTTCTTCGTTCTCTAGAGGATGAGGGACTAGGGTTTGGGGCGGTCAATGCGGCAAGATGCGCGTTATCAATTATAATACCTAGAATTGACGGCGAAACAGTTGGTAAACATTATGTCCTTCATTATCTACTTCGGTCAATTTATCAAAGGAATCCTCCAAAACCAAAGTATAGTCGCTTTTGGGATGTTTCTATAGTATTTAAGTTGTGTCAGGCTTGGCCTCACAACTCTTGGTTAGATATAAAACAATTAGGTTTTAAGGTCGCGGTCTTGTTACTATTAGTAACGGGACACAGAGGACAGACGATTGTTGCTTTATCCTTAACTGGATTAGAGATAGATAAGAAACAAGCTACGTTTGATTTAGCACAATTGCTCAAATCGAACACACTGGGTGACCCTTTATCTACGGTTCACTTAGACTACTTCCCAAATGATTGTAAATTATGTGTTATGTCAGCCATACGGGCTTATATATCCAAGACAAAGGACTTACGTGCATCACAACAACTATTAGTGAGCTTCATAAAGCCACATAACGCAATTTCAAGAGACACCCTTGCCAGATGGACAATCACGGTGTTGAAATTGGCTGGAGTGGATACAGGCAAATACTCTTCCCACTCAACTAGAGGTGCCATGGTTTCCAAGGCACGGTTGCTCGGCATTTCTGTAAAAAGAATACTAGCGCACGCAGGTTGGAAGACTGCTAAGTCGTTTGCAAAACATTACAACAAACGACTAGAAAAGCCTACTGGCATTGCAAAGCACCTGCTCTCCAACTAACAGATAAGTGAGACAAAATACTTTGAATCTGATACAATTAACTAATACAATGACAGCATAAACAAATATAATAAGGAAGGAATGATTTATGGATAAAAATGAATATAATAAAAGTCTCCCCTAGCCTAGAGGGCCTATCCTGAGCTGTATACCGAGGTAAAAAAGAAAAAGTGATAACGAGTCTTGGACCTGGGTATGGATTGATGATAACTGTTGTTTTCCCGAGTAAAAGTCCTCGGTAGACTGGGCTAGGTACAACACCACACCCTATCCACGTCTATTCCGTTGGTGTACCATTACGGGAAAATCATAGTATCCATTGTATTGAAAGATCATTTTTATCCTGAATAAGTAGGTAAAGATTGCTGGACCCGGATGTGCTTCCTTCTCCCTGCATTACCCTGACTGTCTCATTACATTTAAAACTCACGAATCCGATGAAAACATTAAAATGTTTGAAACCAAGACGCTTAACTAGATTTAACACTATACTGATGCATGATGAAAACATTAAAATGTTTTAAACCAAGATGCTTAGCCAGATTAGACCCGAACTATCCAGCTTAGATACTGATGCACTTATTAAGTATTTGTTGTTACATAGAAAAAAAATACTAAGTCACTTACAGCAACCTGTTACTGCTGCACCCTATGGTATCGATCGGTTCAATGACCACACTAAAATTAATTTTACATCTTTTTCAATTCAAATATTTCCCAAAGTTAGTCATTTATAATAAAGGTTACTTCAAACTAATATCAGGTAGATTACAACGATTAACCTAAAATGTTCATCTCAAACTATGGCAGACACTCAAAATCATTGAGCACATTATCGGATGCTAAGTGCATTGAGCAGGACCGACCACTGTACATGGTATTTGTCGATTTCACTAAGGCGTTTGATACAGTCGGGAGGACCGGGCTATGGCAGCTACTGAGAAAGTATGGATGCCCAGAGAAGTTCACAACTATGATCGAGGCTCTACATACAGGAATGATGGCGAATGTTAGTGTTGGAGGGGAAGTCTCGGAATCGTTCGGGGTTAGCAATGGGGTCAAGCAAGGTTGTGTACTGGCCCCCACGCTCTTCTCCATCTTCCTATCAGCAATGCTCGACGAGGCTTTCCGAGACATGGGGGATGGCATCTATATACAGTCCGGACAGAGCGCTGACCTATTCAATGTCGCACACTTCAGAGCGAAGACCAAGACTACTCGGATACTGGTGAGAGAGCTGCTATTCGCAGATGATAGTGCACTGGTTGCCCACTCTGCTGAAGAGATCCAGAAAATAGTGGACGCTTTCTCCGATGCATCAAAGAAGTTCAGCCTGAAGATTAACATCAAGAAGACGGAGGTACTGTACCAACCCAACTCTACAAGAACCCGAGAGGAGGATATCATGGTTGACGGAAACAAGCTGAACTCTGTTCCGGAATTCACCTACCTCGGAAGCACTATATCAAGTGATGGACGCATTGATACTGAAATACAGAGGAGGATGGCCAAGGCTAACGCATCTTTCGGCCGACTACGCCAGAGACTCTGGAACAACCACCATGTGTCCATGCGGGTCAAAGGCAAGATCTACCATGCAATTGTGCTATCCACCCTACTATACGGTGCCGAGGCCTGGACAGTGTACAGACGACAGGTGAGAAAGGTGCATGCCTTCATGATGCGACATCTGCGTTCAATCATGAGGCTAACCTGGAAGGACAAAGTGACAAATAAGGAAATACTCGAACGGACGGGGCTGCCCTCTATGGAAGATCTTCTGATCAAAAAGAATCTCCGGTGGACTGGACACCTCATGAGGATGTCATCAGACAGGCTACCAAAGCAGATCCTCTATTCTCAACTGTCTTCTGCTTACAGAAAGAGAGGGTGCCCTCGTCTCCGGTTCAAGGATACCATCAAGAGAAACCTGAAGCTGAGAGAGATTAAGACCGACTCATGGACATCACTCTCACAGCAGAGAGCTAAATGGAGAGCAGCAGTCAAGTAATGAAAGCAGTCTTTGTCGCATTGCGACCGACAGCATGATGATGATGATATTTTATGATCCCTGATGAGTCTGGCATTTTAGACCCTTTTAAGCTAAGCTTCTACCATTAATACTCTCTCACATCTTATTGTTTTCCTAGTGCCTTGCGCAAAGACTATTACCGGGTATATACAGGGATGAAAGATCTCCGCGATTTCGCGGATTTCTGGGATTTTTCCTGTATGCCCCTACTGCAATCCCGCAGCACTATAAGTGTATACTAAAACGTTGTTCAAATACTGCAGCACTATAAGCGTATACTAATACGTCATTTAACACTGAAGCTCAATCACATCAGCGTATACTAATACACAGTGAAGACGCCGCAGCACTATCAGCATATACTACTTGGCTCAGCGTATACTAATACGTGATTCAAAGGCCACAGCTCTATCAGCATATACCAATATGTATTAGACGCGACTTCCAGGAATTTTCCGCAATTCCCTGACAATGCTAAGCCTATGGGAGAATATCTGCATTTCCGCTTTTTTTGCTGGAGACCACTTTCATCCCTGTATATGATATCTTCAATTATTATAGCATGACATGGTGACCCTAACTCAATATGACATTCCACCTACCATCTCCGCGTGACAAACCCACATCTTTCATTTTGATTTTTGCTCCCCTCCTTTTTGTTCCTTACCTGATGTATCGGACGTGGTGGCCGAATTGGCAAGAGCTGGTTTCCTGTATAGAAGGTTTAGAGTTAGAAAGAACCCAGCCGAGTTAAACTAAGGACCAACAAAATTGACTCTTGTCACTTTCTTGCCTAAACCTCGGTATTAATAGGATAGGCAAGGACTGGTTTGCTCAGTATCAGGCTAATGTGACTGAGTGGGATATCAAGTCATGGTGCTGGCAGCCTAGTCTCCCAGTGGGACAGCACTATGAACGTTGCCATGAGTTTACACTGTCACTAACTAACCGGTACCTGTTAACTTAGATGTTGTTAGGACATACAACCCAACAAACAAAACAACAACAAAAACTACCTGTTGTTTGACTTCCGGACTCACTCAAATACCCAGCAACACAATCCTGCATCAGACTCCTGATGTCTTGTATTGCTGTGGACATAATTATATTTAGTTGGTTAATCAGATGGTGGCCAGCTGCTAAAACAATACCAGAAACACTGGTTGTGGTAATTTTGCACTGATGAGTTGTAGTTGCATAAATAGAATGGATATTGAATACTCCAAATAAGTCGTTCTGCAAGGACTTATTTGGTGAGGTTGAGGAGCATGTTAATTTCATGCCCATCAATAGGTGTGCTAGGGTTCAAGGCTTAGTCTCACGTGTATCATGTACAGTATAGTAGAGACCTTAGAGTTTGAGGTTGAACTTGTAACTTCAACTTGGAACGTGACGTTCAAGTTGTACCGTGACGTTTAACCTTTATGTTAACTTTAGTAGCAGGTTCAACCTGAAATTGCACTGAATATTTTAGACAATTTATTTTTAACATAAAATCGGCTCCTGCCCTTCCGCTCGCTCTCCCACCTGCTCTCCCTTCCTCCCTCCAGCTCACCATTGCTCTCCCATCCTCCATTTCGCTCTCCCGCCTGCTCTCCGGTTCGGTCTCCCTCCCGCCCTTCCCACCTACTGTCTCTGGTTCGCTCTCACGTCATCAGGCTTGCTCTCCCGCCCTCCGGCTATCTGGATCGCCCTCTCATCCTCCTGCCTGATGCATATGATGTGCACTGATTAGCACAGTATCAGGATAATGTGATTGTGTGGGATATCGGGTCATGGTGCCAACGGCCTTGTCTCCTAGTGGGGCAATACTATAAAATCACCATGAGTGTGCACTGTCACAAGTCGGTATCTGTCCTGATATGAGAATCTTCTGGATTTAGATTTCCAAATTCTTTTATCTGTCCGATTTTCCGGTTATGGTTACAATGAGTGACCATCCCGGTGTGGCGTTTTCAGCTCACTGTCATTTTCAGCCGTGCGCATAGACTCAAACTCAAGGCATTGTCAATGGTCGTGAGCAATCTTCATACAGAAAATACAGAAAAAGTTAAATATCTCTACAACCACACCACCTATTAACAAATCGCTTGGTACACATATAGAAAACATTTTTACCAAAAAGATTATATTACATTTATAAGGTTAGGGTTCTTGATTTCTATTAATTTTGAATAAAACTAATGTTTTGCACTGCGCGTACCGTCAAACTCAAGGCATTGTCAATGGTGGTGAGCAATCTTCATACAGAAAATCCAGGAAGAGTGAGATATCTCTAAAACCACACCACCTAGAAACAAATCGCTTGGTACACATGTAGAAAACATCTTTACCAAAAACATTATATTAAATTTATAAGTTTAGTGACTCACGACCATTGACAATGCCATGAGTTTGAGTCTATGCGCATGGCTCAAAATGACAGTGAGCTGAAAACGCCACACTGGGTTTTGCTTTTTTTCCTATCCCCCTATGTGTATGCGTAAGTGTGGATTCCTGGGAGGCCTAAATGGTGCTGAACACAAGCACAGGTGCTTTAATAACAAAAAGAAAAAAAAAGTGGTCCTTAGCCACTGCCGTATCGGCCACTCGTGGCTTACACATGCTTTTCTGCTCAAGGGGGAACCTCCCCCTGAATGTATTGGGTGTCAGTCCCCGCTGACACTCAAACACATTTGACTAAGTTGCGTTGATTTTTTGGCCCTGCACCAACGGTTCTACACTGCAGACAGTATGCATGACCTTTTTACTAAGGTAAAACAGGAAAACATTTTAGCCTTTTTGAGGGCAGCTGGACTGTACCACCTCATATAGTTTACTAAATAGATTCTATCAATTATTAATAAAACTTTTCTTTTTCTATGGGAATTTGTTTCCCTTGACCACAAATATATGATTGTGAGCTTTCTAATTTAATGAGTGTCTATTGGCACATAATTGATTGTCTGCTTTTACATGTAAAAGCGATGGTTTGAACAAAAAACAAACATTTCTCGCTGTGAATATGGCCTATGCTGCCGACACGGCGTAAAGCAACCACCAATCAATCAATCAATCAAAAAAACTGATAACGTCAACATGGGCAGCATTACCTACTTTCTACCACCCACACGGAATGCCGCCTGCCGCCTCTTGACGACCAGCATGCACACCACCACACACACACTGTGCACACCACACACACACCACTACTACTGCCACCCACACACTGCCACACACTACCACCACACACTGCCACAAACTGCAACACACTGCCACACACCCCCACCATACACTGCCACACCGCCACACACACACCACCACACACACACATACCACCACACACACCGCCACACCCCACTACACACAGTGCCACACACACCACTACTACTGCCACCATCACACACACACTGCCACACTCACCGCCATTACCGCCGCCACCACACACCACCACTACCACCACTACCACCACACACCACTACCACACACCACTACCACCACCACACACCACTACCAGCACCACACAGTTGCCGTTTTACCTTGCACGTCAAATTAGTCCTTTTGCCATTGTACCACGAGTTGCAACGTAAGGGATAACCCTGAATGATCACGTGACAATGACGTATCGTGGGGGAATCCCACACGTTACAAGTTGGACATCAGAAACTAAATGTCTCTAATCTCGTTAAACCAAACTCGGTTAAAGTGTTAGCAATAGAGTGTGTGTGTGGGGGGGGGGGGGGGGGAGGGGAGTAGGGTGGCTAGCCGGACAAGGGAAGTGAGTGTGTGGGGGAAGTAGTGTGTGTGTGGGGGGGGGGCGGGAGGGAGGGAGTAGTAGTGTGGCGAGCATGATTGGGAAAGTGAGTGTGTGTGTGTGTGTGTGGGCAGTAGTGTTTGGGGGGGGGGGAGGGGAGTCAAAGTCAAAGTCGAAGCCAAACCTTGGTTAAACCAGTGGGGAAGCACTATATAGTCGCCATGAGTGTGCACTCGTAAAATATTCTGATATTCAGCATAGGGGGAATGCAAATGTTCTATTACTGATCAGTGTACGTGATCAGGTGCATGTATGTATGTATGGGTTGGCGGTGCCTGAGTGGGATGTAAATAGACATAGTGGTGCTGGCAGGTCTGGGTGTGATTGCACTCAGGGCCTACCCCTCTGCTGGGATAGGGATCACCACACTCAAAGGTCAAGGTTGGTGGTGGCCATGGGGGCCATACAGCTTGT
This sequence comes from Branchipolynoe longqiensis, assembly GCA_030323885.1. Taxonomy (NCBI): domain Eukaryota; kingdom Metazoa; phylum Annelida; class Polychaeta; order Phyllodocida; family Polynoidae; genus Branchipolynoe; species Branchipolynoe longqiensis. Next base: position 12,984,105 of record CM059186.1, read on the forward strand.
GGTGGTGGGCAGAACACTGGTATCCATGGGGACCAGGAATGCTGGATCCCTATTGGTAGGGCCAAGAATGCTTGTTTCCCATTGGGAGAAAGGGGTGGGGTGATACTCTACAATGAACCCATGTAACCATAAAAATAATAAACCAGAGGGCTGGACTCTCTCATCTTCTTTACACTTTATATTCTTCCTTTCTCTTTGTCTGAATTGATTTCACCATATCCTGCCTACACAGCCACAGATTCGAGCATTGGACTTTACAAAACTGGTGACCATGACGAGTTAGGTCTGTTATTGGACTTTAAAAAACTGGTGACCACAACGGTTATTGATACGACGGTTAGTGACCACATTGGTTATTGACAAGACGTGTATTGACCATGACGGTTATTGACACACTGTGTTAATTTAAGAGATAGAAACTTTCTGGCAAATGCTTGTTTGGTGCGTTGTGAAGGTAGTGTTTTTTCTGCTATTTTTTAAATTTACACGGAATTTGGTTTGTCGACGATTATTTCCAACAATGCTACTATTTTATTTAAGGTCCGCTAGACTTTATTGATGGTATGTCTGTAACGTGCAGTCATTGAAGCCTCGCGTCGCAACTAAAAACAATTTGTTTAGGGGACTACTTTTGGCTTTTCTTTAACCTTGACACAGAGTTGGGAGCGTAGTAATACACTACGTCATTTTTTTTACTATTTCTTCTACTTTACAGACATATCTATACTTGGATTCAATTCTGCAAAATCTGTTCTACCACCGCATACAACAGCAGCTTAAAGATGCCGCTTGTGATATATGCGTAATAGACGTATAGGTGTGTGGCTAATATATGTTAATGGGATGCAGAGTTTGAGACAAAGGAATATGCTAATGAGATGACGTCATGGAAAGTTTAGCCGGCGGGTCAAGCGAGCCCTTGGCCGTGAATAAACCATTCAGTATCCAGAAGTCAAAGTGTTCAGACGTTGTACTTTCACATGGTGTCAGATGAGGAAGAATGCCGCCCGCTAATACGTTGCCGGGTTTGTGGCCACCTGGTCAGCTTGTCCTCAGCCACAACGCGCGATCGAACTGGAAAACATGGATCAGAGCATACGACATATACGTTACTGCTGCAGGTGTTGTATTGAAGACAGAATGAGTGCAATGCTGCATCTTTCTTCACGTTGCTGGCGAGGAGGCGCAAAAAGTTTTCGCCAATATGGATATCGCGCTCGCTGATCAAGATAAGATCGTGCCGCTCACGGAGGCATTTCGGACATATTGTGTAGGTAAATGCCGTATTATTATAACAAGGTTCAAGTTTAATACGCATAATCAGGCTACGGAAAATATGGCTACGTACATTACAGCATTGAGAGACAAAGTGAAGGATTGTGAATATGATACGGTGGAGGAGTCGCTGTTGCGCAATCGGTTAGTGGCTGGAGTCAAAAATGTGAACTTGTGTAACAAACTGCTGCAAACTACTGACTTAACTTTGGGAAAGTGTGTTAGTATTTGTGAAATGAGTGAGTTCAGTTCTGATCTGTTGGAGGACACCAAGACAGACGTGGAAAGCAAGGAGATTGATTTCATAAGGAACTATGCTAGTGCGCGTACCGGTGCACCGGTGGTTCGGTCATCGGCGACGCCATCTTGGAAATCGCCATCTTGGAACGCTGGCGGCGCCGGTGCTGGAGAATCGCTGCCAGAACTGTGGATATGAACACCGCCGGGGAGTCTGCCCAGCGAAAGGCAAAGCTTGCATAGCCTGCAAGAAGATCGGGCACTTCGGTAAGGTCTGCAGGGGCAGACTTGGCAGAGTCAATGAAGTGACCGTGGAAGAGCCCGACCCTCACAATGCTGAGCAAGACCCGGATCCGGCGGAAGTCAATGTGCTGGCAACGGATCTGTTCATCGGTGCCGTGGACCGCGGTGCCGAGCAAGATGCTGAGCTGTGGCACGCGATCGTTCGGGTGAACGGTTGTCCTGTCAAGTTCAAGCACGACACAGGGTTGGAGGCGAACGTGCTGCCGAGGTACCTCTTCGACAGGGTTGCGCCGGGGCGGCTGACGAACACCAGGTGTTCGTTGGTGACGTTCTCGGGTCATCGGGTAATCGGATCACTGCTGGATGTCAGTGACCGAGTGCTCAAGTTCCAAGTGGTGCAGAGCTGTCAGCCTATTTTGGGCAAGCAGGCTTGTGTGACGTTGAACCTGCTGGCGCGTGTGGATGAGGTGCACTGTGCTGTGCCGACGAACATTTCCAAACCGACGAACAGTCCCAGCGCTCAGGCGGAAAAGCTGGTAAGCGAATACAAAGATGTGTTTCAGGGTTTGGGGTTGATCAAAGCTAATGCTGTGATTCATGTTGATAAATCTGTACAACCTGTTGTTGATCCACTTAGACGGATCCCGTATGCCATTCAGGGTAAGGTATGTAGTGAGCTTGATCGCATGGTAGAGTTAGGTATCATAGTTGAACAAGATGAACCTACCGAGTGGGTTAACTCCATAACTATCGTAAAAAAACCTAACAAGATAAGGATTTGTCTGGATCCGACTAAGTTGAACAAGGCGATAAAGAGAGGGCCTTTCCCTACCAAAACAATTGACAAAATTATTGCCAAAACGGCAGATGCGAAATATTTTGCGGTTTTGGATGCGATGACAGGTTATTGGCAGATAGAATTAGATGAAGAAAGTTCACGTCTGTGCACGTTCAATACTCCGTGGGGCCGGTACAGGTACACCCGCTTGCCTTTTGGCATCAAAACAGCCGGTGACATTTTTATTCAGGAAATGCACCGTGTCATGGGCGATATACCCGGTATTGGGATAGTCACGGACGACATTTTGGTATATGGGTCAACGGTTGAGGAGCACAACGAGCGGCTCCGAGCTGTGTTGGACCGAGCTAGGTCAGTTAACCTGAAGTTAAACGAAACAAAGACTTTGCTATGTAAGACTACAGTAAAGTATGTAGGTCATCAACTTACCCAGCAGGGTGTGAAGCCTGATCCAGACAGAATACAAGCAATAGTTGACATGCCAGAGCCGCGTGACAAACAAGGCGTCCAAAGGTTCCTGGGCATGGTTGGATATGTACACAAGTTTATACCCAACATGTCCGAGATAGCCAAACCACTGCGCACGCTCCTAGCGTTGCGTGGCACTGGCAGACTGAACAGCAGGGCGCATTTGATAAGTTGAAGGAAAAGTTAAGAACTGCTCCTGTGTTGTCGTATTACAATGTCAAGAAACCGATTGTGATCCAAGTAGATGCTTGTCAGTCAGGGTTAGGTGCTGTGTTGATGCAAGATAACAAGCCAATCGCACTCGCATCTCGTGCGCTTAATGCAGCGCAGTGTGGCTATGCCACTATCGAAAAAGAAATGCTCGCCATATGTTTCGGATGCCAGAGGTTTCATGACTATATCTTTGGCAAAGAAGTGCAAATTCAAACGGACCACAAGCCGTTAGTGGCGATAATGCAAAAACCGATTCATATACTGTCGGCTAAAATGCAGAGAATGCGAATGCGGTTGCAAAATTACAATATTGAGCTATGTCATGTGAAGGGTTCTTTGATGTTTTTTGCAGACACGTTGTCCAGGGCGCATAGCACCAAAGTAGGTCATGGTAACCTGTTCGATGACACGTTCTGCGTTGCCGCAGTGGACATGCAGTCGTCGAGTTTGTTGAGTAAGATTGTCAATGAGTATGAGAAAGATGTATCCATGTCCATGTTGATCTCACACATTGAAGATGGGTGGGACACTACACGCATACAGACACCACCGTGTCTGAGACAGTACATTCCATACAAACATGAGTTAACGATAGAAAATAATTTGGTCATGAAAGGCAATCGGGTGGTGGTTCCTCCGGGGCTCCGCGGTGAAATGATTGAGGCGTTACATGAAACGCATTTGGGTGTGACAAAGTCCAAGCAGCTGGCGCGGGACTGTATGTTTTGGCTGAATATGAATAAGCAAATTGAGGAGAAGGTCAGTCGGTGTGACACTTGCCAAAACAACCGGAAAAATTTGCATAATGAGCCCTTGATAAATCACCCGATCGCCTGTCAACCATATGAGAAAGTCGGTGCCGACTTATTTGAGTTAAACCATAAGAATTACCTGATAACTGTAGATTACTACACAAAGTATCCAGAGGTAACGCTGTTGGGCGATATGTCGTCTGTCACTGTCATTGATGCGTTGAAGGATAATTTTGGTAGGCACGGTATTCCTAGTCAGGTTGTTTCGGACAATGGTCCACAGTTTAAGAGCCATGAGTATAGGGAGTTTGCGCAGCACTATGGTTTTAAGGCCGTATATTCCAGTCCACAGTATCCTCGTAGCAATGGGCAGGTAGAACGGTTTGTGCAGACAGTCAAGGACATGTTAAAGAAGTGTGAGAAGACTCGGTCTGATTTTCAGTTAGCGTTGCTGAATTACCGTAACACTCCATTGCCCGTCCTGGATGCATCTCCGGCTCAGCTGCTCATGAGCAGAAGGTTAAGGGGTCGGTTGCCGATGGCAGAGGAAATTTTGGTAACCCAAACACAGAATCCAAAGAAAGTACAGATAGCTAAACGGCAGCGCAGTCAGAAAGCGTTTCATGACCGGAAGTGTGGTAAGCTGAACAAGCCTATGAAAGTCGGAGATAAAATATAGTACCAAAATCATGCTGGGGAATGGAAAAAAAGGGGTTATTTTAGGACGGACTGGTGTTTCTGGGAGAGAATATCAGATTTTGAACGAGTCAGGTAATAAATATGTTGTATCGCAACCGGGTGCAGATAATCAGGGCGCCTGTGGGGGGGCGGCCCGAGGCAGACGCAGACTGGGTCAGCGTCATTGCCGAATGTAAACAGTGCGGCTAATCTAAGTAGGTCAGGTCGGCTGATAAGGCCGGCGAGCAGGTTAGACCTGTAGTGGCTCAGTGTGTATTGGGTGTGTACACGGGTAACATGTGCATGTAGGATTAAGTTTTATTTTCAGCTGTGTTTTTTTTGCTATTGGATATTATTGACAATCTGTGTTCAGGCATTACGGCCAGACACTTGAAAGACGTTAGTGCCATTGGGCGCTCGGACATTTGCAAGAGCTTGTGTGAAGTTAAGTACGCATATATGATATTGTGGATTTGTTGGGAATGTTATTTGATGTTGTTGTCATGGTTATTTTGAAACATTGCATGTTTCAGAAAAACTTTGAGGGGGGGATGTGATATATGCGTAATAGACGTATAGGTGTGTGGCTAATATATGTTAATGGGATGCAGAGTTTGAGACAAAGGAATATGCTAATGAGATGACGTCATGGAAAGTTTAGCCGGCGGGTCAAGTGAGCCCTTGGCCGTGAATAAACCATTCAGTATCCAGAAGTCAAAGTGTTCAGAGGTTGTACTTTCACACCGCTGACATGCGCAAAGCAGGAATTGCTGCGTGATGAGTTTCAAAATTGGTATCTTTGTTTGTATTGATTTCACCATAGCCTGCCTGCCTACACAGCCACAGAGGCATTCGACTGGGACCTGTCTATCCGCAAGATTCATGGATGGAGCGGATGGAGCCACAACAGACATCTGAATCATACATATAGAAACCCACTTCCGATCCCAGTCGAATAGGAATTTGTAAGGAAATATTTTGATATTCGCATAGAGAGGCCCAGTCGAATGCCTCCAATGATCGGTTAGCAATAGTGTGTGTGTGTGTGGGGGGGGGGGGGGGGGTGCAGAGGGGAAGGGAAGGGTGGAGGGCGGGTAGGGTGGCTAGAGAAGTAAGTGTGTGGGGGCAGCAGTGTGTGGGGGGGGGGGGGGGGGGGGCGGGGGAGTCAAAGTCGAAGCCAATGCTCGGTTAAACCAATGATCGGTTAATCCAAATAAATTTCTAGGGTCACTTCAAGTTTGGTTTAACGAGGTTATACTGTATCTACTTTGTTAACATGAGGAAATTATATTTAAGCAAATCACGTACAGGATATGAAAAAAGGAACAACTATGAGAAAGTTAGTAGTCTTAGTCCATTAAAGAAATACAAGTTAAAGGGGGCAATTACATGACAAACACACCTTTAATTATTCACAAGTATTATATTCAGATAAAATATTCATGGTCTGTGTCTTGAAACTACTGAATCGCCGTGAATATGGCCTATGCTGCCGACATGGCGTAAAGCAACCACCAATCAATCAATCAATCAATGAAACTACTGAAACTGAAAAAATGTCATTAATCAGTTCCACACAAGTAGTTAATTACAATAGAGCTATTTTAACTACCACTGAATTTGAAGCCCATTGCTATGCCATATAAGTCCACATACCCCTTCTCTGCGCATGACATCAGAGAAGGGGCTATTTGAACTCAAACTTAAGGGCCTGTCACACTACGACATATGGCCTTAGCGTATGCCGACGTATGTGATTTTCGACCAACACCTCGGTGTATGTTGTCGTATATGTTGGGCATACGTCGGGTACCTTCCGGATACTTTGTTATACGTCTCTGTGTGTTGAGGCTCCGAAAAATTGTTGTGCCTGCTCAAAATTTCCAATGTGTGTTGACGTGTGGCTCGTACGTTGAACGTAAGCTGCATGTACTTTCAGGATACGTTGGCGTACATTCGGAGTACATTAGGGATACTTTGGTATACGTTGTTGCACGTTAGCCGTACGTTCAGCCGGTGGGAATGTGCAGTTCGCATACAGTCCGCAGACTGCCAATGGATGCATTACATACTCCTAACATACTTTGAACATATGCCTGCCATATCTCCAGCGTATTTAACAAAGCCGTACTTCTAGCGATGGAGTAACATATGTAACGTTGGTCATCATTCCGTGAGCGTATGCGCACATTTTGCGAATGATTTCCGAGGCACATGAACGCTCTCCTACGCTAGCAATACACAGAGATATGTTCTGCATACGTTACGTACGTTGCGTATACCCCCATTTTTATCCCCCGCCGCTGAAAAGTTCGACGAATTCCGACATACTGCTAAATTTGGTAATGTTGAGCATGCGCTGATGCCATACGTCATAGTGTAACAGGGCCTTTAGTAGGTATGGATTGATCTGTCTCGGACAATTATATAGAATAACCCATGGCTATTCTTCATAGTTCTAAGTGCAATGTAGTTAATATTTCTAAGATTTGATATTTTGTTAAGCTATAAGTGAATATTCATATAAAGAATACATGCTAAAATCAGGTGACTAGGTCTTTGAGATGGTCAATATAGTTGAACATTAACTTTAATGAGTACCATTTCTAATTTATCTTACATAGGCTTTCAATTTCGTCGGCTAGGTAAGTTTGATTAGGGTGTTTATCTACATATTTCTACACATTCACTATTTTGCAGGACAGGGCTCAGAAGGTGGCTAAAGTTGAGACATCATCAAGTAGGAAAAACAGCTATAAAGAAGTTTCTGGCACTACCGGTGATGACATTAATCAAGATGAAAAACAATTTACTTCTTGGTTGAATCATTATGAATTTGTAACACAAACATTTTTGACAGGCAATTCTTTTAAATTTGGAAGGACCAGAACTGTTATTCTTATGTTCGATGCTTTCAATACAACCTTTGTTCTCCATCTTCAAACTTGTCCTTTTAAAGGTCCAAAAGTAACTATCCGAACTCATGGTGGAGAAGAAGAGGTTAAAGCAGATCTCTTGTCTTATTATTGTGGATATGATGACAGATCTGCAGCAACTGTGCATGGCTACATTGATCAAGATGTATTCACTGGAGAAATTGCTACGGCAGATGATGAATTCTTCATTGAGAGAATACATGGGAGGTCATGTTTGATCTATAGAAGCTCAGATATAAAACTTGATGAGCTGGCAGTTGCATGGGAAGTTAATCAAGACAGAGAATTATACCCCTATGTCCTTAATTTTAAGAGAAAGCGGAGTAAAAGGAGAGCCTGGAAATTTAAATCCTGCCATATTCATGCATATGTAGATAAGCTCTTCTTCAATAACGCTGGTTTAGGGAATATACGCACAACAACAAACAAGATTTACTACTATATTATTCAAGCAAACAGTGTCTTCTCAAAAACAGATTTTGATGGAGATAGATTAAAAGATGAGATTGGAATTTCTCTGATATCACTTACAATAGTATCAGATTCCTCAATGGACCTATCCTTTCTCCCAAATGAAACTAATGCACACAACCTTCTTTCATCATTTTCAGCCTTAAACCATAATGATGCCTGTCTTTCTATTTTGTTTACATATAAAGACTTACAGAGTGGTGTTATTGGGTTAGCCTGGCAAGCTAGTGCAAGTTACTATGACTATCCGGGGGGTATTTGCCAAGCACTTCAATTTATGAATGGTAATCAGTTCAGTTACAATTCACTTGTTATCACTCCTTTCAACAATGGAATGTACCTTCCAGAGAGAGTTACTGCGCTGACTGTTACTCATGAAATTGGTCATTCATTTGGAAGCCCACATGATACTCCTTCAAATCTGAATTGTGCTCCAGGTGGCCCCTTGGGGTTATTTTTGATGTACCCGTTTGCTACAGATAGTAAGAGCCCTAATAACTGGATATTCTCTCCGTGTAGTATAGAGTCCATGTTGCCGGTCATTATTTCTAAGGGGGAATGCTTTATTAAAGTACCCGGCCCTCGGTGTGGAGACGGTATAGTTCAGGACAATGAAGGATGCGACTGTGGCTTTCCTGGGGAGTGTCATATATTTGACCCCTGTTGTAAGTCTTTGACAGACTTTCAAAATGGTTGTCAGTTAAAGAACTCCTCAATATGCAGTCCTGCTGTGTCCATTTGTTGTAGTTACAAGTGTGGTGTTGTTACGTGGGTACGACTCTGCAGTAAACCTTCAGAATGCATGTATGCTTCCTTCTGTGATGGCAAAAGTAAAGACTGTCCGACCCCGCTACCAAGGCCGGATGGGATTCTGTGTCACCACGGTACATCAGTATGTGTAGATGGGTTCTGTTCACAAAGCAGATGTTCAGCTCTTAACCTAAACCCATGCAACTGTAAACAATTAGCCGAGTGTCAACTTTGTTGTGAAACAAGTGACGGGCATTGTCTCCCTATAAGTGAATTGGGACTCAAATCTAATGAAGATTTTCTGTACTTGCCAGTGGGTTCAAGTTGTCTTGATGGCAAAGGGTTTTGTAATAAGGACCATCATTGCACAACGGGAACACGTTTTGACACTATTCAACGAATTCAAGCACTGTTTCGGAGAACAGCATTACAAGACACATATCACTGGTTTGCCAACAACTGGCCCCTTCTGGTCATAGTGGTATTCGTAGTGGTTTCCCTAATTCTCTCCTCTATGCTGCTTCATTCTATCACCATCGGTCCTCCTCCAAGCATGATTGCAAAGCAGACAACAGAGTTGTGGTTCCTCTGGAAGAATGCTCAGTTTCAACTTGGACATATTGATGAAGAACTCTTACTCCTAGATGAACATGGATTGCACTACGTAGAGCGCCATACATATGAGCCAGTATCCCCCGCAAAGGCACTGGCTCGGATTTTTTTATTTTTTCCCACAGTCTCACATGATTTGAGTGGAACCATAATGTTCAGCAGGAGGACTGAATATGCAACGGTTCGCGAACTACTGATGCTCGGTTATCCAATACGAATACAACCAAACCCTCCTGACTTACCTTCAAATCCACCCAGTGTGGAATTAGATCAACGGTCTTAAACTGAGGATTACATTTATTTAGCTAATCACTTCACTTCCCTGAAGACTTTACACTAGTAAAAGCTGTTAAATCCAGAAGAGCTTAAGGTCAAACGGATAGCTTCATTTGATTTGATTTGATTCACAATTTTTGTGCAGATTTCATGAATTTAATCATTCAGGTACTACATCTTTTAATAGGGCTGCAAGAATATATATATATAATTTTGTGATATGTGTATTGGGATAAGTAAACTAAAACCATCTTAAATTCTATGTTTGTATATATATGTATGTAGGATATTCTATAAAACTGTGCACCACTTACTTGGTTTCCACATTACGATGCTGATAATTAGTTCTTTCTTTTATTGATTGCAAGTCAAATAATTAGTGTAGCCTCTGTGTATTAAGTATGTTAGCTGTACTAAATATATTTAATCTATCCCACAAAAGAAATCAAAAGTATACTGATATGATTTTGTGCTTAAACGAAAAAGTGAAAATTTACAAATTTACACCATGTATTTAGCCAAACTTTTTTTCAACTTTTTTCTTGTAGGACATTTACATTTTTTTCAACTCTGACATATGCACAACATGCAAACCTTCATAGGAACATGGATTCTGCTAGTATGTAGATGTTTGTTTGCTATTATTTGGAGGATTTTCACTTTTGGTTTCCATGTCACTTTAGTGCCCAGTTTTAAAGAGTAACCCGTGTATATTTATGTATTCATGCATGCATGTGTTATGTATGTGGACGACAGAACAACCAACTACACAAAGTAATTTACCACCCACAACCAATGTCATTTTTCTCCCAATCAATTTTCACAATTTGATTGCTATAATTCAGTTGAAACCAGGAACTGAGATTCAATATTTGTTCTATCCATAGCATTAATTTATAGTAATGGCAGTATTCCACGTCAAATTTAACCACTTCAAAATTGCATCGGAGATCAATTTGGCTGTCAGTTGACACAAACCTGACCATTTCAGATTTTGTGTAAATTCCAGTGTAAGCATGAATGATATTTAGCACTTTTTTCGTGAAACAAATGTGACAAAAAAATAGCAGTAACTTTTCGCCATGAATATGGCATTTTCTGGTGATACAGCATTAAACCATCAATCAATTGTTCAATCATACCTAGTTTGTGTCAGCTGGTCTCTCAGGAAGCACTAAAAGTGTTTTATCATACCCGTGCCAGGTCACAGCTTCAGCTTACATGCTGGAAGTGCAGGTTGGTACCCTGCCAAATCTATCCTACACTATAGACCCTATGCTTTAAAATCGCATTGCACCTATAACCACATAATTCTTGATAACCAAACTTGGTAGGTTCTTGCCATACATTTCTTTCTAATGTAGTGAACATGTAATAGCAAATATATTTTTCTTTAGGTAAAACACCACTTCATCACCTCTCCCACCCTCTGACACCTCAACTACAAAATACTGATGCTGGTCCTGATTAAGAGTTATTTAGAGTCCAATCAAGTCTGGAAAAAGAGGTGACTATAACTAAAGAGTCACTAATGGATCTCCTCAGCTCTTAGAGTGACATAGACCCAGAATTACTTATTTAGTTACATAAGCTTTCTCTATCAACTTGAACAGAAACATGTTTAGACTCATGGAACACTAATTAGAGAGAAGGGCTATAAAGAAGCAGTTCGCTGTAATAGAATTCCCAAGGAAAGTGTCACAAAGCTTACTTTGACTAATAATGATTTTGAAGCCCTTTGACTATGCCTTATAAGCTACGTAATGCCATATATCCTTCACCTGCATTTAGTCAGGGTTTTTTCCTCCATATACTAGTAGGCCCTACTACCTGATATCAACACAAACGATCCAAAAATAATTTAAGCATTTAGCTATGCTATGGGTGTTGGGTTACCCACTGGCTGACATTGGGTTACCCGCTGGCCAATGTTGCGTTACCTTTTGGCCGGTGTTGGGCCACCCGTACTCACCTACACTGAGTGGGAGTGAATTTCCACGAAAGAATTCTCTCATGGCAGAGTCATCATATAGGTTTTTAAACAAATTTCATCAGTGACTAATACTATCATTTTGACTTTTATTTAGCTATTATGATTGTGAGTTTACAAAATTCATGAGTGTCCATTGACACAAAATTGATTGTATGCTTTTACATGTAAAAGCGATGGTTTGAACAAAAATAAACATTTCTCGCCGTGAATATGGTCTATGCTGCCGACACGGCGTAAAGCAACCACCAATCAATCAATCATGGGATAGTCGTGGGGGGGGGGGGGGAGGGAGGGGGGGACCAGAATTCAGGTTCCATCTATCCAAACTACATTCCTCTGATTAGTCAGTACAGACTATCCTTGGAGAGCGTTCCACTCTCCTTGAGACCATATTATCACCCCTTTCGCATCAATTTTGCCTTTGTTTTTCTCCGTGATCACTTTAATCCCAAAATTGTTATCATATTGGAGCAACTTCTAGGATTTCACGGCAACGATCGCTTCAGCTAACGTGTCACAATGGAACCGAAATTGTTGTTGCCATAAGTTTTTTTGTTCCTATCATGTTTCACGGAACCAAAAAAAGCATTACATTCCCCTTAGCCCAAAATGTATGTCCCATAAACTTTGAAATCCTATAGGTTATGAAGAATGTATGGTAATAATCACTAGGATAATACTGCTATTATTGTAGCGAAGATTTGTTTTCAGTGTTCTCCATTACTTACATACACCTCACCATGGATTTCTGTTTTTTTTTGCTATTTTAATTTCGTTGTGCACACTGAAATGCTAGACAAGCTTTTCCAGTATAGCAGGATATTACAGGAGCACCAACATAGAGGGATTTAAAAAATAATCAATCAATTTACCTGTATTTAAGTTGGATATTCACAACCAATTTTGAATCTTTTATGCATGTAGTTACCATTACTCAAATAAAATTAATTACCCATGGCAAAGTAAGCGAGATATAAAATACTAAATACCATCTTTTTCTAGGCCTCTGATATCAAGAAAAAGTACCATACTGCCATTAAATTATCATAAGGGATTAGTAACTTGACATAATAAAACTGTATTTCTGTAACTCACTTATGCATTTAAAAATAAAATAATTTCAGATCACCATTTATAATAAAGACCGAACTCTCAAATTAAATGGTGTCTTCCGGTTTAAACAAATGAACCCAAGATTGAAATGACGTTGTGTATATGTATTAAAACCAATTGAGAAAGCCCAACTAAATGTTTTGCCAGATCTATGAAAAATTCCCAGGTGGAATATATATGTGTGATATGTTTACTTTTTCAAAGTTCAAAGTTCATTGGTCTCATCTATGTCAGTACATTGATGCTATGCCTTCTATTCCTACCACTTAAATTAGACATTTAAATTATAGTCCTCATACATCGCAGCAAACCTACTTCATACTGTCACAGCTTCGTGGTGTTCTCTGTGGCGGAGTGGTTAGAGTGTCTGACTTTTTTCTAGGTCGGACTCCTAATCTGAAGGTCGGTGGTTCGATTCCCCGTGCCCCCATCTCTGCCAATTTGGATTTCCACCGCTGTGTATAACTTACAGCGTCATCAAAGGCCAGTTGCTCTCATACCATGTCTATATGTGGTGTGGGAGGTTAAAAATCCCTTGGGTCGGTAAAAGTGTAGGCTCGGGCTTTCTATCGACAAACTGTCTAATGGTGAAAACAAGCCTATTCAGGCTTATCCATGATAGGCAGTAAAAATCTTCAACAACAAAGCATTTGGTCTTCACTGCATTCATAACCAATAGCATTGAAAATAATTGATACATAGGGCATGTGTCTGTAGGTTAAACTCCAATTGATTAGTACAATGCTGGTTAGAAATGTGTATGTCTGTTTCTGCATTACCCACTTTTAACAATTAGAATGAGACAGGATATATTGCATGTAAACCATTCAAAACTGTGTATCTCTTTGTTGAGTGGATTAGTAATATAGAGGGATGACAGATCTATGAGATTGCGCAGATTTCCGCTAATTTCTTGGGTAAATCTGCGTTTTTGTATCTTTTCTAAAATATCTAGGACATACAATCACAATAAAGAAACGATCTATTTTTGCATATTTTCTCCATCTACTACATAATATCAACACAAAATTCTACAAATAGTTGAAGAATTTAAGTCTATGTCAGGCTGGTGTTGGTGTACTGAATGGAGGTGAATTTCAACGAAAGCCAGACATTCTCTCATGGGTTTAATACTGTCAAGGAATGCCTGTCAGGTAACAAACCCAGAAGTCAGGTTTCATCCAATCCTTTCCTAGCACTATTCTAGCTTCATGTCACTAATCACTCAGGACAGACTATCCTTGCAGAATGATCCACTGTCCTTGTGATTGTATTATTTCCCACATCACTGTTCATTTCCACTTTTACCTTCCGCAATTACTTTCCGCGAATAATTTCTAAAGCTAAGGATACTATTATTGCAGCAACATTCTGGTTACTTACAGAAACCCTCACCATAGATTTTTTTGTCAGAGACCACATTCATCCTTGAATGTAAACCAGTGTAATACCTGTGTCAGCTAACCCACTTCCAGGCTCATTGCATCTCAGTCAGTGTCATTTATATTATGTATTTACATCATCATTAATTCATTGCAATGGCTGGGAAGATGAGTATAATCTGTGTATACGGTTACTTGTTATCAGCACAGAGCATCATGTGTGTAAATCAAAATGTACAGAAAAACATAATTGTAGAATCAAATGGAATTTGTTAGTAGATTTATGAACATGTTGCATGTCAATGCTTGTTACAAAATGTGTGTGTCTGTAGCATATGTACACTGCCAATTGTATAAGTGTCCACAAATAAATTGCTTTCACCGAATATCTTGCTGTGCATTGGGTTCCTCGGGAACAACTGAAGCTGCGATCCAACACGCCAGGTCACAGCTTTAGCTTACATGCCATAAGTAGACATTGGTTTGCCTCCCAGCTGTATTCTTCACTAAATATGCTATACTTTAAACTGACATTGAACTTTTAGCTACATGCTTCCTGATGACCAAACTTGGTAGGGTTATTGCCAATTTAAATTGCAGTGAAATTGTCTGAGGAAATATTTTGCATTAGATAAAATACCAATTCCTACATGTATGTGCACCATCTTCCCAACCCTCTGACACCCCAGCTAGAGTGTTGATTCTGATCATCCACATCCCAGCCTAATTAATAACCACGGAACACAATCACCCACCTCATACTTAATCATAATTCTTGCATCATCTTCTGAAGACTGTAAGCTAACTTACTGAACATAGGTTTGATTTATTCTTTTGTGAATCCAACAGCCATAACCGGTCCTAAGATTGTTGGCGCCCCAGGCAAGCTTAATCTTTGGTGCCCATACAAGGATAATTCTTTTTTAATTGAATACTGATGTGGCACCCTCTAGCATGTGCTGCTTCAGAGAACTACTCGAGTTCACAGTGCCTTCAGCCAACTCTCAGTAGCAGTATAGCTCAAGACCACCAACCAGCTATAAATATTTAATGAATGGACCAGTAGGCCTACCGTAAGTTGAATACAGGGGTGTAGCTACACCTTTAATGATGTGTACTCCTAATTTCGGCAGCGGGTTTAGGGGGCCGCTTAAGCTTAAGCTGGCGGATTTTACACATTTTAGACTTGAGTTTTCGACACTCCGGACTACTACATGCCTCCTCTTTCTCTCTCGGTGTTGAGACCTGTCTCAAGGTGCTCACCTGCATCATCCACGCCCACGCCCCTGGAATATATATGTCAAATTTAGATAATTGGTATGGTCTCGAAACTTTCATGTTTTCATCAAAAGATGCTACCGGATTAGTAGATGTTGGTTACAGAATACTCAGATGTGCATCATAAAGCTGTATAGTCTGATGACGCATCAAATTTTCAAACCAAAATAATGTTATAGATTTGACTCTACATATCTAACTTAGATATTGATGCAGATATTCAGCATTTATTGCCACATAGAAGGGAACACTGAGACAATTTGATAGCATCTGTTAGTGTTGAAGCCTATGGTGTCAGAGTGTTGGCGTGCTTGCCAAAACTAAGTTTACTTGACTGAATTTCAAATATCTCAAAGCTTATCCATTTAAAATAAAAGTTACTTCAACCAGAAATAAGTTAGATTATAGCGATTAATTTAATATATTTATCTCAGAAAAATTACCAAAACGTAAAACCATCGGACCATGCAACTTTAAGACAATAAAGAGAAATGAAATCGGAGCACTGGAAAGGGTAAAAGTAAATATTCATGATTCTATATGGACTTGAGAACAAGGTAAAGAGAATATCCTGAGGCAGCGAAACAATCTTTCGTACACGGCAGCACACACAGCAGCACATCAAGCCAATCTGGCCGGTGACATGGGCCTCCACTGATGCTGAGAACCAGGGTCAATGGAAGTGATGTACTACCCTACACAACACACCAACCTACCAGACCCCCTGGCATCTGCAGCTGATGTCATCTGGGACATCTCACCATGGCATACGCTTGGCAGGCTACAAGAGGACAAGGTATTCCCTCTGGTTACCTCTTCCCTTGTAACTTATCTGAGCCTGGCCCCTACACAAAAACAGTGAAGCATAGTGAGGCCACCAAAGATGAGTATAGCTTCACCCTCCATAGGTTTGAAGCCGACCCTCTCTTCAATCAGGATTGGGTTTTAGTGCTTAGTCATTGTGAAAGTACAACGTCTGAACACTTTGACTTCTGGTTACTGAATGGTTTATTCACGGCGTAGGGCACGCTTGACCCGCCGGCTAAACTTTCCATGACGTCATCTCATTTGCATATCCCTTTGTCCCCAACTCTGCATATCGTTAACATATATTACCCACAGGTCTAGACGTCTAGTACGCATATATCACATCCCCCCCTCAAAGTATTTCTGAAACATGAAATGTTACAAAATAACAATGAATAAACACAAAATATACAGTATAAAATATATGCGCACTTAACTTGCAAATGTCTGAGTGCACAATGCACTTAAGTCCTCAACACTCCGGCCGTAATGCCTGACATCTCATATTGTCCATGTGATGGCTGGTTCAGGACTGTCAGAAGTCTTATCTGTGGCATTCGCAGGGGTTCATAAAATGCTTTCTGGGAAGAAATTCCCCCAAAATGTCAGGGCGCTTAGAATGGTAGCAGAAGAGATACTTAGAGAGTTTGTCAATGATGTGGACTCTCCAGAGGACCTCACAAACAAGTTGGAGAGAGCTGCAGCCAAACTCCCTACTGCAAAATTGTGGGTTGACTGCTTATTGAAACCTGTCTTCATAATGATGCTCTATCTGAGAGCTGAGAAAGAAGGAGAGTTTTACTTACACCTTAGAGCAATTGAATTGCTGCTGCCTTTTTTCTTTGCCACCTGGCACATCAATTACACTAGGTATGACACATATTATATCATATCAATGAAAGCTCTCCCACAACATGTTCTACAGGATTTCACCAAAGGGGACCATGTTGTGAGGCACATTGATGGCATATGGAATGGAATCTGGTCTGACATGTTTATCGAGACCACATCCATGAGATATGGCAAGGGAAAGCATGGCATAATAGGCATCACACTTAACCCCGAAGCTTTGAAATCTTGGACATTGAGCCTACATGTCTGCGGTCAGATAGCTGCCGATGTAGCTGAAATTCGAGGTGATGAGAGTGTAGCCAGGCAGGCAAGCGTGCACAAAGAAGAAAGCAAATCCAGGATAAAATCTGATGCAAAGGATCGACAGGACATAAGAGTGAAGATGACCCAGTGCATACCACCACTTGACCACGAGCAGCACCCAGAGGGATGAATTGTGAACATTGTTACTGGAAGGGTACACTCATCTTCAACAGTTAATGTTCACAAAGCAATTGAAATCGGGAATTTACAGAGGCTTTGCCTCGAGGCTTTCATCACAAGATTGAAAGAAGAATAACTTCAATGGCAGACACAAAGAAGTCTGTAAATATCGGCAGACAGAAGGTTTTTGATACAAACTTAATCTACAGTTGTGTCATGTCTGCAGGCCAGTAATAGGGATATAGACATTGACCATCTGATGTCCCATGAATTGGCTCCACTGCCAATGGCTCTCTTTGCAGACTTTGGTGATATGCGGATATCCACATCTAAATCCATCTTGAAAAGAGATATGAAAATTGAGGTGTCGTCAAGAGTAGCCCATGTAGAAATTGAAGTACCTGTCATTGATGGGTGTGCCATTCTCTGGATACCTGGTTGGCCTGCTGTTGGAAATGTGCAGACTTACATTGATGCCTTCAAGCACAAAATAGCAGAGAAGCTCTCCAAATGTGATGTTTATCTAGTCTTTGATAGATACAACGAATTCAGCACCAAAGATTCAACACGATTAGCCGGGGGTACTGACAGGGTCTATCAGTTGACACCCTCACACCAATCCCTGCCCAGAAAGCAGTGTTGACTGTTACAGGTAATAAGAAGCAGTTCATCAAACTGATATGTGAGGACTTGCAATGTGATGAAGACTTTGTTCAGAACCATACACAGGAGCATACACTTTTGATAACAGGACAGGAGGAAACTATCGAGATTAGCAAGGGCATTGTCATAGAAAGACGAGATCTGTACACCAGTCATGAGGAAGCTGACAATATTATAGTGCAGCAGGCATCCAGTGTAGCTGTGGTGGCAGAGGGGGCATCCAGTGTAGCTGTGGTGGCTGATGATACAGATGTGTGGGCCCTCCTATTGCACCACTATCTCGAGCAGGATCTTGACATCCCAATTATAATGCAATCTCCTATACATGGAAGAAGTGTCATAGACCTCAAAGCAACCACTGCCCAATATGCAGACCTCATTCCAAACCTGCTTGCAGGACACTCCTTATCTGGATGTGATACTGTAGTAGGATGCTTTGGCATTGGGAATAAGAAGATGTTGAACACTATAAAACAACACTCACTGAGTCTGCTTGGAGAAATTGAGGCCCCTGGCCTGAAGTAGTGAAGCAGGCAACTCAATTCGCTGTTGCTACTTATGGTCAGAAAAGCTGCTATACTCTCTGTGAGGCTAGAGCAAAGGAATGGAAGACCAGAATAGGCAAGGGGAGCAGTACAATGCCAAAACTCTGCTGCTGCTTTCCAGGAAAATCTGAAAAGAGCACACCTACAAACATTCTTGTGGAAGAATGCCTTGAGGTTTGAGCCTCAGAAGTTAGACCCATTAGAGTATGGATGGAGGATATGCTCTGCCCAACTACAGTTCCTGCAGGAAGTCAACTGGTCCCCGAGTATGTCCAAAAGATCATCAGTTGTGGCTGCTCCAGTGACACACCTTGTGAAAGTATTCAATGTGGATACAACAAAGCAGGAAGTACTTGCTCAGTCTTCTGTGCCTGTCAGCAACAGGATGCAGCATCAGTATGTCACAACAGGATGAATATTATATCACCTGATGGTGATGATGAAACAAGCGATGAAGGGGAATATGGTGATGATTAGAATAACACTGATGATTGATGATGTTTATGATATAAGAAAGATTTTAAAACCAAATACAGAATATGTACAATTTTGGTGGTTTAGTAACCTATGAATAGGTACACTATATGCAGATCATTTATGTAGCCAGATTTGATGTAATCTTTGAACATGAAATCATAAAGAACTAAATAAATATTATGTATTCTAGCATTTCCTTAGTCAGTATTGAGCTCATGAGACCTTATAACAAGCCATTAGACATTATAACAATGGATACAGGTTCAGTATAATGAGAAATATATCAGTGTACAAACAATGCTGAATTGTACACATTTGACCCAGATATTTGAACTTTGACCTTGACCTATGACATTTGACCCACCAATAGGTATGGTCAAGATACACCCATATGCAAAATTTCAAGACCCTAGCTTGAATGCTTGTGAAGATATAAGGGTATTTCTATTTTCCCCACCCCCCTAAAACTAGTGTTTTGTGTCCCGATAGCCACAATTGTATAAACATGTTATATGAAGATGCTCAATGATGGAAGAATGCCATCACACAGTTTCATAGAGTACAATACCTATATAACATGAAAACACTGAGAAAAAAACTTTAGAACCACTTTCCAGGTTCAGCTCCTGGCCCCCTGACTAAGCAGGGCCTCAGGAACTATGGCCCTCTTCATCCCAACCTCTTTAAGATGCCCTTTGCTCTCGGGAGCCGCTTGGAAGCTACCCAGATAGCACACAGCCGTCGGGCCAACATCGGCCCGACGGCGGCCGCATCGTCGGCCCAACAGTGGAAACCGCCGTCGGGCCAACGTTGTTTTGTCCAGCCTCTCAACGGCGGGAGGTTGGACAAAATAACGGCGGCAAACGCCGTCGGCCAGACACAATATATTTATTCAAAATTAATAGAAAACCTTATAAATTTAATATAATCTTTTTGGTAAACATGTTTTCTATATCTGTACCAAGTGATTTGTTTCTACGTGGTGTGGTTTTAGAGATATTTCACTTTTTCTGTATGGGTTTGGGTTTGGGTTAGGTTTAGGGTTAGGGCTTAACTGAATTAAATACAGAAAAAGTGAAATATCTCTAAAACCACACCACCTATTAACAAATCGCTTGGCACACATGTAGAAAACATCTTTACCAAAAAGATTATATTAAATTTATAAGGTTAGGGTTCTTGATTTCTGTTAATTTTGAATAAAACTAATGTTTTCAGAAAAAAAAACAAGATGGCGGTGCTTCGTCAACATTCCGTACCGGATAATTCAAATCATATTAACACGAATAATTCCATTAATGCGTCGTAATAAATTACAAAACTTTTACAAAATAATCTAAACATATTAATAAACAAACCTGTTAAATAATTCCTTAAAATGCCTGTGATTTCTGGAGTTATTTGTAGAAAAAGAACACTGCTCAACAATCGCACGTCCTCCGCTGGCAACTCAAACCGGAAACCAAATTTAAAGAACTGCGCATGCACAGATCACCACCGTCGGCCCGACGTTGGCTCGACAGTGGCCCAAATGTGCAAAAGATTGAAACCCAGCGGCGGGACACCACTGTCGGCTCGACGGTGGCCCAGATGTGGAAAATGAATGGAAACCAGCGGCGGACCACCACCGTTGGCCCGACGTTGGCTCGACGGTGGCCCAAATGTGCAAAAGATTGAAACCCAGTGGCGGGACACCACCGTCGGCCCGACGTTGGCCCAAATGTGCAAAACGATTGAAAACCAGCGGCGGGCCATCACCGTCGGCCCGACGGTGGCTCGACGGTGGCCCAAATGTGCTAAATTATTGAAACGGTGGCCCGACGGTGGCAAATATGTGGCGACTGTGCGACTAATAGCCAACGTCAGTCCGACGGCTGTGTCCTATCTGGGTACCCTTGGCCTGGTCCTTTTGGCCCGTTCCAACCCATCATACTACCTCTGGCCCACTTCTTGAACCTCAGGTTGCCTCTTGACCTCCTACCTTTATGCCGCCCTCTTTGTGTCTGAAGTACTCGCCTCCCAGATATATACCCTCCACGACTCTGCCAAGGCACCGCCCAAGCCTGCAATGGAGGTCGCGTGGAGCTTGATGACATCATGCAGCATGGGACCTGGATTTCTAAGTTGGTTTTTACCTACATTCCCATGCGAGCCCCCTTCCACAGCTCCTGAAGCCCTCACTTTGGCTGAAGGTGCTTCATTGCTTGATTAAAGACTGTTTACCTCAATTCCATTAGATGAATCAGTGCATAATACACCAGAATTGCAGCTGATTCGCAGGAGGAGGAAATGCCTCACCAGGTTCCAGCTCCGCTGTTGCGGATTCCGAGGGACACCAGTTTGCGAGGGACACATCGCTTCTGCACATGCGTAAAAATCGAACAGCATCATCACTAACCTTATAAATTTAATATAATGTTTTTGGTAAAGATGTTTTCTATATGTGTACCAAACGATTTGTTTCTAGATGGTGTAATTTGAGAGATATTTGACTTCTTGTGTATTTTCTGTATGAAGATTGCTCACGGCCATTGACAATGCCTTGAGTTTGACGCTACGCGCAGTGCAAAACGTTAGTTTTATTCAAAAATAATAGAATTCAAGAACCCTAACCTTATACATTTAATATAGTCTTTATGGTAAAGATGTTTTCGATATGTGTACCAAACGATTTGTTTCTAGATGGTGTAATTTGAGAGATATTTGACTTCTTGTGTATTTTCTGTATGAAGATTGCTCACGGCCATTGACAATGCCTTGAGTTTGACGCTACGCGCAGTGCAAAACATTAGTTTTATTCAAAAATAATAGAATTCAAGAACCCTAACCTTATACATTTAATATAGTCTTTATGGTAAAGATGTTTTCTATATGTGTACCAAACGATTTGTTTCTAGATGGTGTAATTTGGGAGATATTTGACTTCTTCTGTATGCATTTGAATGGAAGTGTCCCTGGCAAACTGGTGTCCCTCGGAATCCGCAACACCGCCCCTCTAGACTGTTGGGTCACAAGCTTAGAATAACAAATCAATGTGCTCCACTTCGGCGCCACATATCTGCTGCTGCCTGAACCTCCCATTCACAGGCTACCGACATCAGCACTCCTATGGCACTTAGACGATAGAATGCCACTTCTCGCTAGATGGAGCCGGTGCATTTTCGGCAACGCACTTCATGTCACGGTTATACCCAGAGGATTTCATAGGTAAGGGATACCATATAGCTCAGTTAGAAGCAAGTTTAATAGCTGCTCTGTGTCTATTATGACACAAACCAGGTAAATTACTTAACCTGGCCGACGCACTTTTAAGCAGGCAATCTCAATCTAGTTTGGTTTATACAACTGCCTCAAAAATGTGCGAGGAGATGAAGCTAACAAGAGTAAGAGTAAATTTTAGTGACCAGGTGCTAGACACAACCTTGTAGATCTGGGAATATCGTCTTTAATTTGTCTCTCTATTCCCAGATATACACACGGATCTCCACGGCAAGATCATAACTCTGTTCGAGGCAGGTTTGGCTCCTGGTACATGGAATAACAAACTTCATCTAAAAAGGTACACAAATTTGGCTAAGATGCACAAGATAGATCGCCAACATCCGTCCCAGTATCAAATAATGGCTTACATGGCGTTTCTGTCCAATGAACTTAAATCCCCAGGCACGGTGCTGAACTACATCAGTGGTGCCCGAAGATGGGTGCTAATGATGGGAGGTTCAACAACTGGGTTCGGTACATATCCTGTCTCGTTGGTCAAGTGAGGCGTTTCAAGGTCCTCTGTCCATTCGCCATCCAGGGCGATGCCGTTAACTGTTACAGACATTATGAACATTGTAGTGTTTTTTCGCTCAGCAGGGAGTGTTGTAGATGTGTTAAAGGCGGCCACGTTAATTGGGTATTTTTCATTCCTACGGCAGAGTAATTTACTGTCTTCTGGGAGACCTTCTGATTCAGGGCACTGGTTGACGTGCGACGACATCGAAACGACGCGTGATGCGATCATTCTTCAAGTACACACAACCAAAACCTCCAGGGGCCGTATGCATGATGCGGTGTTAGCGAGCCAAAACGGGTTTTGGCCAGGATTTCCAGTTTAGCGGCGAAGAGTCAGTGATAGGGCTAACACCATGACTGTAAACTAGGGTACACTAACCCCATTCCAGGTTTAAGGGCGGTG
Organism: Branchipolynoe longqiensis; assembly: GCA_030323885.1. Lineage (NCBI taxonomy): Eukaryota > Metazoa > Annelida > Polychaeta > Phyllodocida > Polynoidae > Branchipolynoe > Branchipolynoe longqiensis. The sequence continues at coordinate 13,007,528 of CM059186.1, forward strand.
TTAGGTATCGATTAGGCCCAAATCTGTTCAATGCTATCATATTTAACAGAATAAAATAATCAAAAAGTGAAATTTGGTCAAATTAACCCCAAAATCGAAGCGATATTAATGCTGCCGCTACATCAGTGGCGATATTCATATTGTTGAATGACTAAATAAAACAAATGGCCGCCGATGCGGCGGCGACGTTAATATCGCTTTTAATTTGGGTTTACTTTGACCAATTATATTTAACAGAATAACATACAAAATAAGTGAGATTTGGTCAAATTAAACTATAAATCGAACCGATATTAACCCCGCCGCCGAAATTTGGTCAAATTAAACCAAAAATTGAAGCGATATTAACGCCGCCATCGCTGAATCGTCGGCAATATTGTCAAATAGCAGTGCTCGCCAGGAACAGGCTCAGCAATAACAAGGCTTGCTGGTGCCCGGCGGTGTTAGGTATCGATTAGGCCCAAACCCAGACAGCACACAGTCGTCGGCCCGACGGCGGCCCGACGGCGGCCGCTCCGGCGGCCCGACGGTGGAAAACGCCGTCGGGCCGACGTTGTTTTGTCCAACCTCCCGCCGTCGCCCCGACGGCGGCTGCCCCCGTCGGCCCGACGGCGCAGCGCCGTCCCCGACCGCCGTCGGGCGACGGCGGCTGCCGCCGTCGGGGCGACGGCGACAAACGCCGTCGGGCCGACGTTGTTTTGTCCAACCTTCCACCGTCGCCCCGACGGCGGCTGCCGCCGTCGGGGCGACGGCGACAAACGCCGTCGGGCCGACGAGCCGAGAAGACACTGTCACTGTAAAAATATTAGTTTTATTCAAAATTAATAGAAATCGAGAACCCATACCATATAAATTTAATATAGTCTGTACGTATTGACACTATAGTGACAGTGTCTTCTCGGAAAAAACCAAGATGGCGGTCCTTCGTCAAAATTCCGTACAGGGTAATTCAAATCGTATTAACACGAATAATTCCATTAATACTTCGTAAAAAATTACAAAACTTTTACAAAATAATCTAAACATATTAATAAACAAACCTGGTAAATGATTCCTTAAAATTCCTGGGATTTCTGGAGTTATTGGTAGAAAAAGAACACTGATCAACAATCGCACGTGTTCCGCTGGCGATTCGAAGTAAACAAACCGTATCGGATAATTCAAATCGTATTAACACGAATAATTCCATTAATACTTCGTAAAAAATTACAAAACTTTTACAAAATAATCTAAACATATTAATAAACAAACCTGTGAAATAATTCCTCAAAATTCCTGGTATTTCTGGAGTTACTGGTAGAAAAAGAACACTGATCAACAATCGCACGTGTTGCGCTGGCAACTCGAGCCGGCGACTCGAGTCAGGTGGCGATTCGAAGTAAACAAACCGTATCGGATGATTCAAATCGTATTAACACGAATAATTCCACTAATACTTCGTAATAAATTACAAAACTTTTACAAAATAATCTAAACATATTAATAAACATACCTGTTAAATAATTCCTTAAAATTCCGGTTATTTCTGGAGTTACTGGTAGAAAAAGAACACTGATCAACAATCGCACGTGTTCCGCGGGCGACTCGAGCCGGAATCCAAATTTAAAGAACTGCGCATGCGCGGCCCACCACGTCGGCTCGACGGTGGCTCGACGGTGGAACAGACGTGGAAAATGAATGCAAACCTGCGGCGGCCCACCACCGTCGAGCCGACGATGGCCCGACGGTGAATCAAAAGTGGAAAGGGATTGAACCCTAACGTCGGAACACAACCGGCGGCCCGACGGTGGCCCGACGGTGGCTCAAAAGTGGAAAAGGTTTAAAACCTAAGGTCGGGACACCACCGTCGGGGCGACGGTGGCCCGACGGTGTACGAGACGTGGAAAATGAATGCAAACCTGCGGCGGCCCACCACCGTCGGGCCGACGAAGGCCCGACGGTGAATCAAAAGTGGAAAGGGATTGAACCCTAACGTCGGAACACAACCGGCGGCCCGACGGTGGCCCGACGGCTCAAAAGTGGAAGTTTTGATTGAACCCTAACGTCGGAACACCGCCGTCGGGCCGACGAAGGCCCGACGGTGACTCAAAAGTGGAAAGGGATTGATTCCCAACGTCGGAACACTACCGGCGGCCCGACGGTGGCCCGACGGTGGCTCAAAAGTGGAAAGGGATTGAACCCTAACGTCGGAAATCCACCGGTGGCCCGACGGCGGCCCGACGGTGGAAAGTCGATCGCGACGGTGCGACCAATAGCCGACGTCGGCCCGACGGCTGTGTGCTATCTGGGAATCTATTCAATGCTATCATATTTAACAGAATAAAATAATCAAAAAGCGAAATTTGGTCAAATTAAACCAAAAATCGATGCGATATTAATGCCGCCACCGCCGAATCGGCCGCAATATTGGCAAATAGCGGTGCTCGCTGGGAACAGGCTCAGAGGGATTTCTCAAATCTATAAATAACTGCACGTTTAGCTAACATGAAGGGGTTATAGGCGCCTCTGCATACAGCATGACATACTTCGCGATGGCAGTGATAGCTACCCGGTGTTACTGGCTAACACCAAATGATGCTAACAACACGTCATGCATACGGCCCCAGGTCATGCCTATGCGTTATGGTTTGGACGGAATCCGTCGCAAATGCGCGGGGTTTGGGGATTAACGCTATGACAAACTGTACATTCTACGAAGGGATAATGGTGTGTTCTTTTTTTTAAACCCACATAATTAGTTTAATCAAATTGGTGCGCAGTCATAAGCTCACACATTTCATGAAAAGAAGAGACAAACGGTCATAGCAATCTTGTTCAGTGCTAATTTGGATATTTACCGATTAATATCAAGCAAAATGGCAACGAATCAGGATGTATATATTTTTGGTAAAATAGTTTATTCATCAGAATATACATGTATATGGTTTGGTTAGTTCGCATCCTATTCCTATATGACCTTAGATGTTTCTAGAACATTAAACACAGACAAGACATAGGTAAGTATGGGCGCCAACATAGCGATTCCAGATAATCCTATAGGGGGATATCCGTGTTTTCATGGAAATTGACCGTCGGTGTAATAACCACGGCTTTGTTCTGCCAGAACCCACTAGGGGGCACCAAAGTCTCGGCCGAATTTCCACGTTTTTGGTCATATACAACTTTCATGGTCGTATAATTTACACAGGTGTTACTACTTATCACCAGCTGGACGGCCCACGACGGGAAACCCGGAAATATAAAAGCCAGATAACACGTACACCAACAATATAATCAAAACATAACCCAACCACCTATTATGTACAAGCCTATAACATGTAAATAGAGTAGGCTAGTCTAGAATTAAGTTTGGGGAAAAAAGTGGAAAACTCTTCCCAAGAAAAACCCAAAAAACATTAACATAGATCACTAACCCGAGATATAACTCTAAGAAACAAAAAACTGTGCAAAATAAAACCAGGAAACCCCAAAGCTTCACCACAAGGGGACATGTGATATGTCATGGACCACCAGCTGGATGGTCCATCACGGGGAAACCCGGAAATATAACACCAACAATATAATCTAATCAAATCCAAACAAACATAACCCAACCACCTATTACGTACAAGCCTATAACATGTAAATAGAGTAGGCTAGTATAGAATTAAATAGAAAAAAAAGTGGAAAACTCTTCCCAAGAAAACACCAAAACACTAACATAAATCACTAACCCAAGATATAACTTTAAGAAACACAAAACTATAAGTATAACTGCCCAGCATTGAAAACAAGCTCGATCATCCAAACTTACATGCTATGGACAGCATAAACACACCATAAAAAAATAATATATATATATGAATGTCACAGGTGTTACATATAATAATAATAAAATATATATTTCTACATGATCAATGTACACACAAGTTGATATTTATATCAGTAACTTTTCATATCTAAAAGGACAAAGCAGAAGTACAATACAATGAGGCGCTTTCCCCAGTTATAAATAGCACATATACATATATCACATATAGTAAATGAAATGTCATAACTGTGACCGGCGTTACATAGAAATTCCCTCGATGTAGATTCGGACAGAGGAAGCTCGAGACTGGTGTGGGAGAAGGAGGGTTTATTCAAATACAGTTATAGAAAAAAGGTATACAGGTTTAAGTTCAATGTTACATAATAATAATGTCATTTGAGCTATGGGTTCAGTCCACCTGGTCGATGTCTGGCGAGGGTAGAGGGAGGACACGGGAGCCCGAGGAGGTAGGCCCAGGAGCTGACCCAAAGCACAGAGCCAAGACTCTCGGGGCGTCCGTGGGCACGAGCCTGGGAATGTACGCGTACACTGCGTCGGACTGCCAGATCCCCTGGGCCATAATGGCGGAGAGGTCCACCCACCTGGAGGAGCAGGCCTGGGCAGCGCTCCTGCGAAGGCCGTGGAGGGTGGACCTGGCAGCCTCCGGGACTCCAGCGGCCTCGAGGGCAGCCCGGAGCAAGGGGGTGACGTCGCGGGAGGTCAGAGGCGTCCCCGCAGGGGAAAGGAATGCCAGGGCGTCGCCCAGAGCAGGGACCAGGGACACCACCCTCTCTCACGTGCGGACGGGGCAGATGGGTGACCCGGGAAGCGCGGGGACGAAGAGCGACACCGCCTGCGCCGGGGAGCGGATAGTCTTGGAGGAAGAGATGCGGATGCGGAGACCGCTCAGGGCGCACCAGACGTCATCGTAATATATGTAACCAGGAAAAAGCTCAAAAGCACAAATCACTATGAATACAAAATGGGCAGGTCCTTAAAAATCTACTCAGAAGATACATTAAAAAATCATCTGCACCAAAACATAAACAACATCACACAAAACAGAGATGATGTTGATATCTATTGGGACAACATCATCACAGAAATAAGAAAATCAACTGATGAGATGTGTCCCATGAAGAAAATAAAAGTACAAAAAAACCAAGACCCTTGGGTAGACAAAGACCTGCTAACACTCATCACAACCAAAAGTAAACTGGGTGATAAAGCAAAACGCACAGAAACAATAGAAGACAAACTGGCCTACCGCATCGCCAGAAACAACTCTCTCAAAGCTGTGAGAACAGCAAAAAAGAAATACATAATAAAGCAGGACAAAGACTGGGGAAGCAACACAAACAAATTCTGGAAAAATGTAAACCTATTATTCCAAAAAAATAACAAAGAAGAGCATACAAACTTCCAAGATAACGAAGAGGCAATGCTCACAGACAAAGATGCAGCAAACAAACTGAACAGACACTTTGCCACAATAGGGCAAAAGCTGTCAGAAAAATTCAAAAAAAGATGGGAAAACAGATCAGGAACTGTGGAGAACCAAATCCCCACCTGCAAAACAGATATGATAGAAGTAAAAAAAATTAATAGATGACATTGACACGAATAAACCAAGTGGAATAGATGAAATACCAACCAAAATACTGAAAGAGGCACTCCAAGCCATCCCGGCCACCATAGTAGACCTATTCAACATCTCCTTTGAGCAGGGGCGTTTTATCTCAGCCTGGAAAATGGCAACCATCACCCCCATTCACAAGGGTGGAGACAAACAAAACATGGGAAACTACAGGCCAATATCAATTCTTCAAACCCCAGGCAAGCTCATTGAAAAAGTGTTACATAGACACATCAATGAACACCTGGAAAAAAACGATATACTAAACGAAAGACAAGGGGGCTTCAGGAAACTGCACTCCACATCAAAAACAATAGCTAACCTAACAAATGACATAATGGCATCAATGAACCAAAAACAATTAGTTGGAGCCGCCTTCATTGACTTCAGCAAAGCATTTGACACAGTAGACCACAAAATACTACTGGAAAAACTAAAAACCATGGGCATAAAATCCAACACTATGGATTGGATAAGATGCTACCTGAACAACAGGCAACAGAAAACAAAAATAAACAATACACTATCAGACAACCAACCTGTCACATGTGGTGTACCCCAAGGGTCAGTGTTAGGGCCACTACTCTTTATAATCTATATAAACGACCTTGAAAAATGGTTGCAAACTGAATGCCTCCAACTATATGCAGATGACACAGTCATATACGCAAATGGCACCACAGAGGAGGAGGTAATAACTAAACTAAATAAACTCCTACTAAAACTAGATGAGTGGTGTGAGTCCAACAAAATAACCATCAACACAAGCAAATCAAAAACAGTACTCTTCTCGCATAAACAAATGCCAGAAAGAAAACTACACTGTAAGTTAGGAAACCAAACACTAGAAAATGTAGACCATTACAAATACCTAGGCCTTGAGTTGGACAGCCAACTAAACTACAACCTATGTATAAATAAAATTATCCAAAAAGTAAACCACAAACTGTGGCTATTTGCAAAGCTAAGAGACTACATGACACAAGAAATGTCAATAAAAATCTTCAAGGGCATGGTGCTCCCCTATTTTGACTATGGAGATATAAACTACATGGGTGCGAGAAAAGAACTACTAAAAAAACTGCAAACACTGCAGAACAGAGCCCTAAAAATCTGTCTAAGAGTAGACAAGCTGCACCCAACCTATGACATACACAAAAGAACCAAAGTGAAACTACTAGAAAATAGGAGAATAATTCATTTGAAAACATTAGCATATAGCTATAGTCAAAACATTAAACTTCTAACAAAACCACAAAGGGCTACTAGAGCAAATAATGCACCACTACTAAAGCAGACCAGAAGCCAAATAAAAGCTCATGAGAGAAGCACGCTGGAAATGGCTGCCAAGTTGTGGAATGCCCAAACGGTAAAGGAACGACAAATTCCTGACCTAAAAACTTACAAAAAATATCTGTGCAAAATAAGGCTAGGAAACCCCCAGTAAGCTGCACTGCAAAGGGGCATGTGATATGTCACGGCCCACCAGCGGGATGCCCAATGGAAGGTAACCATGCCAAAAGTAGCCAGATAACACACCACACAGCTACGTACAAGCCTATGATATGTAAATAGGAGTAGGCTAGTCTAGTAATAAGAGTAGAAAAATAAAAACATATATACCAAGAAAATCCCAAAAAACTAACATAGGCTACTAACCATACCAACCAATTATCTATCTGCTACTGAAATGCAGGTAATCAAATACCTTATCAGCAGCCACTGTGTGGTAAGATAACACCAACACTACAACTGGCCAGCATTGAAAACAAGCCTGGTTACCCGGGCTTATATGTTATGGACAGTATAAATACAGCCTCAATAAAAAAAGAAATCGTGGTGCAGCATGTGCAGGCCTCCCCATGGGGCGTGGGAGGGTGACAGCAGGTTGGACTGCCGGATGAAGGTGAAGTACGCGATGATGACCGCAGCCCAAGGGGTGACCCCGAGGTGCCCCCGGGAGAGCATGTGGGGGTATATCCTGGGGATCATCGCGGGGGTGATGGCGAGGGCCCTCCTCACTGGGACGACGAAGAGCTTCTCGCCGCCCCTCCTGACTACCTCGGCGAACGGGGCATCAAAGGGGGCAAGGGACAGGGCGTTCACGACCGAGGCGGGGGGAGGGAAGCTCGCGATGTAGGTGGGCGATGAAATGCCCGATGTCGTATGGGGCAGGGGTCAGATGACCGATGCACCTCTCGAGCACAAACTCGATGTACCTCCTCGCGTGGCAATCGTGGTTGCGCCAGGTCCCCGGGACAAGAGCGGCACGGTGGATGGTCATGAGGTGGTCATGGGCCTGCCGATCATAATCTGGGGAAGAGAATTACAGTTCATGTGTAAAAATGTTGGGGGTGTGCGTGGCCCTTATACGTATGATCCCCATTATGCGACACTGTTTGCGAACAATATCAAGGGCAACCCTGAGGGCATCCACGAGGACCAGCTCGATCCCCAGCTTGTGGCAGATGGTAATCGTGAAGGACCCGAGCACTGCGATGAGCCAGATCTCGCGGGCGCAAGTGCCGAAGGTGGCATCCGAGGTGCGCCCGACCTTGAGGGCCAAGGCCAAGGCTGCGTTGTCGGTGTTGACGACGACCTCATACCCGCCCAGGGCCTCTGGTCTGAGGGTCTGCACCGCCAAGACGAGGTTCTCGGCCTTGAGTTCATGGATGGTGGGGTACGCGACGATCATGGCCTCGTCGTAGGCTTCAGAGAAGCATTGGTCGCGGGAGAAGGCACCCGCGCCGGTCAGGCAAGAGTCGCACTCGATCGCCCATCGAGAATGTGACCATTTCCTCTGGCCGCAAAGTCGCGGTACCAACGGACATTGTACCTAAGGTTGAGGTCCACATCGGCGGCATAGGACGCGAGGCAGCCCGCAAACTACAGAGAATACGGCACATGAATTTTCGGGCAGCCGGCACGAGGCGGCCCACGAGCCTCTGGAGGGTGTTTCTCATGAGGGTCGGCCGGCGGAGGCAGTGATCACCTGTCGTAGGTTGGGAAGTGTGGCACGGGGGCAGGACCTCCATGATCAGTGTTATTGTTTTTGCTCCGGGTGGCGCACTGACCGGCGGCATTGGGTAGCTGGTAACCAGCCTCAGTGCGTGTTGTGATGTCACCGGACCGGCACCCTTTCGCTTGTTCCGGCATGTGCGCCGTGAGCCTATGGGGCGGGCCATGCCACCGGGAACCGGCTGCGGGCGTGACGTCATTCCCCGGGGTCTCTGGGGATTGATTCCCTAGCATGCTTACTAGAGCATAGTGCCAGCAGAGCCCGTCTACTGCCATCCAGAAGGATGTGGGTTGATGCTTGATGAGCTGTGAGGTATTCTAGCAATCGCAGGCGTTGTTTGTCTCATTCTGTCCCTCCACAGTGACTTGGTGCACAATCCAGATGGGTATCCGAACTGTGGTGGAATGTTCTGGATGCGTAGTAGTCAGGTGGTGGTGGAGGAGCTCCAAGCTGCACTTGTCCTTGTTGAACGCGACGAAACATACACCGAATCGAAGTAGTCTGTAGTGAGCTCCCTCAGATATGCCAGAAGGTGTGACATGACATGTAGTAGATAAGATGACTGACGCTGTAAACAGCTAATGGCTTTGATTAAACGAGCCTGTTATAACTGTTGTGGCACAAATTAGAACTATTCCGAGTTTGTTTGTTTTCTCGGCAAGCTATAACGGATCCCTTTGAAGTTTGTGTTTTGGTCTCTTTTTTCATTAAGGGTCTGAGCTCAGGTCTTGTGAGCTTTTGACTTGTGAGCGTATGTCATGGAATTATGGATAGGGTGATGAAATCAGGGAGTCTAGGTGGTGTAATTGTTAGCAGATTAGTCTGGAATGCAAGAGGTGTGGGTTCGAATCCTGCTCTAGGTGCAATATTTCCCATTTTCATCACTCCCCTGACACTGGTGCTGTGACCAGGATGTTGTACACGCTATGCACTGTGTGGTTGTTTAACCTACCTTGTGTATGTATGTAAATGCATTGCTTGTATGTATGTAATTGTAAGCATTAATGTAAGCAGTAAACAACTTATAGACGTAAACCATTTAAAAGACTTATGATTCCAGGGGGACGAGTGTAGTAGTCTGCAGTGACCTCTCAGGAGCCACATAGACAGGTGGTTGTTGATAGGGTGATGACATCAGGGAGTCTATGTGGTGTAATGATGAGCACACTAGCCAGAATGCAAGAGGCGTGGGTTCGAATCCTGCTCCGTGAGCAATATTTCCTATTTTCATCACCCTGCATGCACACAATTCCTTGCTAACAGAATCTTCATCATCATCACCATCACCACTAATAAACACCACTACCACTACTACCAACCACTATCACCAACACTATTGTGATTGTCATAACAACCAAAGTGGATATTGTCAAGGGTTTGGGGCGGGTTTTTTCTCTCTTTAAATTATATATAGTAAAATCTTTAAACCCGCTATGTCATCACCATTATCACTCGGTGCTGTATTTTTTTTTCATTAAAAAGCAACAACAATAAAAAAAAACTGGAAGCATTTCCAGATGAATTAACTAAAGTAAAAAAGATAAACTATGGATTGGATTGAGGGGAGTATACATGCCATGGGCAGCTAAAAGCCTATAACAATTCTTAATTTCCAAATCTAAATATGCAAATCTGTCTAAATATTCTACACTAAATGTAACAAAGGGGGAATGGCCAGTATGTTAGGCTGCAGCGAGAAGTTCATCGTCATCACGACAGTCGCCGTCGGCACCTTCCAGCAGCACCAAGGGTTCGTCCATGTCGTCACCATCAACAGCACTCTCCACACCGAGCTTCGTCATGGGCAGAGCATACTCTAAATTGTCCCAGAATGTCTTCGAATTGGTTTCAACATAAGAGCATCGTCGGAAATAGGATTGTAATATCAGATGTTGCGAGCTCACATCAACATCGCCATATTTTATTGTGATAAGGCGATGTGTGCCGTGATTGCCATCATATTCCAGAGCAACCCTCAGTTCAAACATGCACCAGTTACTCCTCAGAAAGTCACTGCAGATGACGACCAACGTCCGTTTACTTTGGAGTACACAGTTCTCAATGCTGAGGTGGATAGGTCTCCCAGCTGGGAAATTAATGCGGTGATATGCAACCTTATAACCTTTCTTTTTCAGAGTGGGTATCAGGTCCTTTTCAACATAGTTCGCATTTTCATTCGCATATGAAACAAAGATGTCATATTCTTTGTTTTCTCCTTCACACTCATCAGTGTCGAATGGATGGAACTGGTATTTTCTGAACAGCCATATTCGCTTCATGTAAACAAATGCAAAGGGCAGTACCAAAACCAGGACGAAGGCTGCAACAGACCCCACCACCGAGCTTAGTGTGGCGATAAGGACTTTGTTGGGTGGCTTCCCGCATATCAAGTCATCTTCTGGGATATGCAGCATGTTGAACCCAGACTTGTCTGAAGGTGTTTTGCAGAGTATTCCATGATTGTCAGATATGACTGCTTGTGTTTTGATCAACCACCGCCTGGTTTCCTTGGCATGGCAATCACATGCCCAGTCATTATTTCCCAGGCGAATCTCCTTCACTGTCGTCATATTTATTGAGCTAATGTTTGTTGGCAAGTACTTGAGCTTGTTGTTGTCTAAAGCCACAAGTTTAGCATTCCTAAGTGCATTGAGAGCGCCCAATGAGAGGTCAGTGATCTTGTTTCCTGTGTACACCGCATACTTTGTCCGCTTCAAGTAAGCCTTGTATTCAAGTGTGGTGATTTTACTGTTCATAAAGTTCAAATCATAACGGTAGTTCCTCTTCGGCAGGTTTGGCAACTCATTAGGCATTGCTTTCATGTTAGAATTTGTGCATGCAACTGACATATTTAAGTTAGCAGGCTGATCAATACAAACACACTTTTCTGAACAATTCACTTGTATATGGCAAATGAATTTTTCAAGGGGGGTAGCGTATATCTGCTGATTGTACAAATTTTCTGGTTTTTTGCAAAACAAATTTTCGACCTTAGAAGATTGGTGAACCAACCTTTTTAGCATGGAATAACACGAAAAGTCAATGCAGTCACATATAAATGGATTGTTTCTGAAATCAAAAGAGTACATCGCTACCATGGAAACCATCTGTATATCCAACGTTATATTGACTTCATAATTAAAATAGGTGAAATGAGTTATCCTGTTCTTTGACAAGTTAATTGATCCTCTCACTTTAGAAGTCCATTTATATGTCCACCCATCATAATTGGTGAGACGTGAAATCTGGTTATCAGAGAGATTGATTAATGTTACGTTAGTTAAAATGAAAAGCCACGTGTCAACGCTCTTAAGCTGATTTGAGTTGAGATAAATACTATTCAAATTCTTGAGGCGGTTTGGCTGCTTGAACACATCAGCTTCAATCTCAGAGATCTGGTTGTGGGCCAGATTGAGCTGCTCCAATGGCATGTTGTAAAATGACTCATTTTGCACTCGTGTGATGTAGTTGTACGACACGTCAAGCTGTTGCAAATGTTGCAATTTCCTCAAACACTCACGCGGCAAAGTGTCCAACCTATTGTAACTGAGCTGTAATACCTTTAGTTGAGACAGTTGACAGAGCTGCTCAGGTATTCGGGTAAGTAATGATTTGAGGATTTTCAATTGTGTAATGTTTGGCTGGGACTCCAGCAGTGGGTCCAGAAAAGCCGATGGATCTTTGGTGCAGTTCATCACTGTTATGGTTTGTGCTGTAATATGGCATGAACAAGACGCTGGGCAGAGCTGTGCTGGTGGATGGCGGGGACCCGATTCACTGTTGCTTTTATTTCTATGAATAGTCTGTAGGGCACCCTCTACAGCGACGGCCAGGAGTCGTGGGAGTGAGGGAGATGCAGCCTGCATGTCAGGAATGACCGTTAGGATGAACATCAGCGTCTGTAAATAGGACATCTTGAGCTAATCAGAGGGAGCTGTCGGATGCAACCTTTAATTCTGTAAAGAAAAGAACGCATTGTACTGATAAAAATTGGACAGTTTACCAATATAATCAAATGGTTATGAACAAAACTTTGTCATTGTTGTATTAGTATTCATTACATTCATTGATTAAAGTTGCATAGTCCGATACTTTTGAGTTTGTCATTTTCTGAGGTACATATATTAAATTGATTGTTATAATCGAACTTATATTTGTTTAAAGTAAATTTTACTTTAAATGGCTAACTTTTGAGATGTTTTAAGTGCAAACATGCAAAATTAATTATGTATATATTTATATACATGTATATAATACATCTATATATATATGCATATATGTATATATATATATATGCATATATATGAGACTGTCTCAAAAGGTGCTAAGCAATATGGGACAAAACTTTTCCATTGTAACGATCAACATACTATCTGCTTATGCATTTGCTCAGGATAAACTGATTTGATTTTACATGGTGTTTCATAATCCCAATAGAATACATATTGATTTGAAGCAAATGTCCTTGTGTTTTCAGTGTAACCGTTTCTGTGCTGTTTTGTGTCAATTGTTACAATGGACAAAAAAAAAAGAGTTATCACCTTTTGAGACAGGCTCATATGTATATACATAAGTATATGCATATGTAATTGCATATGCATATGTATATGCATATATGTATATGCGTATGGTTATGTACATGCATCTCTCTATATATATCTAGATATATATATTATATATATATATAGTATAGTTATACGAATCTTACCTGGGTATAGATGATGGATAACTGTTGTTTTCCCGAGGTAGAAGCCTCGGGTAGACGTGGGTAGGGGAAGAAGGAAGCACGTGAGGTACAGCAATTTTAACTACTTATTCAGGATAAAAAAAGATCTTTCAATCAATGGTACTATGATTTTCCCGTAAACGGTACACAACCTGGATAGGAGTGGCAGGGCGTGGTGGGTGGGCCCTAGCCTCATGTGTACCCGACGGGCTTCTACCTCGGGAAAACAAACAGTTATCCATCATCTATACCCAGGTAGATTCGTTTATAAACTATCTATTTTACCTCGGTTATCAGCCTCAGGCTAGCCTCAGGCTACCTCAGGCTGTGGAGACCTTTACGCATGATTCATTTTTATCCTTAATATCATCCATTCTTATATAATATTCAACGTTTTTGTTCTCACCATTCTTGTTAGTTGGCGAGCAGGGCGCTTGCAATGCTGTAGGTAGGCTTTTCTAGTCGCCTTGTTGTAATGTTTTGCAAAACGACTAGCCGTCTTCCAGCCTGCATGCGCTAGTATTCTTTTCACAGGAAACACCTAGCAACCGTGCCTTGGAGACCATGCACCTCTAGTTGAGTGGGAATCATGAGTATTTGCTCGTATCCACTCCAGCCAATTTCAACACCGTACTTGTCCATCTGGCAAGGGTTCTGTTTGTCTCGTGAAATTGCTGTATGTGGCCTTATAAAGCTCACTAATAGTTGTTGTGATGCACGTAAATCTTTGTCTTAGATATATAAGCCCGTATGGCTGACTACAAACATAATTTCGATCACTCGGAAAACAGTCTAAGTGAAACGTTAGATAAAGGGTCCCTAACCGTGTTCGATTTAAGCATTTGTGCTAAATCAAACGTTGCTTGTTTCTTGTCTATTTCTTAATCCAGTTAAAGACCAAAGCAAAAATTCGTCTGTCCACTGTGTCCGGTCTTACCTAATAATAACAGGACCGCGACCTTAAACCTAATTCGTTTTTTAAATTAACCACGAGTTGTGCAGGGCAAGCCTGAAAAACAACTTAAATACTTACAGACACATCCAAAACCGAACTCTACTTTGGTTTTGGACGATTCCTTGAGAAATTGAACGAAGTAAAATATCCAAGAACACATATGTTTTCCAACTCGTTCACCATCAATTTCTCGGTATATGATGATAACGCACTCTTGCCGCATTAAATCGACCCAATAGGATGTACCTCATCCTCTAGAGAACGAAGAAAAACGAGCTACTTGTGAAATTGTGTTTTGTTGCTTAACTTTTCCATTCACAAAGAACAATTGTACACCCCCATTTCTTAAATAGGGATGTGTAACATTTTGACAGTTCATGGCCTCAGCGCATCAGCTACTATCCTATTTCAGTAATTTTGTCCTATCCAACATTTGGCGCAGTGGTTCCTTAGAAAAGGCATGCAATAGGGGCGTCGTTTGACACGTCGCCGTGTGAACCCAACTTCGTCCGTTGGTTGTGTCAGATTCCCGAGTTTCTTGGGAATCGTATATGTTCTTTTGCAGTTGTGAAACCTGCTGGCAGCAAGGTTTGCGTGTCCCAATCGGGCTCCACCAGTATCGATGTGCCTTTCCAGACCGAATTTTCCTGACAACTCGGCTGATAATGCTAAACGGTGGGAAAATATAAAGATTATTATTTTCCCAGTAATAGCAAATGCATCTACCTTCCAAGCTCCGGTTCAGGAATGCCAAGAAACATTACAAGGTAACTTTGTTATTATTTCGATGAATGCAATAAGTCAACTTCAGGCGTACCCCATTTTTCACAAATGAATTTAAACAAAAGGTGTGTAGAGAGGACCATTCTAAAATGGTTCATGGAAATTTCTTGCTTTTATAGTCTGCAAGTGTATTTGTGACCCCTGGAATATGCGCGCTACAGTCGCAGACTTGTTGAGCCTGTGCCCAGTTTCCAACAGACTATAGACAACTGATTGCCAAAGGCTTTGACTTGGTTCCACTCCATGTTACGAATCTATGCCTTGGCAGTTACAGTAGTATTATCAGTTAGTATTCTAACTTGTGATTTTTTTCATGTATCTTACTAAACTAATAAAGCCCCAGTAATAGCAGCAGTTCTAGTACATTAATATGGTCTGATTTTTCATCATCAATAGCCATCTACCATCAGTTGTGACCCCATCTCGATGAGCTCCCCCACCTTCTAACGAACGCTATCAGTAGTAATTACCGTATTTCGGTTCCGCCATGCGGATTGGATTTGGTGTGAACTTCCTATTGATGTTGAATCACCATCAATATTCCTGTAGCCCTTCGTGCGAAATAAACATTTTCGGCTCAAATTCCCTTTAGTTCGTGTTAACGCTATATTTTTATCTATTTCTAGAGATTTCTATGGTCCTTCCCGTAAGACTAGCGGGTGCATACGATATCATTATACCAATAAGGGATGCGACCTGTTCTAATTTTAGGTTTTGGTAACTTTAATAAGCCTGGTTCGCTGTTTCATAAACTTAAGTAGTTTTTGTTCGTGTTATCGACACTGTAAGAGACTGTGATATCCAGAATAAACCTATAACTTTGAGTTGTTTTGTTGGTTTTTAAAACACTGACTTTTGTGGATGTAATAAAACCCCAATTGAGTAAAAGTAATGCACATAAATCGAACACTGCATTCTTCACAATCAATTTGTGTTGATGCAATAATCGAAAGGAATATCTATGTATGGAAACATTATATGGACCCTTCCGCGCCATCACTGAAAAAAACCAGGTTTAAGCAGTTTAGTGAATAAACGAGGGGCACATGCTAAACATTCGGCATGCAAGTAAACTCATAGAGTTGGGTTATCCCAAAGAAACCGAAGAAATTTCCGGTCTTTTCCTCTTATGGGAAGCATAATAATATGCTCTTGTAAATCAACACTAGCCATCCACGCATCTGGCGATACATTCAGATCGCGTGCTGTTCTAGCGAGAACATTTTAAAATGTCGGATATTCAACCATTTTATGAAGGATTGTTAAATCCAGGATCATTCGTCTTTTCAACCTCCAATTGGCTTTGGTCTCCGAGAAGATGTTTGAAAATAAACTCTCCTGAACGTATGTCACTTTTTTATAATTCCTTTCTCAAAGAATTTTTGTTACCTGTTTAGATAGTGCCTCACGATTCAACCGGTTCAATGTTATAAGAAAAGGTATCCTGCCATTGGTACCGGAAATTGTGTGAAGGGAATATGTCACCCCTAACTATTTGTAAAATTTCTTGGTCACAGTAATTTTGTGCCCACTCAGAAATATGATTATTAATATACCCGCCACAAAGTTGCTTACAGTTGTGTGGCTTTAGAGGCTGGAAGGACTTGTACACGTCTTGTGTTTCAACCTCTCTTGGAAACCGCCCCTGGGGAAGGGTCTTCGGCGAGTGACACCTAGGCCTAGTTGGCCGTGCGTGTTGTCGGTCCAGCCTGAGCAGAGCGGCCCCCGGGGCCAAAACCTTGACCGAAGTTTTGAACCCGATCTGGTTCCCCTGGGTGAACCGCCCGTGGACGAAAATCCCCTCGTGACCTTTTGAACGAGGAGTTTCCTGTTTCTTCTTACCGCATCCATGTTTTTGCCCACTCATTGGCTGCAGTTTCTACCTCCTTATAGAGGTATGTAGTTGACCGCCAAAACATTTTGGTGTTATCTAAGGTTTTCCCTTTTAATAAAAAAAAAACCACGGCTCTGGAGCAAGAAAGAGCGTAAAACTCTTTCCCATTCATTATCAGTAACCTTCTTTGAGCGAGCCACTTCTTTGCCTCATCTGTTCCTATGCCAAACTGACTTGAAAAACAATTTTCATATCTTCGATACGACAACAATGCAATACCTTTGTCCATCGTCTTACGCAAAGACGAGAACTGTTTTCTTGTTGCATTCTGTTTGCTATCAGGAGCAATAGCTGTTAAGGTACCAAGCACCGCCTTATGCACTATGTGCAACCACCCTCAAATCTCTTACGAGTCCTGCGTCATTTTGACATTCGACTCCATCTCCTTAATGATGGAGTTGAACACCTTTACATGCCTGTTAACTCATCTGTAATTTAGAAATATCTATCTCGCCGGCTTAAACGTTGCGGGAGAATGGCCATTTATGTTTCTCACGCATAAGCGTAAGTGTTTTCACCCGCTTCTTAGCCTTGGCTCGGACTTTTTTTAGCCACTTTGCCTCCAATGGCAGCATAGAACCTTCATATTGCGTGTCTGAGTCGATTCCTAGACTTGGAATCTCGTTGACGACGTCAGAAGAAGAAGAACTTTACCTTCTTTTCTTCTCTTTCTTCTTGGACTTGGTCTTGCGTTTTTGCGAGCCAGGTCTTCCCCTCTCTTGGTGAACTCATCACCGAAGAAACAATGTGTTTTTCTTTCTTTCTTGATTAGAGGAAGGAGGAGGAGCCCTAAGATCCATCTCTGAGTCGTGTGGTCGGAGAACTCCTCCCACAGAAGACTCTTCTTGCACCACTCCAGGTCTTAGGGGACACGGTGGTTTGAGAGCATTATGTGGACTCTCCATCGCCGCAACCGGCGTTTACACCCCCCCCCCCTCAATTTTGAGGCGCGGCGCCGCCAGGCACTATGTCTCTCGGGAGAACTATGCGCCCCGGGCGGTGTCGCAGGCCCTGCCGACAAACAGGCGTAGGAGTCGTTACTCCTGTCCTCGCACTCGGAAAAACATGCCCCTCGGCTGCTCCTGCTGCACCGCGCTTACTCCGCTTCGTGGCCAATCGAGCGCTGAAACAAAATATTTTGATCAGTCCCAGTATATATATACTATGTCACAACATGGTTGGTTAAAACTTCATTTGGACATCTATTGGATGTTAGAGAACGCGTTTATACCGTTATAACGACAGGCGGTAATAAGCTAAATTTGTCGTGGGTTGTGGTCAAGCCCATACATTACGCGGGGTCGGGACCAGTGTATCGGCCCCGCCCATCCCTCTGTCACGCACACTTCTCCCACCTGTGACTACAACGTCAACAAGTTGGAGAAACTGCTACGAAACTCGGAGAAAACGCCTGAAAAAGTTTGTGGAGGAGTCTATAAAAGAAACCAGGAGCTTCTCCAACATTACTCTCTATTAATCTCTACCCATAATACACGGAGACTCGGGGTGTTGACAGAAACCGCTAATGACACCGGTTTCAATCCTTTCGAGAAGGGAATTCTATCCTTGGTTTTATAACCCAAATAACTGTCCAAATGGACAAAAGAAAGTCTAAACTTTCCCATAATGATGTTAATGCATCATGAATTAAGTAACAACCAGTTTTTATGATACTTACTGCAGTATTAGACTTGTTCGTAGACTAAATTTGCCGGAGCAACCCAACGACACGTAATCAGTGTGAGTTGTATATGCTAATTGCTGGTACTCACTTGCTTCCTTCCCTAGCCCCTTTGAGGCTAGCCTGAGGCTGTATACCGAGGTAAAATATGTATATATATGCATACATATAAGGTGTGAACAGCAAGGGTAGGATGGTGTGGTTACTGGTGTGTGTGGGTGAGTGGAGGGGAGGAGGTTAAATCGGTAGGTGTGTGGTTGCTGGCCGCTGAGTTGACAGTGTCGATAAGGTTAGGTCGAACACACTGGCGTGAACTGTTATCGTACAGCAGTCGCGCGGGTGGATAGAATGGCTCCTGGGGCGATTTGTTACGTTTGACGCATGATGCTGCTTGGCTTTTGACTGACTTTGCATGACTTTACCCAACTATACCCTACTTTATCCGACTTTACCTGACTTTACCCAACTTTGTCTGACTTTACGCAACTTTACCCGACTCGACTTTACCTGACTCGACTTAACCCGACTCGACTTTACCCGACTCGACTTAACCCGACTCGACTTTACTCGACTCGACCTTACTTGACTCGGCTTTTGACCGACTTTGCCTAACATTGCCCGATTTTGCGTGAATTTGACAGACTTTTTCTGACTTTACCAGACGTTACCGGACTTTACTCGACTTTACCCAACTTGACTTTATACATCGGGCAAAGTCAGATAAAGTCGAGCAAAGTCGGGTCAAGGCAGGTAAAGTCGGGCAAAGTCGGGAAAAGTCGGGTAAAGTTGTGTAAAGTCGGGCAAAGTCGGATAACGTCGGGCAAAGTCGAGACAGAGAGAGTATAAACATGCAAATCAGATGCGTGCGAGACGCATTCAGTGTCACTGTGTTCACTATTTTCGCGTGAGTGCCGCCCGCTTGTACTTTTTGCCTGTGTGATACATGCATCCTGTCTGTCCCTAGCTTAACACCCCCCCCCCCCTCCTCCTCCCAACACACACACTGACAATGACACTGAGCCCTGCTTCTAGCCTCCCTACCTAATACCCCTGTCACACAACGATGTAACGGGCCAGCGATTGGGGAACGTAGAAATCACTTATTTACGTCGAGATACATAAAAATTCTCAGCGTAGCAGGGCCAATCTGGACGTCAGTACAACATAGTGGATGTAGGTGAAACGTCGGTCCAACATAGTTGTAACGGGTGTCAACGAGTTAGAACGTCAACAAGAAAAAAGACCCAACGTAAGTGCTAACGAGCTTCCAGTGTGTGCGCCGTCAGCCTAGCAAAACCTTAGCATCTGCTTAGCATAGGACTCGCGTAATTACCCCCGCCCTAACATAGCTGCGCATTCCTCCCGGCTCTCCGTCAGTTTACCATAAGTCGATGTAGCTCAACATAGACCGGCATAGCTATAACGAACGTCTAATGTATCTCGACGTAAGCCTAACGCGATTGCAATGTAAGCCCAACCTAACGGCGTGTAAGTCGAGTTATGTCGAAAGTTTTGGGTATGTCCAAAACCTTGACGTGTCATGTATCTCAAGGTACCTCGACGTAGGCTTAACGAATGCGTAACATATCTTGACGTTCCTTGATGTATCTCGACGTAATGGCCAAACTTTTACACTAGCCTGTTGGCCTACACCTTTGTGAACATTATTATATATACGCTTTTACTCAATAATACAATTGAGTCTATTAGCTTTTATTAGTCTATTTGCTCAGGTAGTACAACCTAAGTCATTTTCTAATATACTATTCATTACTTATGTGCAGGGAATATCAGAATCAATTATTATGTATCATAATTTCATTACTTATATGCAGGTCATCTCAGTAATTGTATATTTTCATACTCCTATATGATATAGCTTTAAATTTTCTCTATTCATTTCTGTAATGAAAGCTTGAAACAGAAGACATGATGAAGCAGCTACAGTAGATCACGGTCACACAAACAGCTCACATCTGGCACACTCAACCACTTTTTTGCACTTTCACCTCTCACAGCAACATTCATTAAATTGCACAATTGGATCATCATCTCCCAGCTCTCAAGCATGAAAGCTTGACTGGCTGATGGGTGGTTGGGTTGGACAAAATTCCACTGCAGTGTCAACACTCCGTATATGACAGCGGCCAGGTAAGAACTGAACTGTACTCGCATTCCCTACCGGAAGTTAACTCGGTCCATAGCAACGCATGCTCCGAACGGTATCTATGGTATTTATCATATCAAGCCCGTAGTCAGGTATTTTGAATTATGCATGTTTCCGGCAACATGGACAATGGCCAAACTTCACTTACGTCAGCTTATGCTACTGCATTAAATCGTAGTGTGACAGCCCCATTACACACACCCATCCACCGACCCACTCCCCACCCAGGGTGTCCGGTTATTTCTGGGAGTGTTGTTTTTGGGAAGTTTTCAGTCGCATTGGTGCGCTGAAGGCTGCAAATCTGCAAATCTGCAGCACTGTATGAGCACCGCTGAAAGATGTCCCATGTGGTCGAGAGTTGGCTTCCGCTGGGTAGTGGTCAGAGAAATTAAGGGGGTGGGGGGGGGGGGGGGAGATGGGAAAAAGGCAGCCTAAGAGCCCAACCACAGTCCTCTGAGAGGGCCGGGGGAGGCTGGGTGGTTGGTGAGGCTTTATGCCCCAGTAAGACCCTAGGCCATACCAAGACGTGCACCGACTTGTGACAGTGTTGGGTAAAGTCAGGTCGGGTAAATCGGGTCATGTAAAGTCGGGGTCAGGTAAAGTCGAGGTCAGGTAAAGTCGGGGTCGGGTAAAGTCGGGTCGGGTAAAGTCAGGTCAGGTAAAGTTAGGTTGGGTAAAGTGATTTTTTGTTTGTTTGTTGTTTTACGTCCTAGCAACATCTAAGGTCATATAAGGATGGGTACTGACTTGTGACAGTGCGCATTCATGGTGACTTTATAGTGCTGTCCCACTGGGAAACCAGGCCACCAGCACCATGACCTGGTATCCCACTCAGTCACATTATCCTGACACTGAGCACACCAGTCCTTGCCCTGTCCTAATAATGTCGAGCGCCTGGCTACGAAGCGACAAGTATTAATTTTTAAGTCATTGGTTTGACTCGACCGGGGTTCGAACCCATGACCCCACGATCTACTAGCACGGGCAGGTAAAGTGATGTTGGGTAAAGTCGGGTCGGCTAAAGTCAGGTCAGGTAAAGTTGGGTTAAGTCAGGTTGAGTAAAGTCAGGCCGGGTAAAGTCGGGTCGGGTAAAGCCAGGTCGGGTAAAGTTAAGTTGGGTAAAGTCAGGTTGGGTAAAGTCAGGCCGGGTAAAGTCGGGTCGGGTAAAGTTGGGTTAGGTAAAGTCAGGTCGGATAAAGTGATGGTGGGTTAAGTTGGGTCGTGTAAAGTCAGGTAGGGTAAAGTCAGGTCGGGTAAAGTCGGGTCAGGTAAAGTCAAGTCGTGTATAGTCGGGTTGGGTAAAGTCGGGTCGGGTAAAGTTGGGTCAGGTAAAGTTGGGTCGGGTAAAGTCAGGTTGGGTAAAGTCAGGTCGTGTAAAGTCGGGTCGGGTAAAGTTGGGTTAGGTAAAGTCAGTTGGGGTAAAGTGATGGTGGGTTAAGTTGGGTCGGGTAAAGTCAGGTAAGGTAAAGTCAGGTTGGGTAAAGTCGGGTCAGGTAAAGTCAAGTCGTGTATAATCGGGTCGGGTAAGGTAGGGTCAGGTAAAGTCGGGTCAGGTAAAGTTGGGTCGGGTAATGTCAGGTTGGGTAACGTGATGTTGGGTAAAGTCAGGTCGGCTAAAGTCAGCTATGGTAAAGTCAGGTCAGGTAAAGTCAGGTCGTGTAAAGTAAGGTTGGGTTTGTTTGTTGTTGTTTTACATCCTAGCAACATCTAAGGTCATATCAGGACGGGTACCGACTTGTGACAGTGCGCACTCATGGCGACTTTATAGTGCTGCCCCACTGGAAGACCAGGCCGCCAGCACCATGACCTGATATCCCTCTTAGTCACATTATCCTGACACTGAGCCAACCAGTCCTTATCCTCTCCTATTAATGCCGAGCACCAGGCTAGGAAGCGACAAGTACCAATTTTTAAGTCATCGGTTTGACTCGACCCGGGTTCAAACCCACGACCCCACGATCTACCAACACGGGAGACAGACACTCTAACTCATTCGTCCATCCCGTCTGGTCCCATTGGGTCGGGTAAAGTCAGAGTCGGGTAAAGTCAGGTCAAGTGATGTCGGGTAAAGTCGGGTCAGGCAAAGTCGGTTCGGGTAAAGTCAGGGTCAGGTAAAGTGATGTCAGGTTAAGTCGGGTCGGGTAAAGTCAGGTAGGGTATAGTCAGGTCGGGTAAAGTTAGGTAGGGTAAAGTCGGGTCGGATAAAGTCGGGTCGGGTAAAATCAGGTCGGGAAAAGTCAGGTCGGGTAAAGTCAGGTCGGGTAAAGTGATGTCGGGTAAAGTCGGGTCGGCTAAAGTCAGGTAGGGTAAAGTCATGTCGGGTAAAGTCGGGTCGGGTTAAGTCAGGGTCAGGTAAAGCCAGGTTGGGTAAAGTCGGGTCGGGTAAAGTCAGGTCAGGTAAAGTCAGGTCGGGTAAAGTTGGGTAAAGTCAGGTCTAACGCAGATCTAAATGCAGATGGCCCACGGCCGTTAACTACCAAAATCGGACCGTTTTAACGGCTACAGTTCTGCAGCCAGTGACCTTTAGGGCACGACCCCCCCCCCCCCCCCACAAAGTCAATTCAAGCCACGGCCGTGGCGCAGAACCAAGCTACCCCCTCCCCCGACAGCGACTGATGATGCTGATTGGTTGGTCGCAGCTCTGTGAATTACAGTATTCGTCGCTGTTATTCGAAGACCTGGGCCCGTATGCATGGGGCGGTGGAATCGCTCTACCCCTGGGGGTAGAGGGGATATCCGGGGTAGTGCCGAAAAGTCGGTATGCATGGGACCGGGGTATGCAAACCCCGGGGGGTAAAAGTAGGGTAAGCTACCCCCACTCAGTAGCAGGTATAAGGGCTGGGGTAGGGACCGACTCGGGCCAAATCTATTGAATGCGATCATATTGAACAGAATTACATACGCAATAAGTGAAATTTGATCAATTTAACCCTAAATTCGAACCATTAAGGCTACCGCCGCATTGGCGGTGATATTAATAGTGTCAAATCGATGAATGTAAAGTAAACAAATCGCCGCCGCCGCACCGACGTCGCTTTCCGTACTGGCGGCGGTTGCTTGCATTCGTCGATTCGAAAATATTAACATCGCCGCCGTTGCGGCGGCAGCATTGATATTGCTTCAAATTTAGGGTTAATTTCATGAACCATCACTTATTGCGTATGTAATTCGGTTAAATATGATAGCATTTAATAGATTTGAGCCTAATACATGACTACAAACGCAGAGAGATTTCCCAAATCTATAAATAACTACAAGGGTAGCTACCTCCTCGCCGATTTGGCTCCACGCATACCCCGTGACCCATTTCCTACCCACGACGATAGCTACCCCAAACTCGGTCCTTACCACCGGCGGCGATAAATAATTCTTCATGCATACGGGCCCAGGGGCCATATGCAGGAGTCGGTAGTAGCGAGCCAAAACGGTGGTAAGCGGGAATTTCCCGGTTAGCGGCGAAAAATGTGCTCTGTGTGAACCAGGATAGGGTCCTTCGGTACGATATATGTCTATGCCACTCTTAGTTCTTAGGCCCTAGTTTTTATTTGGGTGCTACTATCACGTGCGGTCGACTCATAGGCTTCACATACGCCGGCGTGTTGCGGCACTGGCGGCGTATGCGTAGCGTATGCGGCGTATGGCGACGTATATGACGTAAGCCGCTACGCCGCCATACGCTCCCGCCATACGCCGTAATGTGACAGCGCCTTAAGAACATAATCCTAACCCAAAAGTCAGATCAGGTGGGGTCTTCTTAGATAAAAGATTCACCCGGAACTTGTAGTACACGGGTGAAGGACAACATAGTGTAAATACGGGCGAAAATAGGTTTAGTTTGGAACATGAACTAGAAACTGGCTCCAGTATCAAATGGCTACTCATATAGGCACAGAGTTGGTGAAATGGGTGAGAATGCAAAAAGACAAGATGGCGGCCAGAGAACGCCATCGATTTCACTTTTAAATTGCATTAAAGTATATGTTTTATTATATTTTCCAACTCAAAAGTAGCGGGTAAACATGAAGACATATACAAAGAATAAATGTTGCTTCTTATATTGTGAAATTAGGCTCTCATAAAGACTCATTTCATTAGCCCAATTTGTCGACCGTTTTTATATAAGGCTCATCTTCACCCGTGTACTACAAGTACCGGGTGAATCGTTTATCTAGGGTCTTCTATGATCGCTCTGGGAGAGGAGTAATCCGTTCGGGTGGGGCTTGGTATACTATAGATCCATTGGTTGGTTGTTGGAGTTTTACATCCTGGCAACATCTAAGGTCATATCAGGATGGGTACCGACTTGTAACAGTGCGCCCGCATGGCAACTTTATAGTGCTGCCCCACTGGAAGACAGGCGATCGACACCATGATCACATTATCCTGATCTGCTAATCAGTGAGCACCTGGCTAAGAAGCGAGAAGTATCAATTTTTATGTCATTTGTTTGACTCGACCAGGGTTCGAATCCCACCATCTACCAAAACGGGAGACGGACACTCAATTCATTCGACCATCCCGTCTGGCCACTACAAAGGGGGTGTAATGACATCACAAGACAACTTTCGGTGGCCATATTGGATTACATACAGAAAACTTGCAACTGCCTATTTACACTGTGCTTATTTACTGATATGTTGGTGTATTTGTCACTGTTTTGAGCAGTTTGGCCTCAGAAGTTGTTGCTAAAGTGCTGTAAGTAAACACATTGGATGTAAACTGCCCAGAACCTCCCAGAACACAAGACAACTCTGTTTTACTGCATCAGCATGCATTCACAACATGGCTAGGGAGGGTGCCCGTAATCCAAGATGGCTGACCGCTGACTGCTGAGTGATGACGTTACGTGCACTCCCTCTATAGATAAAAGATTCACCACTACGCAAAGTACGGGTGAAAAACAACCCATTAGAAAAAAAATGCCAAACGGCTGGGTAAATGAAATCAGCACATACATTTTTA
Source organism: Branchipolynoe longqiensis (assembly GCA_030323885.1). NCBI lineage: Eukaryota > Metazoa > Annelida > Polychaeta > Phyllodocida > Polynoidae > Branchipolynoe > Branchipolynoe longqiensis. Next base: position 13,033,141 of record CM059186.1, read on the forward strand.
ATTTAAGAAGCAAAATATATCCTTTATATATATCTTCATATTTACACTCTACTTTTGAGTTGAAAAATATAATATGTAGTTTATTACACTTTAAAAGGCCAAATCGACAGCATTCTATAGAGGGGGTGTAATGATGTCACAAGACAACCTTTGGTGGCCATATTGGATTACATACAGAAGGCTTGCAACTGCCTACACTGTGCTTATTTACTGATTTGTTGGTTTATTTGTCACTGTTTTGAGCAGTTTGGCCTCAGAAGTTGTTGCTATAGTGCTGTAAGTAAACACATTGGATGTAAACTGCCCAGAACCTCCCAGAACACAAGCAAACTCTGTTTTACTGCATCTGCATGCATTCACAACATGGCTAGGGAGGGTGCTCGTAATCCAAGATGGCTGAGTGATGATGTCACGTGCACTCCCTCTATGGTCGCTATCTTGTCATCTTGCATTCTCTCCCATTTCAACAACTTTGTGGCGATATTTATGTAGCCATCTGATACATCAGGTAGGGAAAAGGCAATTTTCGCCGGTATCTAGACTATGTTGTCGTTCACCCCTACTGCGAGTACAGGGTGAATCTTATATCTAGATATAGACTACGGATATATACCTACTGCGAAGACTGCATTGAGGAAGTTACATAGTAGCACCCTTATTTCTACTATTTATACCTAGATAAAAGATTCACCCCGTACTGCAGTAGATGAATCTTTTATCTAAAAAACATACCATGGTGCTGCTTGGATGTGTTGTCCTGTGCGGTGTGGGTGAGTGGTCTTGAGTTGAATATGCAGCCGGCTTATCTTTCGATAAAGTTGAGTAGGCTAGCCATGTTTTCAACGTCGCACTGACAGAGCAAAATCCAGAAATAGGTCATCTACACCGGTGGGGAAAGCCCACTGCAATGACTCACTTAGAATAGTCACGACGATCAGGGAAATGGCTGCGCTTGGGCAGGTGAGGGGAGGGGGGCGTGGTGAAGGGGCACTTGTTATTGCTGAACCTGTTCCCGGCGAGCACCGCTTGTGATATATGCGTAATAGACGTATAGGTGTGTGGCTAATATATGTTAACGAGATGCAGAGTTTGAGACAAAGGAATATACTAATGAGATGACGTCATGGAAAGTTTAGCCGGCAGGTCAAGCGAGCCCTAGGCCATGAATTAACCATTCAGTATCCAGAAGTCAAAGTGTTCAGACGTCATACTTTCACACCGCTATTTCACAATATCGCCGCCGATCCAGCGGCGGTGGGGGCGGCGGCGGCGGCGTTAATATCGGTTCGATTTTAGGGTTAATTTAATTAAATTTCACGATTTTAGTATGTAATTCTGTTAAATATGATCGCATTGAATAGATTTGGGCCTAATCGGTCCCTAACACTGCCGGGCACCAGCGAGCCTCATTATTGCTGAGCCTGTTGCCGGCGAGCACCGCTATTTCACAATATCACCGCCGGGAACGGCGGCGGCGGCGTTAATATCGGTTCGATTATTGGTTTAATTTGACCAGAATTTGGCGGTGGCATTAATATCGCTTCGATTTTAGGGTTAATTTGATGAAATTTCACTTATTGCGTATGTAATTCTGTTAAATATGATCGCATTGAATAGATTTGGGCCCTAACACCGACGGTAAACTTGATATGGTTTGGGGTTAGTGGAGACAATGTTAAACTCGCGGAGTTTCCCTAACCCGGGCACATACATTGCGACTTTTCGCCGCTAACCCGTGGATCCCCGCTAACTACGGGTTTGGAGCGCTAACCCTGCTTCATACATTTGGCCCCTGGTGTTGCTATCCGGACCGCACTCTGTCCACACCTGTCTCTATCACCTCTCCGCCGGCCATGCTCCTCCTCGATATGTCTGAAAAGAGTTCCAGGAGGGGGAGCCCGCCGGCATTTCACTTTCTACTCTTACTCTGTCCGTGTCTATGGCTCGCTGGACGGTCACCATAGAGCAAATAGACACGGTCCTTTGATTAAACTCTCCTCATTTCTCTTTCCTAGACTCTGCCCATTTCGATTTCTCCCAGGCACACTTCTTCCCCTGACCAAGATAGTTGTGATCTTGGGTGGGGCCCTTCACCTATACGATTTCTCTGTCTTGTTCTTGTTGCTGGAACGACCGCTGCTCCCACCTTTGCCCGCCTTCCTCAAACCCCTGCTGCTGACCGGATTCAAGTTCTACACTACACTACACCTACTGCTCAACTACACGCCGGACCGAAGAGATTCGCTGCCGCCCCAACGCCTCGCCGTTACAACGTTGTGAAGATGTCCCCAGCTTCTACAACACTCCCTACTGAAGTTAAGTCTTCAACCAGAGATTGGGCCGATTTATCGGAGCCTCTCTCCCCAATGTTGCAGTTCTGCAACCGGTAACCATCGTAAGGTTACAAACACCCCCAATCGTCATCGTCGCCCTGGTGTTTCCAGCCGTTTTCCAATTCGGCATTATTTACACAAAAATGGTATATAGAGTAAGGTAGCCTATAAAATAAAGTTCTATTGAGGCCCTGTCACACTACGACGTATGGCGGCGGCGTGTGCGTAACGTGTCGAAATAATTTGAAAATAAAAATAGGTCGAGATACGGTGACCTATGCCCAACTTATACGTAACCTATGATGCCGTATGCCGACGTGTTGGTCAAAATTTGCATAGGTCGGCATACGCTAAGGCCATACGTCGTAGTGTGACAGACAGCCAACACGCTGGGCATATGTTTGCCGTACGCTCGCAATACGCTAGGGGTACGCCAGCACACGGTGGAGGCACGTTAGACGTAAGCTAGGCGTATGATATATATGCCAGAGATACGCGGAGGACACAGGTTCAACGTACGGCTAACCTATGCCGACCTATCCCTTACTTATGTGTAACCTATGCCGACGTACGTCTAGCATATGAGAAACGTATGAGCCACATGCCGGCATAGGTTTAAAATTTTGAACATGCACAAACAAATATTGGCGGCTCGACCTACGCCGACCTATGAAAAGCGTATATGACATATGCCCAACTTATGACAGCCTATGCCAACGTGTTGGTCGAAAAGCGCATATGTTGGCATACGCTAACGCCATAGGTCGTAGTGTGACAGCCCCTTTATAGCCCTGTCACACTACGACGTTTCTCTCCAACGCGAGTCAACGCGTGGCCACATGTCGCACTTTTAGGCGAAACGTCGGGAGACGGCGGGAAGTGTTACCCGCGCGTTACATACGCGTTAGGCGCGCGTCGGTACGCGTCGGTACACTTTGAGTGACAGCGACGTTCTGGGAGCAACCCCGGCGCGCGTGGGGTCGCGTCGAACGTTTTCTGCTTGCACAAAACTTTCGACGACCGACAACGCGCGTCAACGTGTTGGTGCGCACGTTATGGGAACGTGAGCAGGACGTCGACACACGTTACAAGCGCGTTGGAGGAACGTTGCTCGCACGTTGCTGTGTGTGTGTATGTGTCTGTGTGTGTGTGTCTGTGTGTGTGTGTATCTGTGTCTCTGTGTGTCTCTGTGTGTGTCTCTGTGTGTGTATCTCTGTGTCTGTGTGTGTCTCTGTGTGTGTGTCTGTGTGTGTGTCTCCGTGTCTCTGTGTGGGTGCCTCTGTGTCAGTGTGTGTGTCTCTGTGTGTGTCTGTGTGTCTGTGTGTGTCTCTGTGTATGTGTGTGTGTGTGTCTGTGTGTGTGAATGTGTGTCTGTGTGTGTATCTGTGTGTGTGTCTCGGTGTCTGTCTGTGTGTGTGTCTCTGTGTCTGTGTGTGTGTGTCTCTGTGTATGGGTGTGTCTGTGTGTGTCTCTGTGTATGTGTGTGTGTGTCTGTGTGTGTGTCTGTTTCTGTGTGTTTGTCTCTCTGTGTGTCTCTGTGTCTGTGTCGCTGTGTGTGTGTCTGTGTGTACCGTGCCTTGCGTACCGGTTACGCAGAGATGAACACATAAATTGAGGGTGCATTCCTGGCCTGATTCCCTGGCCTTTCAACAGAGGTCGCCACTGTGGTCGTTTCAAAGGTGGAGGCACTCGGGCGGCACCTAGCGGAAAATATGGGTACTGGAACGCGACGAGTACATTTCATGTTCCAGTAGTTTCCAGCTTTCCCACAGGTGGTGCATGATGCCATCCAAACTCCATTCTGACCTAGAATATAAACTGGGAACCCCAACTGAACTGCACCACAAGGGGGCAGGTGATATGTCACGGCCCACCAACTGGACAGCCCAGGGCGGGATAACCGGAAATATAAAAGCCAGATAACATATCCAACAATAATATAAATCTAATCAAATTCAAACAAACATAACTCAACCACCTATTACGCACAGGCCTATGGACATGTAAATAAAATAGGCTAGTATAAAATTAAGTAGAAAAAAGCGGAAAACTCTTCCCAAGAAAACCCCAAAACACTAACATAGAACCTTAAGAAAACAATTAACATAGTAATAAGAATAGAACAAAAATTCAATGCCAAGAGGGCCCAAAAAAACTAACATAGGCTACTAAACGTACCAACAGACTATCTCTCTGCTACTGAAATGCAAACAATCAAATAACTTATCAGCAGCTACTGCTTGGTAAGACAACACCAACACTACAGCTGGCCAGCATTGAAAACAAGCCTGGGTACCCGGGCTTACATGCTATGGACAGTATAAATACAGCCTCAATAAAAAAAACTTTAAAAAAACACTTCGTCCACACCTCTTCTTCTCCCTGCTGCGCCTCACTCCTCCTTGATTATGTCTGAAAACAGTTCCAGGAGGGGGAGCCAGCCAGCATTTCACTTTCTACCTCTTTCTCTGTTTGTGTCTCTGGCTTGCCGGCTGGTCACCATAGAGCAAAGAGGCACGTCCCTTTGACTCAAATCTCCTCATTTCTCTTCTTTTTTTTCTGCCGAGCTTACTCCTCCCCCTGATCAAGGGAGTTGTTTGCTTGGGTGGGGCCCTTTTCCTTTTTCGTTGTGTTGCTTTGTCCTCAATGCTGAACCGCCTTTACCCTTCTCTTCCTCAGAACCCCTTGCTGCTGGATATGAGTGCACTCTCTACTGCCGGGCCGGAATGATCTGGAGCCACCTCAATGACTGTTTGTTAATCATTGTAAAGATCCCCGCTTCTACAACCACCCCACCTTAAGTTTGATCTTCAATCCGAAGTTTGGACCAATTCATTGGTGCCTTTCTAGTATATTGCTGCAGTTCTGCAGCCGTAACCGTCGTTCGGTTACGAACTCCCCCCCCCCCCCCCCCCTCGCCCCCCCCCCCCCCCCCCCCCCCAAGAGTCGAGAGGCCGAGTGACTCAGTTGGGTGAGAGAGGTGGAGAGAAGGGAGCGTTAAAGTTGCATAGTCCGATGATTTTGAATTTCTGTCATTTTCTGATATATATATATTAGGTTGGTCGTTATAATCTACCTTACTTTAGTTTGAAATAACTTTATCTTAAATGGCTAAATTTTGAGATATTTCAAGTGCAAACATGCCAAATTAATTTTGTCAAGCATGCCAAAACCTTGACACCACAGGCTTCTGCAGAACATGTTATATTAAATTGGCATGGTATTCCGTTCTATGTGGTGACAAATGTTTGCTAAGTGCACCAGTATCTAAGTTAGATATCTAGAATCAAATCTAGATAGATCTAATTACTTTGGTTTTGAAAATTTTATATTTTATTAAACTGAAGATGTTTCAAAATGGACGCGCAGATAATGCACTTAGCAGTCACGGGAGGTACTGGGACCCGACTAGAGAGCTCACTCAACACTAGTCTGGATTAAAGAGATATGTCATTATATTAATAATGTTTCTATAGCCTGGATCCAGGACCCAGTTGTTTCGTGAAATGTATGCTTGATTGATTGGTTGGTGGTTTCTTTACTCCGTGTCCAACCGCTGTCACCATATGCATGTGATGGTGCTAGGTATATTCCAGGAATTACAGTGACTCATCACTGGTCGGACATGTTCCTTACTAAGTACTGACAATAAGAAACAACCTGCCTCTTGCTAGGTACACACACACACACATACATATATCTATATATATATATATATATATATATATATATATATAATATAATTGATTATATATATAAAAATTGACAGGGTTCTACCTACCTTATTTTAGTATATATATTATTATTTATTCCTATTGCCTGATATATTCACTCCATAGCTGCGATTGTGCTGCGATGCTACTGCTTCCCTGCTGCTTTCAGTCATTCGCGCTGGTGCTCTGCTTGGGACTACACTTATTTTTAGCTTTGTATAGGTAGGGCTATTTCTTTTTCCCGGCCATGGGCCTTCATTGCAAAAATAAAACTGGAAGGTTCTAACCCAACTACTCGCTTCGGCTCTGCTTTCTTTCCAGCGTACCCAGTTGTATATAGAGAGTATAATGTATTATACGTATATAAAGGGGCGGAGCTCTCTCATAATATTATCACGATTATTCCTCTGTTATTTCGACTACTATTATTCTCCAATCGCTGACTTGCCCGCGTTTGCCCCGGTCCTTGCCTACCCCAGCGCCACCACCTGTGGGTTCCTGGCACTACTTGCCCGAGCAGTCAGTCTCTCTCCTGCTTCTGAAAAAGCAGGAGAGAGGCCGATAGACTATACAAACTTTGTTCTTTCTTCTACGCTCAAGGGTATCCGGAGAGCTAAGTCTGATATACCTAGGCGTGCTATGCCTCTCCTTCCCCATATGCTTCGCAAGATCTTCGCCTTGTTAACCAATAACCCCGGCCACGTCGCCTGGCGCGCAGCAGTCCTCTGTTCATTCCGAGGGCTGTTGCGTAAGTCCCAGGTCACCTTGTCCGATGCCTCCTTATTGAGATCGGACTTCCAGTTTTATGACTGGGGGCTGATTTTGACTGTTCGTCGCTCCAAGACGATTCAGTTTAACGAGAGGGTCCTCGAGATCCCGATATCTAGGTGTGTTGATACTGACATGTGTGCTGTTTATTGGACTGAGCGGCATTTCAGCCAGATTGCCGCTAAACCATCTCAGGTAGCCTTCCGCATTCCATGCGGCGGCGGGAGTTCCGCCCCTTTCCCTTACTCGGTCTATCAGGAGACCCTAAAGATATTTTCGGCCAGGGCGGGGCTCGATGCCGCCACCCTCTCGTCCCACTCACTCAGGAGGGGGGGTTGCACCTTCCTGTCCATGTGTGGAGCCACCATAGAGGAGCTGAAGGTCCGGGGCGACTGGGCGTCCGAAACTGTCTACTCATATCTCAAGACACCGCTCGGCACAAGGATTGTGAACGACATGAGGGTGGGGGTGGCGCTATGCTCGAATCAGGCTGGCGTTGGGTTGGGGGGAGACGCTTAGGCGTCTCCTTGTCCTATATTTTGCTGCCCTGACGCAAATAAAGTCGCCTACCCATCACCGCCTCTTGTCTCTCTCTTGCCGTAGCCCAACTTTATAGAGAGTATAATGCATTATACGTATATAAAGGGGCGGAGCTCTCTCATAATATTATCACGATTATTCCTCTGTTATTTCGACTACTATTATTCTCCAATCGCTGACTTGCCCGCGTTTGCCCCGGTCCTTGCCTACCCCAGCGCCACCACCTGTGGGTTCCTGGCACTACTTGCCCGGGCAGTCAGTCTCTCTCCTGCTTCTGAAAATTTTTTTTTTACCGGTAGCCTATATTTTGCTGCCCTGACGCAAATAAAGTCGCCTACCCATCACCGCCTCTTGTCTCTCTCTTGCCGTAGCCCAACTTTATATATATATATCATCATCATCATCATCATGCAGTCGGTCATAATGCGACAAAGACTGCTCTCATTACTTGACTGCCGCTCTCCATTTAGCTCTCTGCTGTGAGAGTTGTGTCCATGAGTCAGTCTTAAACATTTCATGAAAGCTGCTTGGAAAAGTGTTGAAGTGCTGCTGGCTTTTGCAAGTTACCAGCGGCACTCTCTCGGGTAGCAAATAGAGGTTTCACACCGGCAAGAACATGTCAAGACAGACGCAAAACTATTTGTCCCTGCAGTGGCTGGTCGGGAGATGTTGGGAGTTCCATACATCAACCACCCTTAATGCTGCCACAGTGACATGGTTTTCTGTTTAGGGTTTGCTCCCTTAGTCTTCGGTTCTGTCAAGAACCTGTACCACAAGGCAGTAGTTTACAACCCTGCAGGGCACAGGCGTCAAACTCCCTGAGGTATCCCTTTGGGTGCTGGACTTGACGGTGCATGACTATCGCGCATTCGTCAAACATGTTCACTTCCTGTCAGTCAAGGCTATGACGGATGATTTCAAGGATTCGGCACACATCGCTTATGATACGGCCCATCGGAGGCGATGCTGCTGGAGTGGCCGGTTCATCGCGTCCTGCACGATCGGGCGGTGACAGATCTGTCCCTGTGCGCCCCCCTGCACCCAGCGCTAATTCTGCGTCCGCCGCAAATGAGGTTTTAATGGGTGATGGCGCCCAGTGTGAAATTACAATTAGCCGCACAGGCGAGCACCGTGAAATTCGTTACCATGTCGCCCCGCCAGCCCCTGCTGGGCCTGATAGTGATGGTGGCAGCCGTGCCCCTCCTGGGCCTGATAGCGCGGGCGCCGGAGGTACTGTTGGAGGCGATGTGTTCACCGGAGACCTGGCTTGGCCCATTCCCGCGGACAGGACTCAGGGCTGGAAGCGCGTGGACCTGATTGGCACCAGTGAATTGTGTGTTACAGCCCGCGAGAGCGAGGATCATGGACCATACATTTTTTAGTGTTAGAGGCGACTGCACCCGGCCTGCTGCACCTGTGCCCACCGGATTGGCGGCCGTATTGCCCAGCTGCGCCGGTGGCGGGTGTTCTGTGAACTTTCCCTGACAGGCGACACTGATCCTGACTGGGACTACATCCAGTGTGGAGTGCTGTTCGGCTTCCAGGTGATCAATGAGGCATGTGGTGTGCGCTACTGCCCCACATTGCACTCTGATAACTGAAAAGTTTGAGTCTAAAATAGACCGTGGTTTTGTGTCAGTCGTTGATGATAGGCCCGGATGCGTCCATGACGTGTTCTGCGTCCCCAAAGAGGGGGGTGGTGGGAGGACAATAGTGGACTGCAGCAAACCCCCAGGGGAGTCAGTGAATAACTTCACTAATGAGACATGCGTGAAGTTCTCCTACAAGAATGTGGACAGTGTGGTTGATATGATGTCGCAAGGGGACTATATGTCAACCGTCAACATAAAGGAGGCCTACAGAGTGGTCAGCATACACCCACATGACAGGGAGAGACAAGGCCTGCAATGGAAATTCAACCCTAGTAGTGATGCCTGGACTTATATGCAGGACAACCGTTTGTGCATTGGCCTGTCCTCGAGCCCCTACATCTTTAGCAAGATATCTGACTTTGTGGTCCACTGCGCGATGTGTGAAGGGGTTGAACGAGTAGTCAACTACCTGGACGATTTCTGCTTGGTCAGTGGTGACTGAGGCTGGCTGCTATGACCAGGCCCGGCTGGTTGCCATACTGAGACATATCGGCTTCCACATCAGCTTCGCCAATCTCACCTCCCTTGTACCTCTGTCAGGTTCCTGGGCATAATAATTAACTCAGTCACGCTCGAGATGCGGCTGCCCTCAGACAAGCTGGAAAAGCTGGCCATGGCCCTTGCACATGCGTGAGAACACCGTAGGGTCACCAGGCATGAGCTCGAACGGCTGGGTGGACTTCTTGCACATTGCAGCAAGGTAGTGCGCGGAGGGATGACTTTCTGTTGCCGCATATACGATGCAGTAGAGACCTTCCACGAGCCGCACTTCTTTGTGCGCCTCTCTGTGGGATTCAAGCATGACATCAAGTGGTGGTGTGCGTTTGTCGCCCGGTTCAACGGCAATGCGAGGAGGTTAGGCCCCTTTGCCCATCATATCGCTTCATACAGTGATGCTTCTGGATTCGGGTACGGCAACTGCATGGCGCTGACTGGATCGGAGGTGCTTTCTGGCCTGAGGTTGATGACAAAATGCGCAAGGGCATTGGTCATCACCACATAGCCCCTGACCCCTCCTGCGTGGGAGCGCACATCAACATGAGCGAGATGGCGGCGGCCTACGTGGTGGTGGTGCATTGGGCGTGCGATTGGCGTGACAGTGCGGTTGTAATGGTAACTGATAGCACAATGGTGCACGCCACACTTAACACGGGACGCTCCAAGAGCCCGGAGGTGATGCGCTACCTCTGGCAGCTCTTCTGGCTCTCTGCAGAGTTTAATTTTGAATTCTCGTCCGTGTTCATAGGTAGCACGGACAACGCCATCTGTGACGCGCTCAGTCGTTTTGATGACAATAACTGCACAGAGCATCTCCATGCTGCTGATCCCACATGCGCGCTTTGTTGTAGCAGTATATTTAGCTCTTCTGACCCTTGTTGCTTCAGTAGTAGCACTGCTGCTGAAGGAGAAGGGACTCTATCAGAGTCAGTACTATGCCAAGAATTCTATATCGACGAGGAACGTCCAGGTTCGAAGGTACCTGGAGTTTGTGGAGGACTTTTCTACGACAATCGTGCCAATCCTGTGCCCACCAGCACAGGTAGCACTGTATGCGACCTGGTTGGCCAGGTCGCTGAAGTACTCGTCGGGCTGAACTTCTTCCTTCGTCAGCATGGGTCGGAGCCAATCTCCTACACAGACTATGATGTCGCGTCCATCGTGCGGGGCATCCACCGGATGCGCGGGGTTGCACCATGGCAGGCGGTGCCAATACTGCCAGAAACACTGCTGCACATGTTCTCGCACATGTCCAACACTCCCGGCCACCATGCATGGCTTGCGGCGCGTCTATGCAGTTTCTGGGCTCTCCTGCGGAAGTACTAGGTGACGATGTCGGACTCCTCGCTGCAGAGTGAGGACTTCCAGTTCTTCCCCTGGGGGATATACTATCGATCAGGAAGTCAAAGACGATTCAGTTCCACGAGTGGGTGCTCGAGGTTCCCGTGTGGCGTGATTCCAGAATCGCGCCATCTGCACTGGCCACTGGACAGAGCTGCACTTCCGAGGGGCGCCGGCTGATGCTTTAGCCTTCCGTATCCCATCGGGAGTGGGATGCTCTTCGCCGCTGACCTATGCGATCTACCAGTCAATGTTGCGCATCTTCGCGGAAAAGGGTGGATTCGATCCTGCTTCAGTTTCTTCCGACTCCCTTCGAGGTGGTGGCTGTACCCATCTGGCCATGTGTGGGGCCACCATCGAGGAGATTCGAACCCGGGGGATTGACAGACGGACACGGTCTTCACCTATCTGCAAACCCCGCTGACTATAAGGATCATTAATGACATGAGGGTAGCTACCTCATTGGCTGCCATTCAGCCTGAGATTATGGACAGTTCTGAGTTTTAGTTGGTTGGGGGATCCTGCAGGATCTTGGCATTAATCCCTGAGCCAGTGATTAAATTACGCACCCAACTCATTCTCTCTGCTTCATGTTATTTGTGTACTGTAGATTTATGTGATGTATAATACATTATACGAGTATAAATGCAAGGGGAACATATACTGCATATATCTATTCCTCCTTGGTGCATTGGTGGTGCCCCCCACCCAGCTGTCGGGGTAATTGGTGGGCAGGGCCCCCCCCCCTCTCGCACCACACACACTGGAGGAATTTTTTCTTTTTTTCCTAGGTCTAGGGCTATTAATCCCTGAGCCAGTGATTAAATTACACACCCAACTCATTCTCTCTCATTCATGTTATTTGTGTACCGTAAATTTATATATATATATATTTTTTACCTCGGGACTACACCTCTGGCTACTCGTACAATTGGCATAATCAGCTCACAGCAGGAGGATGTGTTGTGAGCAGCTCCGGCAGTTTTTCTACATTTACTACAAAACCAAACAGGTTAGTATCTTTCAAACTCGATACATTAGTTTAGTTCCTTCACATACAAAGTTTTCTGAAACTTTTCGATAAGATATTACTGTTTTACAGCTTAGTTTTGTTCGTAATTGGCATGATCGAAAGAACAATGTTTCCATTGTTCGGTTATTAATTAAGCCGGCTGTTGCCAAACGGAGAGATTTTGTTGTTTGTTGTTTGTTGGTGTTTTACCCCCTAGCAACAGAGAGAGGTTTGGCAGGAGCCAGTTACATCATTGGGGATTCATTCCCTGGGTCTCAATAAGATTCCCCATTTGTGATTCTCGTTAAGGCATACCTCCGAGTCCTATAGTATTTTCTTCAACTTGTTGGCGAAAAAAGCCACAGGTGGGAGAAGTTTATCGGTACTTAGAGTGTGGGAGGGCACCGCTACACTGGTCCCTACCCCTCGTTTGGATCGGTTGGTTACCCATACCGTCATCCTGCGATTGTCTGTTAGCCATAGGCCTGTGCTAAAAATTGATTTAACGCCATAAAATGCACACCTAGTATAATTATACTCTAATTATCAGTGTGCTATTCCGCCTAAGACAATGCCTAATCATTGTTCTTCTTTTTACTCACAGTCTCGGAGCCATGGCTACGAAGCGGAGTAAGGCAGTGGCAACTCACGCACTCAGTGCGGATGAAGATGCCACACCGCCTGTGCAGGTACAAAGGTCGCCCTCGCCAGAACCAAGGGATTCTGAGGAGGCAGGGGGGTACGATACCGGCCTCGGCCCCACTGATAGGGACCTAGATGAGCAGGTTGCCTGTGCAACAGAAGATGGAAGAAATGTTACCATCTAGAGTGGGTACATCAAAGAAAAGGCGAACAAAGGTTCTGCAAGACTCCAATGAGTTGGAATGGGAGGACTTTTCTGAAGATCAGGCCTCAACAGACGATGACTCAGAGGATGAAAGTGCAAACACAAAAAGAGACACAATTCCTCAGAAGGAGACGAGTACACGAGAGCACGTAAAAAGAAGCCCCTCGTGAAGAAGACTAAGAAAAAGTCTAAGAAGAGGAGGAATCACATGTCCTCTTCGGACTCGTCGTCAGACTCATCAATGACGAGTTCAGACTCTGACACCAAGCACTCCGGCTAATACGCTAACTCGTATAGGAAAGAAACGAAAAAGTGTAAAGTGCTGAGACGCAAGAAAATACACATAACAATGCTCATAAGGAAAACCATTCAAGGCCATTTTTAACACCTTCAAACCAATGGAGGTCATAATCAAGATGGCGGAGAAATTCACAGGAATTAAAGGAATTCCGGAATCCGCCATCAAAGAGATGGATCCTGAGGTTAAACTCAGTGAAGAGAGGAAAAAGTTTGAGACTGCTCTCTACACGGTACACAAAGGGGTACTTTTGGCTCTTCCAACCATTGTGCCCATCGCCAACAGGATGCGGTCTGCATAGATGCTGGAAAAGAGGTGGCACGGTCCAAAAAGATTACGGACAATGATGGAAAGGAATACACACTATTCCTAGCACCAAAGCCCATTAAGGGCAAGCCGTTAGATAAGGGCAAGATGTTCGGCGGACAACTACAATACTTGTTGAAACAAGTGGACACCAGCTCCAAGTGTGGAAAATACATGGAAACTGACAAAAAGAAATTGGCTGACAGCAACTCCAACCTCTTCAAGAAGCTGAGGCAGGATTTTTGCAACCGAAGAACCGGCCAACGAGGAGGCCGGTTCGAAACCTGCTTCACCTTCCAAGCCAGAGGAAGGGGCGAGAGGCAGTCGTTCGGCTGGAATGATGGGAACAGGCCCTTCAAGAGGGAGTTCAACACTCAGAAGCTGTTCCCCCGCCCAGGGAACAAATAGAAGTGGTGACTCAAACAATAGCAACCCTAACAGCAAGCAATACCTTTCAAGCTGGTACCCTCAATAACTGTCTTTCGGAATGGAATAAAGTTACAGATAACTTAACTATCCTTAGCCCACGGAGCGTCTCCATGTCCAACTGGGTAAAGATTCCGTTAATAGAAGAACCTATTCAAAATAGAATACCATTTCCATATAGGTTTCATGGTTCAGAATGTGAAGTATTAAACAATCAAACATGATACAAAGTATTTAAGATTCTGCTGGAAGGCGAACTTTATGAGTTCACGTGTATGCCGAATGGACTGGCCTGCTGATAACGCATTTTCACAAGGTTACTCAAACCTATTTTTTCACTAATGGCTAGGAAATGACATATCATGTTCCCATACATTGACGATTCATTTATTGTTGCGCAAACAAAACAACAATGCCAAACAGCAGTAGATAAATAAAGCAAAACGTTTACAAATTTAGGTTTCTATATACATGAAATTAAATCAGTACTAACGCCAACAAACAAACTAAAATTTCTGGGGTTCTTTATTGACACCATAAAATCTCATTAACAGAACAAAAAGTTGGTGAATTCACAACAACAGCAAACCAATTACTACAATTGAAATAAAACAAGTCAAGGTCTCCATAGGAATAATGATAGCCTATGCACCAGCTATCTTATATGGCCAGGCCCATAGCAAATCCTTAGTTATAGATAGAAACTTGGCACTGGTTCGCACTAAAGGAAACTTCGAGCGGCCTATGATAATTTCACCAGAAGGCCAAAATTATATAACTTGGTGGCTTTCACACATAAACAACTCACCCAACCCAATTAGGATGGAGAGCCTAACCCTACGGTCACAACAGGCGCTTCCTTAGAAGGCTGGGGGGCCCATAGAGACCAACAGAAAACAGGTGGCCGTTGGATGGAAGATGAGATCTCCGACCACATAAATGTATTAGAGCTTAGAGCCATTTATCTAGGACTCCGCAGTCTGATTAAGATCCCTAAAAATCATGTAAGAGTTCTAAAAGATAACACAACAGCTATGGCTTTCATTCGTAATATGGGAGGGACTCGCTCCATACCATGTAACATTCTGGCTAAACTCATTTGGGATTGGGCAGAGAAACACAAAATATGGTTAACAGTAGCACATATTCCAGGCAGCCAAAACATTTTGGCTGACAGGAAGAGCCGACACTTCCATGACCATCTAGAATCGTCATTGAACCACAACATTTTCGACAGTATTTGTCACAAATGGGGCAAGCCAGACATTGATCTCTTTGCATCACGCAACAACAAAAAGTTACCAAAATATGTGTCTTGGCATCCAGAGCCAGAAGCCTGGAGAGTAGATGCATTTTCATTAATTTGGAATAATAAATTCTATTACATATTCCCCCATTCAGCATTATCAGCAGGGTGGCCAGGAAGATCAAGATGGATCACACCCACACAGTACTGATAGTACCAGCATGGGAAACACAACCATGGCTAGCAGCAATAACATCAGCAGCAAAAGACTTGATGAGCTTCCCAAAGGAAAGGAACAACCTTCAACATCAAGGACCACTAACACCCCTTTTGGCATTCCTTTTCTAAGGAAACATTTAGAACAGCTGAAAATTTTGAGCATGCACAACAATTTTTTGGAGCCTCGACATGCATCGACGTATACAGAACGTATACGTCATATGCCCAATGTACATGTAATGTATGACGACGTACGCCGACGTGTTGGTCGAAAATCACATACGTTGGCGCACGTTGAGGCGATACGTCATAGTGTAACAGGTCCTTTAGGGAAATCCAGGCTACCAGTAGTATATCATGAGTTATTATTCAACTCACATATAACCAATTATATCTGGGAATACAATACAATTAGTTGTTGGAGTTTTACGTCCTGGCAACATCCAAAGTCAAATACAATACAAAGATCATCGAGGACAATAAATACTAAGGTCAGCAATAATTAGCCCTAGGGTTACCTAAGGTCATTGTTCATCATGATTAATAATTTTCCGGGTATAATCACATAATCACTATGATATACTACTATACTACACGGTCATCGCGAAATGACAATCTGGGTCATAGCTACAGAAGTTTTGGCAAGCTTGCCGAAAATATTTTGGATGTTTTCAGCTCGAATTGCTCCAAAATTAGCAATTTTTCATCAAAATTACTTCGCATCAATGATTAGTCAGTTATAATGGTCGTCAACCTGATATATTTATCTAAAAAAATAAGGTCAAATTTCAAAAGCCACTGGACCATGCAATTTTAATGGGACACACGCATGCACACAGACACATTGCTCACGGACACAGCTGACTAAGAGGGAAGAGTGGGTTAATCAAGGCTTTTATTCAGGTGCCGCTCGCCCAGCTGCATGTACATGGACTGTGTATTGTCGGGCAAGAAGCGAACGAGCGAAGGCCCCGATATTGGGGGGAAATGAAATGAGATGGGGGCATATGAGACATGTGAAAGATGTAACAAATGAGTAATAAGTAAATAAATGTACAATATGAGCAAAAGTTAATGATTAACATATGAGATAATTGTAAAGGGTAAATTTAACAAATGTGAAATTTAAGTAAGCGTGATCTCTCAACTGCGCGGGTGTCAGTTGCTTAGTAGTTGGTGTTTTTAGTTTTCATTTTTCAAATGCTTGATTGTTTTAGTTTTTGTTGATTGTTTTGGGAGCAATCAACTGCAGGTGTGGGTGGGTGGGTAAAATTGGAGCTGGGAAGTGATCAGTGCGAGAGTTTGAAGACGACTGACCAGCTTTGGTGGTACCAGGAGGCGCCAGGATAGGGCACGGGGGGAGTCCCCTGGAGGGGATTGTGATTGGTTGGAGTGAGGAGGAGAGGCCCCCCCCCCCAACGGCAGGGGGGTTGAGACCCTGTCCCACCTTCGGTTTCCTCCCCCCCCCCCCCCCCCCCCCAGCGCGGCTGATGCAGGGGGGGGGGGGGGAGCTTCGTCCTTGAGCCCACTGTGTCCAGTAATGACACCGAATGAGCGAAATCGCTCATTCAAGACTATGTGCGCGGGCACAGAAAGCACAAACACACAAGCCCTGTCACCGCGCAAAAAAAATATAGATATTTACGGCGAAAACAAGTCATTAGACTTAACCGTTATGGGCAGGATAAATACACACAAAAATTCAACAACAAAAAGTTGATTGTTGAGGATGACAATCCTGTCTTAGTTGTCTTGTGATTGGCTAGCAGCATAAGGTCATGACCCTTGAACCGGACGTGAAGGCGAGGACTGGGATGAATATGGGAGCTGCCAACACCAGCAGTGGCGACGGCATTGACCGGAAACCTGTTGGGATAAACGGGCATTGGTCTTATATTAGAAAAGCGTCATATGACGTAAATGTGACATGTAGAAAAAAACGGCATGCCTTATAACTTATTGATGCACAATCTATCTACATTTTGTGGGATAGATTAAATAAATGTAGCATTTCTCACGTATTTTACACACAGAAGCAAGAATAATTGTTTGACTTCCTGTCCTACAAAAAAAAAAAAAGAAAAAGATCACCATGTGGTGCCCAGTTTCAGAGAATATCTCCCAAGTTATTCCAAACTGAAGTAGATTATATTGCTCAACCTAATGTAGTCATTAAACTCAAACCCATCGGATTATACTAAATGAATGCCTTGAAAGGAGACGCGCGTCTTCAAATCTATTGGACCAGGTGCGGTGGCCGAATTCTTCGCCAGCTTTTCTAATGGGTGTTTTCACCCCTACAGTAAGTACGGGGTGAATCATTTATCTAACACATTGGATGCTCTGTCAAAGAATTAGATAGGCTCGGGCAGCACCCGCTAGGTGGTGCCACGTACTTCGGCGGCCGCCGACTAGGTAGGCGCAGTGATGGCCGTAGCGTTATTGGTATACGAGAGGGGTCGCCATAGGTGGTGTCAAGTGTAATCCAAGATGGCTGACGACTGAGTGTTGACATCACATGCACTCCCTCTATAGACCTATTTCATATCACGTCAGCATGGGTATTTAGGTCAGTGCGCGCACTGGTTGGCTGCAGGACGAGAGACTAGCTTGGCACGCCGCTACCTAGACCAAGCTAGACACACTGCAAACGCAATGGCTATGAGCAATCTTCATACAGAAAAAGTTAAATATCTCTAAAACCACACCACCTAGACACAAACCGTTTGGAACACATATAGAAAACATATTAAAAAAATAGATTATATTAAATTTATACGGTTAGGGTTCTGCATTTCTATTAATTTTGAATAAAATAGATGGTTTGCACGTACCGGCAAACTCAATGCATTGTCAATGGCCATGAGCAATCTTCATACAGAAAAAGTGAAATATCTCTAAAACATCACCATCCTAGAGACAAACTGCTTGGAACACATATAGAAAACATTTTCAATGAATAGATTATATTAAATTTATAAAGTTAGGGTTCTTAATTTCTATTAATTTTGAATAAAATAGACGTTTTGCACTGCGCGTACTGGCAAACTCAATGCATTGTCTATGGCCGTGAGCAATCTTCATACAGAAAAAGTGAAATATCTCTAAAACCACACCACCTAGACACAAACCGCTTGGAACACTTATAGAAAACATATTCAACGAACAGATTATATTAAATTTATATGGTTAGGGTTCTGGATTTCTATTAATTTTGAATAAAATAAACGTTTTGCACTGCGCATACCAGCAAACTCAATGGCAGTGTGTCTTCATTCTGCAGTGAAGCTGCGCGCACATACACAATGTTTACAAACATTGAAAGGGGTCTATACCAGGCTACTTTAACATAAGTGACGTTTACATTAATGCGACGCTCTTTAGCTTGGTCCCCCGCCACTGTCGCGAAGACCTTAGGCTTGGCACAAAGCATGATGTTATCGGGACCAGTGTAGGTGTTCCTCCGCACGTGCACTACTCTGCGGTGTAATCAAGGCATTAAAGTTGCATAGTCTGATGGTTTTGAATTTCTGTATTTTTTCTGAGATAAATATATTAGATCGATCACTAGTATCTACTTTACATTAGTTCAAAGTTACTTTTATTTTAAATGGTAAACTTTTGAGATATTTTGAGTGCAAACATGGAAAATTAGTTTTGACAAGCTTGCCAAAACTCTGACACCATAGACTTCTTCAGTAACAGGTTCTGTTAAATTGACTCAGTATTGCCTTCTATGCAGAAACAAGTGCTTAATAAGTGTATCAGTATCTAAGTTAGATATGTAAGATCAAATCTAGACCGTCCTGATATGACCTTAGATGTTGGTAGGACGTAAAACAACAACAGATAAGATCAAATCTAGATAATTGGTTTTGTTTTGAAAATTAGATATTTCATCGGACAATGCAGTTTTAAGCCCATAAGCCCAATAGACTAGATCCTCATTCCGACTGCGCATGTGCTGTAAACGGCGTCGAGAGCAAAACACAGATATGGCCATTGAGTTTGCCGATACCGTAGAGTAAAACTTAGATTTTCTTCAAAATTAATAGAAATACATAACAATTTGGGATAAATATGCATGCACACATGCAATATAATGATATACTGAATATATTTAAGACACAACTAGCCATTCCACACAAAACAATCAGTCACTTTAAGGCTGATATCCACATCACCATTATTAATTCTTGTTCTAAATATTAAAATCCCAAATGTGTCAACAGACACTTGTTTCAGAGAAATATATAACCAATATCTGATTAACCCTAATCATTTTCTAGTTCTACATATGTCATTAACTATAGGATATAAAAATAAACATGAATAAAATAAGTAAAACTGACTCTGGCTATGGCTCTAATACTAGTCTGAGTGCCCACATTTGTCTAAATCTAAATGCAGATGGCATAAGATGTGCTGATTAGATCGATGTAAATGCAATGCTGGATAAAAGATTAACATTTTAATTTATTTAATATATTTTAGTTGGTATTCTGTTTCAAACAAGAGCTGAGATGAGCTGAAACTAGCACATTTCATAGCTGCACCCAGTGTATTAGCATGCGCCATGTGCATCGTGTGGGTTTGCTTTTCTTCCATGCATCCCACAATGCACCGTGCCGCTGGAATGACTAACCCATCTATTTACGGTTATATTGTACAATACCTATGTACCGGCATCTCTCTTTGAGAGTTTTATTTGCATTATGTATATTTAGGGAATGTAAATATCGATCCAAAAATATGGGTATATCCAAAGACCCTATAATACTAAGACGGCTCACTCGGCCTGTATTGTGTAATCAAAATGATCAAACCCACCACTTGGCATGCTGGCTGTTCTTGGTTAAACAGATGCTATATTATATGTATAAATGTATATATGAATGTGAAAGATGTGTGATGATGGCGATGCTGATGATGATACTGATGATGATCTATGTTTGTTCATAGAAATTTCATATTTATGTGTATTCACACTTACCTGTCTCATGTATAATATAATTGTATGTGTCTACATGTGAAACACCAACCAGCAGCTGGGTTGATCAAACCCACCACAAGGTGGCACTGCAAAATTTACATTACCATTGGAGAGATAGGGAGTGAGCCGTCTTAGTATTATAGGGTCTTTGGTATATCTTGTAAGCTTAATCCATTGATGGCCTATGGGCTAACATTTTGACAACTCCGCTGTAGAGTGGCGCACGCCGCGTGGAGGAACAACTACACTGGTCCCTCCCGACATCGCTTCCATATATAGTCCGGTGACGTCATGCTTTATGCCAAGCCTAAAGTCTATAGCCGTGTTCAAACGGGCAAAATGTGCGGCGAATCAGACAAATCGGATCAGGTGAGTCGAATTAGCGGCCCGTTCACACGGGCAGTACTTGGGCCGGAAATCGAAATCTGCGCATGAGCAAGTCCAGACTAACCAGCGCCAGTTTGGGTTTGTCGACGTCGGCCGAGAGAGTGTGGGTTCGACCTAGATATGTATGGATTGAATCGTATTGGTTTGGAACGGTCAAAACTTCTGCTGGGCAGTGAAACCCTAAAAATAAATGATGAAAAAAATATCTGTGCATAGATAGCGGTTTCATTAATTAAATTATATAATATGCGCTTTTGATCGACCGGAAAGTCAACAAACTGAGGTGTCGACTGCGCATGCGTGTGAGGTGCTTAATCCGCCTCAGTGCGTCCACACGGGCAAAATAAATCAAATCACAGAAATCGCCTCACGTAAGCTACCTCGTGAGGTGGTTTACAGTATCTGGATCACAGAAATCGATTCAGCCCTAATTCGACTCAGACGCCCGTTCACACGGGAAATGTGCGTCAAACTAGGCAAGTCGCTTTCTACGAATCGATTTACATTCCCCGTGTGAACACGGCTTATGCGACTGTGGCGGAGAACCAAGCTCCATGTACTTACACTGTCTGAGTTGGTCCTCGGAGACTGCGTCCGGCATGTAGAAAATCTGAACACATCTGCCCGGTAAGAGGTTCATATCCTGTAGGCGCGCAGAGGTAGTTATCTGCTGGAGAGCGATAACCAGGACATCACACACGAGCTGGAGAACGGCTTCATAGGTTACCTCATCCCGGGTAGTCTCTGCGTGACGGTCTGCACAATTAAAGTAACAACATCCAATGGTTTTGAGTTGCTGCGATAATTTCTTTTTAGATAAAATATATCATAAACAAAGAAGTAAAGCTTCTAGAGCACATTGATTTTCATATCATCGGCTATTGGACGTCAAACATATTGTTAACTCGCGAATATTACTCCCCTAGAACAAATTTATAATTTACACCTTACCCAGTTTGATGTGGGAGCCAAAAGGTCTAGAATTACTATTAATGTTACCCACTACACTCTGTTGGAATACTGCACTACTCTGCAGGCTATTACAAAATAAACCCAAAACCCTCAAAATAACAATGTGGAAGTCAGGGCTTGCAGTGTAGCTCTCTTCCTCTTGGTTCTGCTCTTGCTTCTCTCTCTTCTTGGTTGCATATATCACACTACCAGTACCCTTCTTTTTATCATATATTTTCAGCCATTCTAGTAGTTACATACATATCTGATTGGTCATACCCATGTCACACTACGACGTAACGAGCCAATGTAAGCTTGACGTGGTGATTTTTCATCATTACGTTGACGTATGTGGGATTACGTTATGATGACGTCAGAATGACGTTAGATTGACGTCGAGCTACGTCACGTTACGTCGGCGTGCGTCAAAGTTTTGAACCTGTTCAAAACTTTCGACGTAACTAGAACGTAAGGGTTTACATTTGCCGTACGTTCTGTACACGTTCGGCGAACGTCAATGACGTTAAACGGATGTTAGTCAAATGCTGGTCACTACGTTGCACTACGTTGCACTACGTTGCATTACATTGCATTATGTTGACCCACATTAAAGGTGGTGGGAACATGCAGTCCGCGTAGTGAAAACGCCGGGATAATGGACGCCTAACGGACATCCAACGTACGTTTACCATTTTGCCACCGTTTCATGATGTAAGTAACGTAAGGTAACGTAAAGCAACATAGTTCTGGCGATGAAATAACCTACATAACGTTCCCTGAGCGTAATTATGTTGTCCTCTCTCGTTGAATGATGCTATCACTACGCTTTACCGCCATTACTCTCTCGTCCACTACGCTGCATCCACGTTCAACTTGTGCCCAAATTTGCATACTATGCCGAGAAGTTCGATGTTTTTCACGTTCTCCCTACGTTGACGTCGTTACGTCATAGTGTGACAGGGCCTTTAGTCTTACCAGGTAGAACAATCTCATTGGTCAACCTCACCTGTCAATCTAGGGTGTTGGAGGTGGGAGGGGTGTGGTGACCCATCCACCCTACCTGCCTCCTCCTGCTGGCCATGGGGAGGGAACTGACCCACCCATCCAAAGCCAACTTCATTTCAGCACATATGAATTATCAGTTTTCACAATAATAGTAGATCTACAACACACTCCTTACTATAACACCAAGTGGTCATGATCTCTAATAGTTTTAGGAAACATACAGACATCAGACCATTTAATACATATTTACCTAGTAGTTACACATTAAACCTGTCTCACTCTGCCAGGTGTCGCCCTGGTGGTGGTAGAGAGAAACATACACCCTCCCCCCTCCATCCCTCCCGTCCTGATATGAACTTAGATGTTGCTAGGACGTAAAACAACAACAAACAAACAAACCCTCCCTCCCAGGCCTAACACTCCCACCTACTCCCCCCCCCCCCCCCGGTCTACCCAGCCTGCCCCGTTACTTCACATATCAGGCTGGAAATACCTACCCGGTTACTTCACACATCTGTGCTGGTGTCGGTATCCCAACTTATACAGTATCCCAACTTATATGAGGCCTAATAGCTGTACCATTGGGTGCAATTCAATTTGACCTACCCCTGGAGACCTGTCCACATAGGCCTGTCTAGTTTGCGAAAACGTAAACCAACCAATTATATATGCCCTTTCCAGTATTTAGCATCTAGATACACTTTAGAATGCATATAATATCATATACAAGTATGTAATCAATTACATGGATGAGGTATTGCAATACCTCAGGGAGTTTGACGCCGCTGCCCTGCAGAGTTGTAAACCACTGCCTTGTGGTACAGGTTCTTGACAGAACTGAAGGCTAAGGGAGCAAACTCTGAACAGAAAACCATGTCACTGTGGCAGCATCAAGGGCGGTTGATGTATGGAACTCCCAACATCTCCCGACCAGCCACTGCAGGGACAAATAGTTTTGCGCCTGTCTGGACATGTTCTTGCCGGTGTGAAACCTCTACTTGCTCCCCGAGAGAGTGCCGCTGGTAACTTGCAAAAGCCAGCAGCACTTCAACACTTTTGCAGGCAGCTTTCATGAAATGTACTTAGCTAAATGGAGAGCGGCAGTCAAGTAATGAAAGCAGTCTTTGTCCCATTGTGACCGACAGCATGATGATGATGACATGGATGAGGGGGAATGGAAAGGGGGAATGAAAGAGGGGGAATGGAAGAGGGGGAATGGATGAGGGGGGAATGGAAAGAGGGTGAGAATGAAAGAGGGGGAATGGAAGGGGGGAATGGAAGAATGGAAGAGGGGAATGGAAAAGGGGGGAATGGAAGAGGGAGATGGAAGAGGGGGAATGAAAGAGGGGAATGGAAGAGCAGGGAATTGAAGTGGAGAGAATGCAAGAGAGGGAATGGAAGAAGGGAGAATGGAAGGGTGGAATGGAAGGGGGGGAATGGAAGAGGGGGGAATGCAAGAGGGGGAATGCAAGAGGGGGATAGAAGGGAGGAATGCAAGAGGGGGAATGGAAGAGAGGGGAATGCAAGAGGGCGAATGGAAGAAGGGGAATGGATGGAAGAGGGGGAATGGAAGAAGGGGGAATGGAAGAGGGCAAATGGAAGGGGAATGGATGGAAGAGGGGGAATGGAAGAAGGGGGAATGGAAGAGGGGATGGAAGAGGGGGAATGGAAGAGGGGGAATGGAAGAAGGGGAATGGAAGAGGGGGAATGGAAAGGGGGAATGGAAAGGGGGAATGCAAGAGGTGGAATGCAAAATGGGGCAATAGAAGAGGGGAATGCAAGAGGGAATAGAAGAGAGGGAATGCAAAACTGAACTTTAGTCGCGAAACGGACGTGTTTAGGTTTTATACGGGAGGTGTGTACCAGGCTTAAGTTAGATATGTAGAATCAGATCTAGATAATTGCTTTGGTTTTGAAAATTCGATATTTCATTGGACTATGCCACGAGGTATACCGGGCCACTTTAAGTCAGTCATTGCAGTGGCCTTTCCCCACCAGTGTAGTTGGCCCATTTCTGGTTTTGACTATGTCTGAACTGCCACATTGAAAATAAGCCGGCTGCATATTCAACTCAAGGGCCACTCATCTACATCACACAGGACCACACATCGAATCACCAGCACGGTATGTCTTTGATAAAAGAATCGGCGACTGAAGTATGGGGGGAATCTTGTATCTAGGTATCTCTGAACAGATTAGTTTGTTTTTGGTTGTTTTAGGGAACCCCCACCAAAAAACAACACAAAAAAACAACAACAGAAAACTAACATAGCGACTAATAGCTAAGATGAGAAGGCTGCTACCAAATTTACACTATTGCTGTTAAGCAATGAAAACAAGCCCCAGTGCGACTTACTCGTTATGGACAGGGTAAATAAACCATCCAAAAAATAGTTTTTTTAAATGCTTGGGCTGATATTAATCAACATTGTTATTATTCTCTTCTCTGTGCCCATTTATTGCTACCCATTGTGTGTGCTTATGCCAAGTCATGACCCATATCTACAAGATTTGCCTAATGAAACTGAGGTAATCCGTCCAATTCTCAGATTAGCATCACATAACTGGCACCATAATTAGCACATGCTCTCATGAGCTAATGGAATGATTATAGCAAGTTATCATCTCGATCTAGCTGAAGGCTACATTGAGCTACAACTGAGGCTACTATGATTCCTTACAAAAAGGACTATTAAAGTGTGAAGGCTTCCACGTATGTTATAGAACACTATAACTTGGGTTAAAGTGTTAAGGCTTTCAAGTATGTTATAGAACACAATAACCTGGGTTAAAGTGTGAAGTCTTTCAAGTATGTTATAGAACACAATAACCTGAGTTAAAGTGTGAAGTCTTTCAAGTATGTTATAGAACACTATAACCTGGGTTATAGTGTGAAGTCTTTCAAGTATGTTATAGAACACTATAACCTGGGTTAAAGTGTGAAGTCTTTCAAGTATGTTATAGAACACTATAACCTGGGTTAAAGTGTGAAGTCTTTCAAGTATGTTATAGAACACAATAACCTGGTATAGTGTGAGTCTTTCAAGTATGTTATAGAACACAATAACCTGGATTAAAGTGTTAGGCTTTCAAGTATGTTATAGAACTCTGGGTTAAAGTGTGAAGTTTCAAGTAGTTATAGAACACTATAACCTGGGTTATAGTGTGAAGTCTTTCAAGTATGTTATAGAACACTATAACCTGGGTTAAAGTGTGAAGTCTTTCAAGTATGTTATAGAACACTATAACCTGGGTTAAAGTGTGAAGTCTTTCAAGTATGTTATAGAACACTATAACCTGGGTTAAAGTGTGAAGTCTTTCAAGTATGTTATAGAAGACTATAACCTGGGTTAAAGTGTTAAGGCTTTCAAGTATGTTATAGAACACTATAACCTGGGTTAAAGTGTTAAGGCTTTCAAGTAGTTATAAAACAAACCGGTAAGTGTGAAGTCTTCAGTATGTTATAAAACACTATAACCTGGGTTAAAGTGTGAAGTCTTTCAAGTATGTTATAGAACACTATAACCTGGGTTAAAGTGTGAAGTCTTTCAAGTATGTTATAGAACACTATAACCTGGGTTAAAGTGTTAAGGCTTTCAAGTATGTTATAGAACACTATAACCTGGGTTAAAGTGTGAAGTCTTTCAAGTATGTTATAGAACACTATAACCTGGGTTAAAGTGTTAAGGCTTTCAAGTATGTTATAGAACACTATAACCTGGGTTATAGTGTTAAGGCTTTCAAGTATGTTATAGAACACTATAACCTGGGTTATAGTGTGAAGTCTTTCAAGTATGTTATAGAACACTATAACCTGGGTTAAAGTGTTAA
Organism: Branchipolynoe longqiensis; assembly: GCA_030323885.1. Lineage (NCBI taxonomy): Eukaryota > Metazoa > Annelida > Polychaeta > Phyllodocida > Polynoidae > Branchipolynoe > Branchipolynoe longqiensis. Next base: position 13,059,507 of record CM059186.1, read on the forward strand.
GGCTTTCAAGTATGTTATAGAACACTATAACCTGGGTTAAAGTGTGAAGGCTTTCAAGTATGTTATAGAACACTATAACCTGGTTATAGTGTGAAGTCTTTCAAGTATGTTATAGAACACTATAACCGGTTAAAGTGTGAAGTCTTTCAAGTATTTATAGAACCAATAACCGGGTTATAGTTGAAGTCTTTCAAGTATGTTATAGAACACTATAACCTTTAAGTGTGAAGTCTTCAAGTATGTTATAGAACACTATAACTGGGTTAAAGTGTGAAGGCTTTCAAGTATGTTATAGAACACATAACCTGGTATGGAAGCTTCAAGTAAAAAAAACCAATGGAAGTCTTTCAAGTATGTTATAGAACACTATAACCTGGGTTAAAGTGTGAAGTCTTTCAAGTATGTTATAGAACACTATAACCTGGGTTAAAGTGTGAAGTCTTTCAAGTATGTTATAGAACACAATAACCTGGGTTATAGTGTGAAGTCTTTCAAGTATGTTATAGAAGACTATAACCTGGGTTAAAGTGTTAAGGCTTTCAAGTATGTTATAGAACACAATAACCTGGGTTAAAGTGTGAAGTCTTTCAAGTATGTTATAGAACACTATAACCTGGGTTAAAGTGTGAAGTCTTTCAAGTATGTTATAGAACACTATAACTTGGGTTAAAGTGTTAAGGCTTTCAAGTATGTTATAGAACACAATAACCTGGATTAAAGTGTTAAGGCTTTCAAGTATGTTATAGAACACTATAACCTGGGTTAAAGTGTGAAGTCTTTCAAGTATGTTATAGAACACTATAACCTGGGTTATAGTGTGAAGTCTTTCAAGTATGTTATAGAAGACTATAACCTGGGTTATAGTGTTAAGGCTTTCAAGTATGTTATAAAACACTATAACCTGGGTTAAAGTGTGAAGTCTTTCAAGTATGTTATAGAACAGTATAACCTGGGTTAAAGTGTTCAGGCTTTCAAGTATGTTATAGAACACTATAACCTGGGTTATAGTGTTAAGGCTTTCAAGTATGTTATAGAACACTATAACCTGGGTTAAAGTGCTAAGGCTTTCAAGTATGTTATAGAACACTATAACCTGGGTTAAAGTGTGAAGTCTTTCAAGTATGTTATAAAACACTATAACCTGGGTTAAAGTCTTAAGGCTTTCAAGAATGTTATAGAAGAGTATAACCTGTATGTTAAGGCTTTCAAGTACGTTATAGAACACTATAACCTGGGTTAAAGTGTTAAGGCTTTCAAGTATGTTATAAAACACTATAACCTGGGTTAAAGTGTGAAGTCTTTCAAGTATGTTATAAAACACTATAACCTGGGTTAAAGTGTGAAGGTTTTCAAGTATGTTATAGAAGACTATAACCTGGGTTATAGTGTGAAGTCTTTCAAGTATGTTATAGAACACTATAACCTGGGTTAAAGTGTGAAGTCTTTCAAGTATGTTATAGAACACAATAACCTGGGTTAAAGTGTGAAGTCTTTCAAATATGTTATAGAAGACTATAACCTGGGTTATAGTGTGAAGTCTTTCAAGTATGTTATAGAACACTATAACCTGGGTTAAAGTGCGAAGTCTTTCAAGTATGTTATAGAACACTATAACCTGGGATAAAGTGTGAAGGCTTTCAAGTATGTTATAGAACACTATAACCTGGGTTAAAGTGTGAAGGATTTCAAGTATGTTATAAAACACTATAACCTGGGTTAAAGTGTTAAGGCTTTCAAGTATGTTATCGAAGACTATAACCTGGGTTAAAGTGCGAAGTCTTTCAAGTATGTTATAGAACACTATAACCTGGGTTAAAGTGTGAAGGATTTCAAGTATGTTATAGAACACTATAACCTGGGTTAAAGTGCGAAGTCTTTCAAGTATGTCATAGAACACAATAACCTGGGTTAAAGTGCGAAGTCTTTCAAGTATGTTATAGAACACTATAACCTGGGATAAAGTGTGAAGGCTTTCAAGTATGTTATAGAACACTATAACCTGGGTTAAAGTGAAGCTTTCAAGTAGTATAACACATAACCTGGGTTAAAGTAAGGCTTTCAAGTATGTTATAGAACACTATAACCTGGGTTAAAGTGTGAAGGCTTTCAAGTATGTTATAGAACACTATAACCTGGGTTAAAGTGTGAAGTCTTTCAAGTATGTTATAGAACACTATAACCTGGGTTAAAGTGTGAAGTCTTTCAAGTATGTTATAGAACACTATAACCTGGGTTAAAGTGTGAAGTCTTTCAAGTATGTTATAGAACACTATAACCTGGGTTAAAGTGTGAAGTCTTTCAAGTATGTTATAGAACACTATAACCTGGGTTAAAGTGTTAAGGCTTTCAAGTATGTTATAGAACACTATAACCTGGGTTAAAGTGTGAAGGCTTTCAAGTATGTTATAGAACACTATAACCTGGGTTAAAGTGTGAAGGCTTTCAAGTATGTTATAGAACACTATAACCTGGGTTAAAGTGCGAAGTCTTTCAAGTATGTTATAGAACACTATAACCTGGGTTAAAGGCGAACTTTCAAGTATGTTATAGAACACTATAACTGGGTAAAGTGTGAAGGCTTCAAGTATGTTATAGAACACTATAACCTGGGTTAAAGTGTTAAGGCTTTCAAGTATGTTATGAAACACTATAACCTGGGTTAAAGTGTGAAGGCTTTCAAGTATGTTATAGAACACTATAACCTGAAGTGTGAAGGCTTTCAGTATGTTAAGAAACTTCTGGGTTAAAGTGCGAAGTCTTTCAAGTATGTTATAGAACACTATAACCTGGGTTAAAGTGTGAAGGCTTTCAAGTATGTTATAGAACACTATAATCTGGGTTAAAGTGTGAAGGCTTTCAAGTATGTTATAGAAGACTATAACCTGGGTTATAGTGTGAAGTCTTTCAAGTATTTTATAGAACACTATAACCTGGGTTAAAGTGTGAAGGCTTTCAAGTATGTTATAGAACACTATAACCTGGGTTAAAGTGTGAAGTCTTTCAAGTATGTTATAGAACACTATAACCTGGGTTAAAGTGTGAAGTCTTTCAAGTATGTTATAGAACACTATAACCTGGGTTAAAGTGTTAAGGCTTTCAAGTATGTTATAAAACACTATAACCTGGGTTAAAGTGTGAAGGCTTTCAAGTATGTTATAGAACACTATAACCTGGGTTAAAGTGTTAAGGCTTTCAAGTATGTTATAGAACACTATAACCTGGGTTAAAGTGTGAAGTCTTTCAAGTATGTTATAGAACACTATAACCTGGGTTAAAGTGTGAAGGATTTCAAGTATGTTATAGAACACTATAACCTGGGTTAAAGTGCGAAGTCTTTCAAGTATGTTATAGAAGACTATAACCGGGGCTAAAGTGTGAAGGCTGAAAGTGAGAAACTCAAAACCACTATACCATGCAGTTTGAATACAAAATCGCACATCTGTGATGCTTCACTCACCTATTGTGATGGAGTATGACAACAGGTGATATGGTTCAGGCAAGTATTTGTAATCTAATACTGCGCCAAGACCTCCAAATTGACCCTGCACCCGGTCTGTAAGATGAACAGGTGACTGTGAATGTATGGTTGTCCAACTATGAAATACAATCATAGAAAGACTTGTGAAAAGGGCATAAATACAGGGTGACCCCCAAAAAAGGCCACCCCAAAAAATGCTAATAACTTCTCTTATGTTTTCAGCGAATTACTTCATATTTTGTGCGTATTGACATGCGTTTGTGCATGATCATTCCACAAAGCTTTCAATTTGTAGATAAAATAGTCCTAACTCTTGGTTGTGTCACTGGAAATGATTCTTAGGGCTGCAACCGATTTAGTCCCAAACAGCATCAACATTCTCGTCATCTAGAATGGTTGTCCCTTACAGACATAATGTAACATGGTCCTGTGATCCCTGGATTTCTTGACCCATTTGGGAATGAACCTTTGTCTGGATAATGACAACATTGAAACTGTCTGCGAAAATGAGATTGCATTGCTTTAAAAGATTTGGTCTCACAGTAAGTCTCTGTGGAAAACATTTTTTCTCAAACTGTCCAAAGCATCTTTGGAAGAGCACTAGTCTCAGCCTCTATCCATTAAATCCTCTTGGAAACCCTGAAAAAATAAAGGTGATAGCCTCATTATTCAGAATTTATTGAAACTGGACATTGACATTTTTTGGGGGTTACCCTATAACGGTCCAAATACTGAGGCGCATGTTTCACTTGGTCCCTTTAGGTCTAAAATGTAAAGCTTCTTTGATTTAACGACGTCTCTAGAGCACATTGATTTTCAAATCATGGGCGATTGGACGTCAAACATATTGTCATTCTGACATATTTCTTTAGAGAAAACCTGCTGCTGCCACATAGGCTACTCATTCCGATAAGCAGCAAGGGGTCTTTTATATGCACTTCCTCACAGACAGGACAGCACATACCACAGCCTATGATGAACCAGTTGTGGAACACTGTTTGGAATGGTAAATAGCCCAAACTGCAAAGGGGTCCACTGAGCAGGATCGATCGGATGACCCACACCTTCACATGTGAACACTCTAGCGCCTGAGCTACGTCCCGGTGTCCTGTAGGTCTAGGGTTACACGTACCTGAGAGGATGTTCTGGCAGCTGGCCGTGTACACCTGCCATTCTACAAGGGCCCCCTTGGGGAGCCGGGGCACAACCATGTAGTGTAGGATTGGCAGTGGCCTCAAGTCAACATCAACGTCATCCTCACGCACACATTCCTGCAAGATGCACGTGTGTGTGTATTTTCGGTGATAAGTGAGTCAGGGTAATGAGCAAGGCGAGTGGTGGCGCCACCGTCGGAACTGAGGCGAGTAGGTTTGAGCAGTGGATGAGTAGCCCGAGGCTCCACCACCCGATTACTGGTGAGTGGGTGTGAGGAGCGAGTATAGAATTCCGGGTTATTATACTCGTATAATTCTTATTCAGCATATATATATATATTTAGTGATTGTTTGTTTATTCTGTTCATAACGGATAAGTGCATGGACTTGTTTTCGCCGCTGTGCAGTGGTGGTCATAATATATGGGTCATTCTTAGAAACTGTGTACCACTTTTGTGACATGGAAACCAAAAGATAAAACATTCCAACTAACAGAACAAATTCCAAATAATAGCAGAATCCAATTTCATATGAAGGCTGACATATTGCGCATATGTCAGAGTTGAAATGTGTGTATGTATGTATTTATGCGTGTATATGTTTACATATGTATGGGTGTACATAGGCTACATATTTACATACATATGTATGTACATATGTATCTACATACATATGTATGTAAAGCAGTGCGACCTCCCGACGCAGACACACACACACACAGACAGACAGACAGACAGACAGACAGACAGACAGACAGACAGACACACACACAGAAACACTCACGCATACATAGCCTGACTAGGAGGCAGTGTGAGCAGCACTATGGTATTCCGGAAGTGACCTATCGAGTAACATTGGGCCGTAATCGATTAACACGACCCGGGAGACTCGGCTCACCAGAGTCATCAGAATTTCAAATAGAACACCGCGAGTGGAGTCGACAAATACACGTGTTGTGTGCAAAACGACCCAACCCCAGTAACCCACCTCTTGGCTGGGGTGGCGAGGAGCGATGACATCACATTTGCGCTGGTACCGTCTTGCAGGATAACAGCCACCGGTACCAGTCACACACGTTTTATTTTGGTAATAACATAGATTAATGAAATGGAAATATCACTAAATTCTGCCATCATAAAACAATTTAAATCCTATTTTGCTGTAGTTATATTGGTTATTAAAAAAAAAAAAAAAAGGTTTTGGATTAAGCCACCATTTTTTCCACCCCGAGCATGGAGAAGCATATTCGATTATTCGACCCGAGTTTGTAGGATGTGCGCATGCGCCAAAAAGTGGCTCGGGTGACCCGAGTTGATTAATCGATTACCCCCTTGGTGAATCAGTCAGCTAGTCACCTGACCAGGGTCCTACCATAAGTGCAGCCTTGAACTGCGCAGCCGCAGTGACGGCATGAGGTCTCCTGGTGACGTAGCACACCCCGACCACCACCTGGTGGAGACCAGAGGCCGGGCTGAGGGCCGTCAGCACCCGGGTCACGTGACGCAGGGACAGCCGGCACTGGGCGGCCAGCCCCGAAACCAAGTCCAGACAGGCGGGTGCCATCCCTATCTGGCCAGCCACGTAGGTGACCTCACCCAGCTGGATGCATAAGAAAGGAAAGTTTGTTTTATTTAACGACACCTCTAGAGCACATTGATTTTTATCATCGGCTATTGGACGTCAAACATATGGTCATTCTGACATATTTCTTTCAGGGATGAAAGTGGTCTCCTGGAAAAAAAGCGGAAATGTAGATATTCTCCCATAGGTTTAGTTTAGCATTGTCAGGGAATCGCGGGAAAATTCCCGGTTGTTGGGTTTCATACATATTGGTGTACGCTGATAGTGCTGTGGTGCTTGAAGCACGTATTAGTAGTATATGCTGACAGTGCTGTGCCGTTTGAAGCACGTATTACTATTGTTTGTTGTTTGTTTGTTGTTGTTTTACGTCCTAGCAACATCTAAGGTCATATCAGGACGGGGGTATTACTATTAGTAGTATACGCTCATAGTGCTGCAGCTTTTGAAGCAGTTATTAATATTAGTAGTATACGCTGATAGTCCTGCGGCGTCTGCACCACATATCAGTATACGCTGATTGTTCTGCAGCGTAAAACAATCTATTAATTTTTAGTATACATTTATAGGGCTGCAGCGTTTGCACAACGTATTAGTAGGGGCCTACCGAAAAAAATCCCGGAAATCTGAGAAATCGCGGAGATCTTTCATCCCTGTTCTTTGGAGGAAACTTGCTGCCGCCACATAGGCTACTCTTTCTGAAAAGCAGCAAGGGGTCTTTTATATGCACTTTCCCACAGACAGGGCAGCACATACCAAAGCCTTTGATGAACCAGTTGTGGACCACTGGTTGAAATGGAAAATAGCCCAAACTGCAAATGTCACCACTGAGCAGGATCGATAGGATAACCGACACCTTCACAGGTGGACACTCTACCGCCTGAGCTAAGATAGATAAGAAGTGTCTTATTCTTAGACACCGATAACATTCCAGGCAGTTTCTAGGCCATGCTATGATTCTGTTTTCGTTAAAGGACATCAGAGACACGCAAATGATTATTTCTGGTTGAGAATTTGTAGCTCTATTCATTCTTGTAAAAAAAATGTAAATATATCTCAATCTCTTTGAGTGATTGTTTTGGAATCAGGATAACAACTTGAAAACTGTTCATAAATATGTATGTATGTGTGTATGTATATGTATGTATGTAAGTATGTATGTATGCATGCATGTATATATGTATATATGTATACATATATAATGTGTGTGTTGGATACAACGAAGAATGAAAGCACGATTAACAAAATAAACATGTAATTGGTGTTGGTTAATTTCAAGCACTTTTCCAGGACGTTGACATTAATGAAAGTCTGAGAAGTAGTGGTGGTCTTTGTGATATATATCTGATACGACATACTCTAGAATGCGCTTAGTTACACAATCGGCTTCAATTTACTCTAGTTGTGAGAATTAACCAATACTGATGATTTTCTTTTAAAGAGAGAGACTATCTCCAACAACATGATAATTATGCAATTCACAACACAGTAGACATACAAACCTGTGAAGGGAAACTATGCACCTAACCACTCCGTAATGTAACGGTCTAATCAATACACATGAGTGTATCTAAGTATGTATGTATACAACATATAACTACTATCTTATATGTGAATTGTTGGAATGATTAATATTGTTATTTCAGCTGACTTGAGCTAGCTGCTGATGACAATACATATACATCTATTGTAAATAACTGTATAACTGTCACATGGCTGGAAGACGAGTGCCAGGGCGCTGAGAAAAGACTTTATTCAATGGGAAACTATGCACCTAACCTAACTATCCACCTTTATTCAATGGAACTTTATTCAATGGGAAACTATGCACCTAACCTAACTATGCACCTAACGACTCCGTAATGTAAAGGTCTAATCAATACACATGTATGTATCAAGTGTGTATGAATACAACATATAACTGCTATTTTTGTATGTGAATTGTCAAACTATACCATATGTAAGTCTTTGAATGTTTGATATTGTTATTTCAGCTGATTTGGGCTAGCTGCATATATTGTAAATAACTGTATTGTTACATGGCTGGAAGACCAGTGCCAGGGCGCTGACAAAAGACTTTATTCAATGAATAAACTATATTTACAACAACAAAAATGAATAAACTATTACTTACACCCACAAAATAATAATCAGATATGAAGTGTATTATTAAACTTGAATAATCTGATGGTTTTGAATTTCTGCCATACATGTAGATAAATATATTAGGTTGATATTATGATGTACTTTACCTTCGTTTGAAATAACTTGTGTTTTAAAGGGTTATCCATGACAATATTGACGTGAAAACGCGCCGAATTATTTACTCGTGTGCTAATTGAAATGCGGGACATCGTAGCCTTCATTCAGCAGTGACAGGTTATATTAAATGGACTTAATATGCACTCTATGCAGCAACAAATGTTTAACAGCTGCACCAGTATCTAAATTGGCTAAATAGGATCAAATCTAGGTCAATATTCTGGCTTAAAAATAAATTGACGCTTTTATCGGATTATGCAACAAGAATTTGAAAGCAAGGTAATGGAATTTTCATGCGGTGTTATTTCATTCTACCAGGACAGTAGTGAGATGTTGTTTGTTGGAGTTTTACGTCCTGGCAACATCTAAGGTCATATCAGGACGGGTACCCCGACTTGCGACCATGCACACTCATGGTGACTTTATAGTGCTGCCCCACTGGGAAATCAGGCTGCCGGCACCATGACCCGATATCCAACTAAGTCACATTATCCTGACACTGAGCTAACCAGTCCTGGCCATATCCTATTAATGCCGAGCACCAGGCTAGGAAGCGACAAGTATCAATTTTAAAGTCATTGGTTTGACTCGACCAGGAACTGAACTCCTGAGCTTCCGCACGCGAGGCCCGCGCTCTACCGATTAGGCCACGGTGCCGGGTGGACAGTAGCGAGTGTCTACACGTACCATAACGGCCTGACTGTAGGGTCCTATGTTGGCGGGTGCCCAGTGTGACAGACCCTGGACATGCAGGGTACGGCGACCCAGGGAAACCTCAGAGCCACCTGGTGGTGCGAAGCCGTAGCAGGCGATCCTCAGGCCCACATTGGATGGCAGCGCCACTTGCAGGCATATTCTGGAACCAACAATATACAAACAAAATTTTTAATAATTAAAAAGAATTACAATATTAGTTGATTAAAGCTGCATATTCCAACGAAGCATCAAATTTTCAAAACCAAAGCAATTATATTTGATTCTACATATCTAACTTAGATACTGGTGCACTTATTATGCATTTGTTGCCAGCTAGCAGGGAATTATTGAGTAAATTTAATTAGAACCTGTTACTGCAGAAGCCAATGGTGCCAGTGTTTTGGCATGCATGCCAAAATTAATTCACGACGATGGAGACAGACGTAGTGCAACATATAACTTTTTATTACAGAAGTCAAGCATTTCATCAGGTTTGATATACACAATTAATATTGTAGAAAATCGTTGTTATACAGATAATCTCATATTTCGATAAACATGTTTCACTGCTCAAATATATTTTTTACAGAGTAGAGTTAATTTTAGTTTTGTTCATACAGCATTACTTAACAAGAAAATATATTTTTTAATAATTACATTTGTTGCTAAACATTTTATTTAAATAATTTCCAGTGGGGTATACTCCCTTTACCAGCGCACTATTCTATGTAAATTCAAACTTAAATTTGTTGGTTAACAATTTTATATCTGTTAAGACCTATCAATACTCAGCACACTTTACTATCTATTGTAGCAGAAAGGGGGGACACTGCCCCATGTAAATTTAAACATTTGAAATTTTTAGTATTACTGTATGCTAATAGGAATAAGCCCAAATTTATTTGAACAGGTCGAAAATTCTACTTCAAGTAAATTGAAATTTTTACAGGACAGAGTTGGAACCCTCCAAAATTAAGGCCAGCACCTCAGACACTCAGCCCTATTAAGACCTATAAAACAATACCTAGAAATATCTCTTATTAAGGGTGGGTGGGGCTTTTTTTTAACACGGAGAAGGCTTAAACCGTTAGATCCGTCCGGTTTGCTGCTCCAGTGGTGAATGTTTTTCCGGTTGGGTTCGCTTTACCACGAAGGCTTAGTTCCCTTAGTGACAACAATGCTATGTTGTTATCGGCGTACCGTGAATGCACTAGCAACGTGTCTTGGTATATCACTAAGCAACCCTAACACATTCTCCAACATCGTGAATTAATCATGTTACTGGCAACATGCATAATTTAGCATATTTGCATGCCAAAACTAATTATACAAAATCTCAAAAGTTAGCCATTTCAAAAAGAAAGTTACTTCAAACTAAAGTAAGGACCGGGACGTAGCTCAGGGGTTATAGTGTCCACCTGTGAAGGTGTGGGTCATCTGATGGATCCTGCTCAGTGGACCCATTTGCAGTTTGGGGTATTTTCCGTTCCAACCAGTGGTCCACAACTGATTCATCAAAGGCTGTGGTATGTGCTCTCCTGTCTGTGGGAAAGTGCATATAAAAGACCCCTTGCTGCTTATCGGAAAGAGTAGCCTATTTGGCTGCACCAGGTTTCCTCCAAAGAAATATGTCAGAATGACCATATGTTTGACGTCCAATAGCCAATGATAAAAATTGTGGGCCGATAAATGTAATGCTTTGTGCCAACCCTAAAGACTGGGTGGGTACAAAATTAATGGCACTGGTGCTGTTCGGGCAGCTGGCAGGCACCCCTGTAATAAAACAGCATGTAAAATATTTCGAATTTCTACACATAGTTACATTATAAAAATTGATCTTACGTAAAATATCTAGATGCTCTATATAATAGATAGGGCAATATATAGATCATCCCAGGTCCCAGACTAATAAGGGGGACAGTTTCCCTCTGTGTGAGACTGCCATGTTTGATGCGCGAAAAGGAAGAAGGGAAGGCGGGGGTGGAAAGAAAGGCGTTTATTGACGCCTCAACATGCAGAGTATACAGAGGAAAAGATAATAAAGAGGCTCGTGAGGAGCAATGCAATGATAGGGGCTCATGAGGAGCCAGAATAGGAATGTACAGGAGAAACAATAGGAATGAACAGGCAGAGTCAATGTTGTATAGGATCAGTGTCAATGTCTGTAGATGTTCAGTGAGGGGGTGCCGAGGAGCCCTCCACCGCTGCAAGAGAAGGGTTTAGGAGGAAAGAAGATGGGTGGGTGGGTGGAGGAAAAAGGGAAGAGAGCTGGAAGGCGGCAGGATGGCGAGTGCCTGAGGAAGCCGGCGGGCGGCCTTATAAGGGAAGGGAGGACGGGCGACAGCAGGTGAGGTGTGAAAGCTGCCGGCCCGGGGGAGGGCGAGTGGCGGTGAAGAGCGTGGCGTTCGGGTTGAGGCCCCCCCCCCCCCCCACCCCCCCCCCCCCCCCCCCCCCCCCCCCCCCCCCCCCCCCCCCCCCCCCCCCCCCACCCACCCAAAAACCCAGAAAACCCCCCACCCACGATACGGCTACGCGACACGGGGGCGGGGGAGGGAGCGGCGCACGGCGGCGTCGGGTGAGGTGAGAAGCAGCGCGACAGCCCGGGGCGGGGGAGGGTCTCTTCCTCTCCTCGCATCAAACATAATGCTTCGCATTACGACCAATGTATATCAGATCTATATTGAGTAAACCGGATATCATAATAATGCCTGATATAGTTTCCAGAATAAGGTGTGCCGCTAGGATGTGGGAAAGGTTGGAGAACTAAGCTGTAACCATTCCGATCCGGTTAGTGGTTATTTTCTGGAACACCAAGAGCGTGGCAATAAACAGTAAAATAATAATATTCCATCGACCAATGCCATCATGTACTTCAAATTACATATCGGTATGAGTGCTGGAAAGGATTAAAGACTGGGAGAGCTGGAGTCACCATCAGGCCTTCCAAGTGTTCACAGGTGGTTATGTGTCTGTGTCTGTGTTATGGATGCACTTATACATTGTAGTCCACTTCTAAATTATAGCAAGGCAACTATAGACCTATTTCATATTGTAAAAATATACGGATTTTCGGTTTAGAATTATATATTAGCAGGGAGCATCTTTATTCTTGAATGACAGTGTGGGGACAATGTTATGTAAACTAAAAAGCAAGGATGCCATACTCACAGTATGACATGATATAGCATAGGGAAATATATGTCCTGCATGCTGCCTAGGATTAGGGAGGAGCTGTGTTATATAAGAAACAGTTCAAGGTGTTCTAGAGGAAACTGCCCAAGGGGTGGAAATTTCCTATGTGTAGTTCTAAGCATGTACCATCACCCAGGAGGGACGTTCTTGGTCTATGTATATGGATATATATATATGAATGTGACTGTACACAACTGCTGGTTCACCCCTGTGACCACAAGGGAGACCCAACTTCAGCCTCATTTGCATATACACTCAGGGCGGCACCTGCAGCTGAGTAGGGTTACAGCCACCTCCACTGGGGGGTTGGCTCCCACCCCAGCTGGGGGGCCACCTGATTGGCTGACTGTGGGACTGCTCAGTCGCCTGCACTGCCTTGACCATCTGACCACACTAAATGCACGAGATGCAGAGAATTATGTAAATGAAGGAGCGATGCTCCAGTCACACTGGATACCGGCACTCTAGTCCTGGCTCTTGAGTGAAGCACATATACTTTTAAGCAGGAACCCCAGACACTCTGTCTGATGCTACCTAAATTCATCTATTCAAATGGAGTGTGTACACAGCCATAGGACTCCTGTCCCATGGGCTGTAGGCACTGCTTTCAGTATACAGGCTAAAGTGATAATGAGAACTAGTGTGGACAGAAGGTGAGGAGTGACAGTGCTAGGTCACATGTAGGGGAATGGACAGGAGTTGCTGCCAAATAAAGCACAACTTATTCACTGTTCATTTGTGTGACTAGTTTTCCTTCCTCTTTTCAGTACTGATTCATGAGTTGGTTTGATTAGGCTAATGGCATCACAGGTGATATGAAGGGGAGAGTTTTGTAGTCTCATGGGGTGCTCACAGCGGCCGACCAGATCCGTGTTTCTATAATATGACATCAGCATAGGTAATTAGGTCAGTGCACACGCAGCTTGGCTGCAGGATGACACATTGTCACACTGCAAACTCAATGGCTATCCAATCTTCCTACAGAAAAAGTGAAATATCTCTAAAAGCACACCACCTAGAAACAAACCGCTTGTCACACCAAGAGATAACATGTTTAACAAACAGATTATATTAAATTTATAAAGTTAGGGTTCTGCATTTCTAGTAATTTTGAATAAAATTGACGTTTTGCACTTCGCGTACTGGCAAACTCAATGCATTGTCAATGGCCGTGAGCAATCTTCCTACAGAAAAGGTGAAATATCTCTAAAATCACACCACCTAGAAACAAACTGCTTGGCACACAAACAGATAACATGTTTAACAAACAGATTATATTAAATTTATAAGGCATGGGTTCTATTAATTTTGAATAAAATTGATGTTTTGCACGGCGCGTATTGGCAAACTCAATGACAGTGTGCCTTGGTTCTGCAGCCAAGGTGCGCACGCATACACAATGTTTATAAACATTGAAAGGGGTCTATAGGACTATTTCTCCACACCTTTTCCTCTATTCATATTCTGGACTTATTTGGATTGATATATATTCTATACTACCCAACATCTACTATAATATGGGAAGACCTGGCGACCACATTAGAGGAGGACAGCCAATAGATCACAAGGAACAGTGTGGAGAGGGGTGGTACCTGGCAGGAGGGTTGAGTTTGAAGTAATCTTTGTAGACCTGGTTAATTGAGGCGAAGTCGTCCATATTGCTCACGTAAAGATGCATTACTATAACATCCTTTAATTCCACGTCCATAGATGTCAGCCGATCTGCAAAAGGACCACAGAAATTAATTATACCAATTACTACTTACTTGGCGCCGCATAAATTAAAACTGGGAATACTTCTCGAAGGCACTAGGTGATGGTATGCTCCCTGATCATTACTCTTAGTTGTTGTTGTTGTTGTTTTGGGGAGTTTTCAGTCGCGTTGGCACACTGAAGGCTGCAAATCTGCAGCACTGTATGGGCACCTTTGGCGGTCCCATGCGGCAGGGAGTTGGCTTCCAGTTGATCATGTTTGGAGAAATCAGGGAGGCAGCAAGGGGGTGGGTTGGTGGGATGGTGTGAGGGGGGGGGGGGGTGGAGAGTAAAAAGTCGCCTAGGAGTCCAACTGCAGTCCTCTGAGAGGGCCGGAGGAGATTTGTTAGTTGCTGTTTTGCCTCCTAGCAACACCTAAGGGTAACCTTACTTGGGTGGTTGTTGTACGTGCTGGCAACATCTAAGGTCATATCAGAACGGGTACTGACTTGTGACAGTGCACACTCATGGCGACTTTATAGTGCTTCCCCACTGGGAAATCAGGCCACCGGCAGCATGACCCAATATCCCACTCAGTCACAGTATCCTGTCACTGAGCTAACCATTCCTTGCCCTATCCTAATAATGCCGAGTGCCATGCTAGGAAGAGGACAAGTATCAATTTTAAAGTCACTGGTTTGACTCGACCGGGAACCGAACTCCAGACCTTCCGCACGCGAGTCCCAAGCTCTACCGATTAGCCAAAGGTAGCCTTCCAGAGATAACAAAAAAAGATTACATGCATACACAGGTGGGAATTTGAAATAACTGGTCAGTTAAACGCCACATCTATAAAAGTGTAGTGGTCTGCACTGACCTCTCAGGCAAGTAACCACATAGACAGGTAGGTGTGGGTAGTGTGGTGATATCAGGGAGCCTAGGTGGTGTAATGGTTAGCACATGGCCCGGGATGCAAAGAGATGTGGGTTCGAGTCCCGCTCTAGGCACAATATTTCCCATTTTCATCACCCCCATGACACTGGTTACTGGTGACCAGGATCCTGTACAAGCTACGCGCTGTATAGTTGTTGAACCTACCCTATGTATGTATGTGTTAGTGCATTGCCTGTATGTATGTAATTGTAAGCATTAAAAGACTTACAATTCCAGGGGGACGAGTGTAGTGGTCTGCACTGACCTCTCAGGTAAGTAACCATAGACAGGTAGGCGTGGGTAGTGTGGTGATATCAGGGAGCCTAGGTGGTGTAATGGTTAGCACACTGGCCCAGAATGCAAAGAGATGTGGGTTCGAGTCCCGCTCTAGGCGAAATATTTCCAATTTTCATCACCCCCATGACAAATGCAACGATGTGGCCCGCTTTTCAACTGTAGTGTCTTCAGCACTGTATGGGCCACTTGTTATCCACTTTTACCATGCCACTTTACAAGAAAAGGTAGCGATGTATAAAAAGATTAATATATCAGGAGTGGGAGAAAAGGGCCTAACATCCCCAGTGTCATGTAGGAGAGTTGAGGAACTCACAAAAACATTCTGCAATTATTAACTAGTCCTGTAGTATTTCTTAAAAAGCTAAAAACCAACAACACAGCTAGTATTCAGCAACTAGTCCTGTAGTACTTTAAAAAAAAAAAGGGTATTCCTACCCTCCCACTATTATTAACTACTACTATTAATAATAACAATGATGATGATGAGAATAATATATATCTATTTTTTAAATTTAATTTAATTACAATTTTTAAATAGATGACGTCAACTGGATATGATAATACCTTTCAGAGTATCCATTGCCTTTGAGGTCATGACCTTAACGCACTGGCTTTGGGTCACCCATCCCATGACCCCGGTGACCCAGAAGTGACCAGAGGAGACACGAGAAACATGGATATACGAATCTGAAACACCAGTAAAGAAGTCAGATCAATGGGGTGACAAGTGTTTACGTCAGTTAATTACACAGTTAATATTTCAATATACATAAAAATCTATCTGCAGTACAATAAGGAGAGAGACAATAAGTGACACTGGTCAACATCCGGGGGAGGTGAGGGGGCCGAGATGGCGCCACCGGTACAGTGTTACATCTTATGGAGTATAATAATAATAATAATAATAAAAAGTAATATTCCCATACGGATCTTTATACTCGGATAATACGTGATACATCACATATATATATATTATATATACATATATGTGATATATAGCGCATTATACTAGTATAAATACATGTAAATCATATAAATATATATGCAAATATATATATATGCAAATACATTAATACTGCACATATACATGTAATAAATATAGGTATATATCGATGTACATAGATATACCATTATACATATATTATATATACCTACTGGATTCAATGACAGTGATGTCAGAACAGGTTTGTTCAACCTCAGAGTAGACAGCAACACCAGAGGCCAGCGGTATAACTTAAGATCTTCAAGGAGAGAACTTTCAATCGCCGCCACTTAGGTCTTCCTCATCCCACAGACCAGATGGGATGGCCGATTGAGTTGAGCGACCGTCTCCCTTTTTGGTAGATCGTGGGATATGAACCCATGGGTTCGAACCCTGGTCGAGTCAAACCAATGACTTAAAAATTGATACTTTTCACTTCCTAGCCATGCGCTTGGCATTATTACGATAGGGCAAGGACTGGTTAGCTGAGTGCCAGGATAATGTGACTGAGTGGGATACCAGGTCATGGTGCTGGTGGCCTGGTCTCTCAGTGTGGCAGCATTATACATTTTTATATCACCATGAGTGCACACTGTCATAAGTCAGTACCCATCCTGATGACCTTAGATGTTGCCAGGACGTAAAACTCCAACAACCAACCAACCTCATCCCACTGTTCCTTTCCCTATCTTAGTTATGTCTCGCACCAGGCTCAAACCCATTCGACCATCCCGTCTTGTCACGTCTTTTCGGGGTCAGCCAATGGCAGACGAGTGAGTATTGAAGCCCGGCTGAACTAACCGGAAGTTGACAGAAGGCGGGACGCATGCGCATCAGTGGTGCTTTCTTCCGTCAGTGTGGACTCCAGTTCTTCTGGAGGATTGTCTGCGAACAGCTCCTTCATGAGGTTCGAACTCCGCTTAATTTGCAACTTGTCCAGGCCAGAACCGGGCTTTTGAAGAAGATTGCAAAACGAGGCTTGTGACTTAAAGCTGCATAGTTTGATGAAAACATCAAATTTTCAAAATCAAAACAGTGATCTAGATTTGATTCTACATATCTGACTTAGATACTGGTGCACTTATCAAACACCACATAGGATGGAATACTGAGTCAATTTAATAGAACCTGTTACTGCAGAAGCCTATGGTGCCAGAGTTTTGGCGTGCTTGCCAAAAATAATTTAGCAAATTTGCACTTCAAATATCTCTAAAGTTAATTAAATCGAGGCGTGCAGTGAGTCTGGCGGTGACGATTGGACACGTGCACCCTGTAGGCACACGTAGCACCCATTTATTTGGATAGACCTTTCCGTCATCTGACTAATGCTAGGTACACACCTACCGTTTTTCCGCACCCACCTACCGTATTCGATCAAAAATTGCCCAAAAGTCTTGAGGTGTGCACTCCCCTAGCACACCTACCGATTGTGATTCGCGACTTAAAACTCAATTTTAGGGCTAAAAGTGCTTCCTTACGATTGCGATTCGCGATTCGAAAAATGAATCGGCCGTTTTCAGTTTTAAGCGGGTCGGGTCGCAAGTTTTAGTGCGCGAGTCATAAACGGCAGGTGTGTACCTAGCATAAGAATCATCAGTTTGTTTATAAACCCACAAGCACAAATCAGTCAACAACAGGAATACAAGAATACAAATTCCTTTCTGTTTATATATATATACATATTTTTTTAACACACACAAATAAGGGTAGTTTATCATTGGTCAAATGATTGCTATAAAGGGGTTAATTGCCAAATATATTTCGTCCAACGCGAACGTGGGTACTAGACCAGACACTGAAAAAGGAAAAAAAAAACTAGACTCTACAGTCGTGACCTGATCAGTGGAAAAATGGTGAAGTGAGATTGGCTTGGTTGGTTGTTGCGGTGTTACGTCCTGGCAACATCTAAGGTCATATCAGGATGGGTACCGACTTGTAACAATGCACACTCATGATGCCCCACTGGGAGTGCTGCCCCACTGGGAGACCAGGCCACCAACACCATGACCTGATAGCCTACTCAGTCACATTATCCTGACACTGAGCCAACCAGTCCTTGCCCTATCCTAATAATGCCGAGCGCCTGGTTAGGAAGCGACAAGTATAAATTGTTATGTCATTGGTTTGACTCGACGAGGGTTCGGGTTCCACCTACCAAAACGATGTACCAAAACGGGAGACGCACGCTCAACTAATTCGGGCAACCCGTCTGGTAGTAAGATTGGTACTAACTTAGATGTCAGCATGACGGGACACGCATAGCCATGGACCACAATTGAGAGATTGCTTTACGTCACGTGATCTAATATTCGAGTGAGTGATTTGGGTTTTACATCCGAGCAACATCAAAGGCCATATCAGGGAAGGTGCCGATTTATGACAGTGCACACTCATGGTGTCGTTTATAGTGCTGCCCTATTGGGATACCATAATGCCGGCACCCTGACCTGATATCCCACTCAGTCGCATGATCCTGACCCTGAGCCAATCAGTCCTTTCCCTATCCTAGTAATGCTGAGCGCCAAGAAAGGTTAGTGAAAAGTTGGTTTGATTTGGCTAGGGATCACACGCACTTTACCATCCCCACCCCAGTCAGTCGGTTAGAGAGGCTTGACTGTATATACAAATATAATTATATGGATGCAATATTTAGGAATAAGAATAACTGACTTCTATACATCTAATAAATTAATGTATATTTATTAACTCACAGACAGTTTGGGTTAGAGAATACAAAGAAAACACACACACACACCAAAAAAAAAAAAGAGGACAAAATATATAT
>CM059186.1:13083555-13253555 GCA_030323885.1 Branchipolynoe longqiensis
ATTTCAGAGGTACGGCAAAAACAAATAAAAATTTACGATCATATTCAGACTGAATGCACATAAAATAAGACAATCCCACTTTATTTCAGATTGTTTGTTTGTTTGTTGTTGTTTTACATCCTAGCAACATCTAAGGTCATATCAGGACGGTCATATCAGAGGTATTACAAAATCAAATCTATGAAATTATTTAACTTTGAATAGCGGCGTATCCACGTGTCTGCACTCGCTCAGTGCGAGTCTATTGGGACATATACGATATAAGTTAATTATAAATATTGTGAAAGAAAGATGGCCAAATTGTTTGAGGTCGAATCAGACACACAATTGATAACTGTGGTGATACTTTTGTATATGTACACACATTTTATATGTTCACAAAGGACATTTATCGAATAGATACTGATTCCATGGGTGATATATATATTACGTCATATAAGCATTGTTACTGAAACGCTTTGTAAATATTACACATGAATTTTTAAACCCGCCGTATAATTACTGTCAAAACTTAAACTATGCATTTGTCCAAAAGTACTATACGAGCTGTGAATTTACTATTAACATTTTAATGTGAATAAAGTAATTATCCAGAAACCAATTTAGAAACGCCAGGATTTAAGTTGTATTATTACACACCCATCTACACCGCCACCATACCCATCTACACCCCAACCACACAGTTAACCCCCACCACACAGACCTGAATCCTCAACACATCCCTAAGCCCCCACCACATCCCACTCACCACACACCCCTACACCACCAACACACAGGTGTGTATGTTGGTGGTGTAGGTGTGTGGTGAGGGTTTAGGGGTGTGGTGCGGGTGTAGGTGTGTGTGTTGGTGGTGCAGGTGTGTGGTGGGGGTGTAGGTATGTGTGTGTAGGTGTGAGGTGGGTAGGTGTGTGGTAGGGTGTAGGTGTGTGGGGTGTGTGTAGCGAGCCAAAACTGGTTTTGGCAGGGATTTCTAGGTTAGCGGCGAAAACTCAATACACAAGGAGCGGTGTTAGTGCAAACACATCAAGTGTAAGCTAACACCGCGTCATGCATACGGGCCCAGGTGGTGTAGGTGTAGTGTATGTGTGTGGTGGGAGTGTAGGTGTGTGGTGGAAGTGTAGGGGTGTGGTGGTGGTTTATGGATGCAGTGGGGGTTTAGGTGTGTGGTCGGGGGTTTAGGTGTCTTTGGTGGGGGTGTAGAGGGTAGTGGGAGTATAGATGTGTGTGGTAGGGGGTTGGGGTATAGGTGTGTGTGGTAGGGGGTGGGGGTATAGGTGGGTAGGGATGCTAAAGATTGTGAGGTGCTGCTCTACAAGACACCCCTACCACAAACCACCTACACCTCCACCACACACACCCACACCCTCACCTACACCCCAACTAGACATACCGTCAACCCCCATCACACAAACCTACACCCCCACCACATCTCTAAGCCCCCACAACATACACCCACCACACCCCTACATCCCACACCCACCATACCCACTCACCATCTACCCCTACACACCCACCACAGAAATATATGCCACCCACCCACCATACACACCTACACCCCTCAACCCCATTACACCCCATCAACCCGACCACACAAACCTACACCCAACCCCTCCAATCCCCACCACACACACCTACACCCCAACCACACAAGTCTGGTCATTCAAATACAATACAACCCCGTCAAACCTTGCTCGGTTAAACCAAACGATCGGTTAATCCAAACTTTTTTTCGACGGCCCGGCAAAATACTACAATTTATCATCAGGGATGAAAGTGGTCTCCGGGGAAAAAAGCGGAAATGCTGATATTCTCCCATAGGCTTAGCATTGTCAGGGAATCCCTGAAAATTCCCGGAAGTCAGGTTTCATAAATATTGGTATACGCTGATAGTGCTGCGCAGTTTGAAGCATGTATTGGTAGTATACGCTGCTAGTGCTGCGGCGTTTCCACCACATATCGGTATACGCTGATAGTGCTGCGGCGATAGAAGCATATAGTGTGGTGCTGCCACCTGGTGTTGACTGTGAGAACCAATATAGGTTGACTAGTATACGCTGCTAGTGCTGCGGCGTTTGCACCACATATTAGTAAAATAACGTATTGGTAGGTTGGGTGTTGGAGTTTTACGTCCTGGCAACATCTAAGGTCATATCAGGACGGGCACAATGTATTAGTATACACTCAAAGCTACAGGAAAAATCCCGGAAATCCGCGAAATCGCGGAGATCTTTCATCCCTTATCATATAAAAAAGTCAATGGGGTCTCAGATGACCTTATAACCACATGAAAGTTTGGTTTAACCATACCGGAGTGGCCTGGGGTCCGACAATTTTGTTTGGATTAACCGATAATTTGGATTAACCGACTTTGGTTTAACCAACCTTTTGATATGATAAATGGTAGTGTAGTGGTCTGCACTGACCTCTCAGGCAAGTAACCACATAGACAGGTAGGCGTGGGGAGTGTGTTGATATCAGGGAGCCTAGGTGGTGTAATGGTTAGCACACTGGCCCGGAATGCAAAGAGATGTGGGTTCGAGTCCCGCTCTAGGCGCAGTATTTCCCATTTTCATCACCCCCATGACACTGGTTGCCGTGATCAGGATCCTGTACAAGCTTTGCGCTGTATGGTTGTTGAACCTACCCTGTGTATGTATGTGTTAGTGCATTGCCTGTATGTATGTAATTGTAAGCATTACAAGACTTACAATTCCAGGGGGACGAGTGTAGTGGTCTGCACTGACCTCTCAGGCAAGTAACCACATAGACAGGTAGGCGTGGGGAGTGTGTTGATATCAGGGAGCCTAGGTGGTGTAATGGTTAGCACACTGGCCCGGAATGCAAAGAGATGTGGGTTCGAGTCCCGCTCTAGGCGCAATATTTCCCATTTTCATCACCCCCATGACAGTAGTATTTTGGCGGGCCGCCAAAAAAAGTTTGGATTAACCGATCGTTTGGTTTAACCGAGCTTGGTTTAACGGGGTTGTACTGTATTTGAATGACCAGACACGATGGCCAAATGAGTTGAGTGTCCGTCTCCCATTTTGGTAGGTCATGGGATTCAAAACCCGTGAGTCCAAACCCTGGTCGAGTCAAACCAATGACATAAAAATTTATACTTGTCGTTACCTAGCCTGGCCCTCTAACTTACTAGGATAGGCCAAGGAGCAGTGGAATGAGGAAGACAATTGTCCGGGATTGAATAAGGAAGACAATTGTCTGCAATTGGAATTTCCACTGCTTAATCAAATAACGTGCCAAATAACTTTTTTTTAGATGGAGCTAATGTAGTAGTCGGCACTGATCTCTCAGGCAAGGAGCCGCATAGACAGGTAGGCGTGGGTAGTGTGTTGATATCAGGGAGCCTAGGTGGTGTAATGGTAAGCACACTGGCCCAGAATGCAAAGAGATGTGGGTACGAGTCCCGCTCTAGGCACAATATTCCCCATTTTCATCATCCCCATGACACTGGTTGCCATGACCATGATCTTGTACAAGCTATGCGCTGTATAGTTGTTGAACCTACCCTGTGTATGTATATGTAAGTGCATTGCATGTATTTTTTTTTTTGGTAAATATTTTTATTCATCTGAATACATATTTTGTCCGCACCGTGGCACTGGTCTATGTATGTAATTGTAAGCATTAAACGACTTACAATTCCAGCGGGACGAGTGTAGTAGTCGGCACTGACCTCTCAGGCAAGGAGCCACATAGACAGGTAGGCGTGGGTAGTGTGTTGATATCAGGGAGCCGAGGTGGTGTAATGGTTAGCACACTGGCCCGGAATGCAAAGAGATGTGGGTTCGAGTCCTGCTCTAGGCACAATATTTCCCATTTTCATCATCCCCATGACACTAATATATGGATCAATAGTCAGTCAATTCTTTGGTAGTTGACCAGACGGGATGGTCGAATGAGTTGAGCGTCCATCTCCCGTTTTGGTAGATCGTGGGCGGGTTCGAACCCTGGTCGAGCCAAACCGATGACATAATATTGATACTTGTCGCTTCCTAGCCAGGCGTTCGGCATTATTAGGATAGGGCAAGGATTGGTTGGCTCAGTGCCAGGATAATGTGACTGAATGGGATATCAGGTCATAGTGCTGGTGGCCTGGTCTCCCAGTGGGGCAGCATAATAATGTCACCATGATTGTGCACTGTCACAAGTCGGTACCCATCCTGATATTACCTTAGATGTTGCCTGGACATAAAACTCCAGCAACCAACCCATATACAGTGGGAGGAGTGGCAGAAACCAGTTGGGTTTGACGGCCATGCGGGCTGTGTCATACCAATGTCAGGAGCTCTTTGCATACTTTGGATCCAGTCTTTAAAACTTTAATCACAGCATTTAAAAAAAAGAATTATTGAAGATTTATACAGCCTATCATGCATAAGTCTCAATAGTCTTGTTTTCACTATTAGACAGTTGATTGATAGAAAGCATGAGGCTATGCTGTTACCGACCCAAGGAATTTTAAATCTCCCACACCACATAGACATGGTATGAGAGCAACTGGCCTTTGATGATGCTGTAAGTTATACACAGTGGTGGAAATCCAAATTGGCAGAGGTGATGGCATGGGGTATCGAACCATCGACCTTCAGATTAGGAGTCTGACATAGAAAAAAGTCAGATACTCTGACCACTCTGCTACAGAGAACACTACACTTGATTTTTAAACAATTTTATATTCAAAACATGCCCCCACCTTCTTTTCTTCGAGGTGTGCTTCCACTATGTTCAAGTACCCAACTGGAGAGAAGGCATCGTCTGAATGAATCACCATCTCCTGTTTATCACTGAAACATTTAGAGCACATATGTTAAGCACGCAGTGAATACCAAAATAATATCATGATATCATCATGTGAAATAAACGAGGATTGAATAATAATTTAATGGCGAAGAGTTAATTGATTGTTCATAAAAACACCAGAATCCAGTGGTTGCCCCAACTCGTTATGCTTGAGTAGACATTTCATTTTAAATACAATAGAATCTTCTACCCTCATCCTGTCGATTGCCAGGTGAGGATAGTTTGTCCCTCTGGGACGACACAAGTAGTAAGAACAAATTCACCTCTACACAACAACATTTTTAGACTAATTACATTATTATTTGCTAACTGTTCTATCCAGCTTAGCACCACTTACACTTTCCCAAAAGTATTGTAGTCCGTACATGAGCCCTACTACCATGCGGTAGCGGCAGAGACTACGCCGCACACCCGCGCAGTTACACTGAACTGCGCTAGGTGGCGGCAGGCTAGCCACCGGGCAGACCCCGACTGGGCTGCCCTCTACTGCGTGTGGCTAGCTCACCCCCCCACACTTGGGGACCTGGCGAGTCAGGGGGCGGGTCAGATGACTGTGGACGCCGCGGAGAGCAGATTGGTTCAATAAACCAAGTTGAAGCGTACTTATATTGGATCTTGGCGTTCTTCTGGATGTGCATGGCAGGCTGAGAGTCGGAGGGCCGTGGGCCATTACAGTATCATAACGAGGTTGTGGTGGTCTCTGCTCATGGCAGCTTCTACAAAACCATTTAATTACGTAATGCTCACCTACGGTGCTACCACTTATCTCGGTAATATTAAACTAAGTGCACATCCGGTTGCGTTAATTGCACCATACCGTACTCCGCTCTAAAAAAATAACCTAAAATATTTAAGGATCTCGGGTATTTGAGGATTCAATACACTTACATCATGTTCTAGGCCCCAAGGAGCCCAACTATTAATGTGAGTTTTTGTAATTTTTCCTTGTGTACTATCTCCACGTATGGCTAAAAAAATTGTAGTGATTTTCTGTCAATATTCTAGTGCACGGCCTAAAAGTGTAACTGAGAGATCCTCTTCTGGCCGATCTCGTTGTTAGTATATGACTTATTTCTTAATTATGCGTACCTGCAGCCAGTACATCATTTAATATACACAACAAATTCAAACAAGATTTTTATTGATTACAGTTACGCCAAAAAAGATTACGTCATACAAGAAAAAAGTGGGGGGCGATGTGAAAAGTTTTCACATTTTCATTTAGTACAAAATTAAATAAGTATACTTTTGATACATTTTGTGGGATAGATTAAATACATGTAGTATTACCAACATACTTACTACAGTGAGGCAACGATAATTAGTTGACTTGCTGAAGCAGGAATTTGGTGAACTTACATGACTATTCGTTTTGTGAAGAGCGGACAGTCCAACGTAAGGGTCTCGTATTCACCTCCCTCTCCACACACATTCAGACCATATTTCTCCTCCTGCATGTCAAGTAGTAACCAGCTATCACGATTATCTGAATGCATGGCCATTACATTTAATAATCGTTATATCTTAGAAAAATAACAGACATGTTGAAGGATGTTGTTTGTTGTTGTTTTACGTCCTAGCAACATCTAAGGTCATATCAGGATGGGTACCGACTTGTGACAGTGCGCACTCATGGTGACTTTATAGTGCTGTCCCACTGGGAAACCAGGCCGTTGGCACCATGACCTGGTATCCCACTCAGTCACATTATCCTGACACTGAGCACACCAGTCCTTGCCCTGTCCAACTAATGCCGAGCGCCTGGCTAGGAAGCGACAAGTATCAATTTTTAAGTCATTGGTTTGACTCGACCAGGATTCGAACCCACGATCTACCAGCGCGGGAGACGGACGCTCTAACTCATTCGGCCATCCCGTCTGGTCACGTTGAAGGAAATAGTTAATGATGTAGAAAGGGAATTCATACAAAGCTATGCTGGAGATGGGTATTAAAAAATTAATGTTTGTAATACATATTTTTAGTACAGTTCTGGTCCCTTTAAGAATGGGAGCACCAACATGCACCCACAAGATACATGTGCTTACAGGCCCGGAGCGCCTGAATGCACCCGCCGTATCTCTTATCATATCTCACGAGTAATACCAAGGAGGCTAAATTTGGTATCATTTGAAAGAGAAATGAATTTACTTTCACATGAAAACAATTTGATTTTCAACAGTTTTCATGATATATCAATTTAATTGCACTAACATCACATATTCAGAAGATTTTTCAACAATTCGATCACAACTCCAAGGATTTAACAATTGAAATCTCTTTAGGCCTGAAAGGGTTAACACAGGTACAATATGATGAGACATAACATAACAGCATGAGACATAATAAAGCTACTCACCATATCTACCATATGGGGCAGTATCTGCGCCAGGGTTTGCCCCAAGTGTTTGTTGGGATCAAGTCCAATGGCAGCCACCTTAATGAGGACACTCTCCACACCAGCCCCCACAATCTCCTCCAGCAGCTCTTTCTGGTCGCGCCTCCAGAGGTAAGCCAGCGGGGTAAGTCCCAGCCGCATGCACCTGTAAAATGTCACAAAGGAAATATTTGGTTGTGATTCTTTTTAAACTCAATATGTTAATTAGTCGTAGCGGAAGTACTTGACCACTTGCTGAACTACAAGTAGCGAATGAGCTATACATCAAGGTTAAATGCTGGGTATAGACTATATAAAGAACCCATGGCAGCTGTCTGACATCTCTCTCTGACATCTCCCACTGACATCACTCTGTCTGACATCTCCCACTGACGTCTCTGTCTGACATCTCCCACTGACATCTGTCTGACATCACTCTGTCTGACATCTCCCACTGACGACTCTGTCTGACATCTCCCACTGACATCTGTCTGACATCTCCCACTGATATCTGTCTCACTGACATCTCTCTCTGACATCTCTCTCCTACTTCTCCTAGTCCTCCTCCTCCCACTCTCCTTCCTCACTGCCCCATTCCCGCCCTTCCCCTCCTGTCTTTCTGTCCCTCTCTATCCCTGTCTCTCTCTGAATTTAAATCTAACTGATTCCCACTGCATATACATAGAAAATAAACCAAGAATTCATCCTTAGATTAGCTCAATATGTTAATGAACAATCAGTACATAGACACAGCTATATGCAAATAAATAGTATGTTGCCAAATGGCTATAATTCCTGGTAATTTAAATTCAAATAGTCAAAGCAGGTAGAGCTGGTGATTGACAGGTCTGTTACCCTAGCAACTGTCCACTCAGCGTTTATAAGCAATCAGAACATGTCAGATTCCTTATGGTGCCACCCGGTAAGTGTCCTGATTGGTGGGCACAGTTGATAGCCATAAACACCAAAACGTGTCAGACTGCAGCCATGGGCTCTTTTTACAATCTGGGTCTTACCAAAGACCCTATAATACTAAGACAGCTCACTCCTTATCTCTCCCATGGTATTGTAAATTTCGCAGTGACACCTTGTGGTGGGTTTGATCAGCCCGGCTGCTGGTAAACACATACAAATATATTATACATGAGATAGGTAAGTATGAATACACATCAATATGAAATTGGTATGAACAAATACACATCATCATCACCATCATCACACATCTTTCACATTCATATATACATTTGTACATATAATATAGCACCTGTTTAACCAAGAGAACAGCCAGTGCACCAAGTGGTGGCTTTGATCATTTTGATTACACAGTACAGGCTGAGTGAGTTGTATAGTTGTTGAACCTACCCTGTGTATGTATGTGTTAGTGCATTGCCTGTATGTATGTAAAATTTTGTAAGCACTAAAAGACTTACAATTCCAGGGGGACGAGTGTAATGGTCTGCACTGATCTCTCAGGCAAGGAGCCACATAGACAGGTAGGCGTGGGTAGTGTGGTGACATTAGGGAGCCTAGGTGGTGTAATGGTTAGCACACTGGCCCAGAATGCAAAGAGACGGTGGTTCAAGTCCCGCTCTAGGCGCAATATTTCGCATTTTCATCACCCCCACGACAATTTTTATAGGAATTTTAATGTTTTCGTGTTCAATTTCTAGCTAGAAAGTGTGTATGGTCTTCTCTATCTTCTTATCATGCCTTCTGACCATGAATACCATGGTTATTTTTCTTCTTCCTGTACACCGCCATTCTACATACAAAAGGAAAAATAAAAAACTCCCAGCCAACCTAGAAAAGTTTAAATATGTGGATACTAAAAAAGTATTTATTTCGTTGTGACCATAATAGTAAAAACACAATCTTACACGTGTTCAACCCGAACTCGCTGATAGTCTGATAATATCGCCCCCACAGAGACAGCATTAACCGCTTCCGTTTCCTGTTAAAGAGGAAAAATAAAACAAAGCACTAATATTACAAATGAGATTTTTGGAAGCACGTCAAACTTGTATTATCAAAGCTGCATAGTCCAAATAAAGCATCAAATTTTCAAAAACACTTACCCAGATTTGCTTCTATATATCTAAATTACAACACCAGTGCACTCATAAGCCGTGTTCACACCCACAATTTTAGGCCGAACTAGATAAGGTGAACTAGATGAGGCGAACTAGTGTTGTGTCCACACACGAGGCGGATTAAGGCGGAAATTGATATCTGCGCATGAGCAAGTCCATACTAACCAGCGCCAGTTTCGGTTAGTCGACGTCGGCAGAGAGAGTGTGGGTTCGACCTAGATCTGTTTCGGCTGAATCGTATTGTTTTGGAACGGTCAAAACTTCTGCTGGGTAGTGAAACCCTAAAAATAAATGATGAAAAAAATATCTGTGCACCTCTAACCGGTTCATAGACCAAATTATATCGTATAGTGTGACTTGCTTAATCCGCTTCAAGTAAACCGCTACCGTCCACACAAGCAAGATGGGCCGACCTAAGCTAGTTCGCTTCATTTAAACCACCTCGCGAGGCGACCTACTGGAGGCGAACTAGATGAGGCGACTCAGCCTTAATCCACCTCAGAATCGGGTTCACACGGCCAATGTGAGCCGACTTAGATTAGGCGCACTAGATGAGGCGACTTAACGCCGAGGTGTGAACACGGCTATAGTTTGATGCTCCTGTGGTATGCTCGAAAATGGGTAAACAAAGCCTATGTCTGGCATTTCGATGTGCACATTAAAATTAACTTTGCATGTTTTCACTTTGTAAATGTTTCCAAAGTTAACCTTTGGTGATAAAAATTAACCTAAATTAAAGAAAAATAGGTTATAAACCTAATGAATTCATTCAAAAACACAACCCCTTAAAACCATCGGATTACGCAACTTTAAGAACAAGGTACAAGGAGACCAGATAGGATGGCCGAATGATTTAGAGCGTCCGTCTCCCGTGTTGGTAGATCATGGGTTCGAACCCTGGTCGAGTCAAACCAATGACTTAAAAATTGATACTTGTCGCTTCCTAGCCAGGCGCTCAGCATTATTAGGATAGGACAAGGACTGGTCGGCTCAGTGTCAGGATAATGTGACTGAGTGGGATAGCAGGTCATGGTGCTGGTGGCCTGATCTTCCAGTGGGGCAGCACTATAAAGTCGGACATAAAATAACAACAAACAAACAAACAAGGTACAAGGTATTACGAATGTACAAATATAGACGAAAACCAAACAAATTTAAAGATTTGAGAACTCCCTGATTTTACACCACAAACAGGTTTACAGAAATTATTGATAAAGGAAATTAATCCGTATGGATTATGACTACTACTGCACGGCGACGAAAACGAGTGCATGCACTTAACGGTTATGGGCAGAATAAACAAACGATCACTCAATTTGTATATGCGACACTGCCTAGAAAATATGATAAATCCATTCTCCCATCCACCCCCATCACATACACCGTACCCATAATAGCAGCACAGTTTATGCAATAACCCACCACATTATGCCATAATACTGAATTTATGATAGCTGACCCACTAACCTTCTTAATCTACTAATATGCCCTACCTATTTATTCAGTGAACTACCTATTTACAATGTAATGTAAATGGCCGGAAGACCAGTGCCACAGCGCTGAAAAATCTATATTCTATAAACTGTTTTACCACCAAATTAAAAAAAAAAAATTGTTAACTATAAAACTACATCGGCTATAAAGTGCGCTATGAACCTAATGGGTCGAGCTGTGGCATCACAACATATGTGGACTACTGCTTGATAGCAACTATAAAGCTATTTTAAGCTTCTCCATAAACTCATGAGCTACTCTCATAGATAGATTTTCCCGGAATTCCGGATTTCTTTTTAATCTACACGATATTTTCGGGATATGGTCATAATTTGCAAACATTCCGGCTTCTCCCGTCACTTTAGATGTCACAAAAAGTAATCAAATATTTTTCTGATTTTTGTTTTGTTTTTTTGGTCAGGCCATTCTCATCTATGTAGTCTAATGGCGGCGACAGTACCTTGACTTCTTTGAGCAGCTCAAAGAGGTCCTCGACCTCGTCATCTTTGCTGATGGAGTAGTCTGCGCCCAGCTGCACTGACCGGCCCTGTATAGTTCGGCGGTAGAGGGGTACCCCAAGGGCCTGCCCGTACAGCCCGATCACGTGGTGACCCACCGTCTGGAACATGTAGCTGTCCAGCTCATCTGAAAGAAAGCTTGTTTCATTTAACGACGCCTCTAGAGCACATTGCTTTCTATCATCGACTATTGGACATCAAACATATTTTCATTCTAACATATTTCTTTGGAGGAAAGCCACTGCCACCACATCGGCTACTCTTTCCGATAAGCAAGGGGTCTTTTATATCCACTTTCCCACAGACAGGACAGCACATACCACACCCTTTGAGGAACCAGTTGTGGACCACTGGTTCCAATGGAAAATAGCCCAAACTGCAAATGGATCCACTGAACAGGATCGATCGGATGACCCACATCTTCACAGGTGGACAGGCTACCACCTGAGCAACGTCCTGCTTTAGCTCAGCTATATTTTATAAGCATGATATGACTATTTATTCGATTAATTACATCCAATACATGCAGTATTCAGCTTGTACGACTGGATGTTTGTCCGACTTCCAAGATGGCCGCTGCACAGTCACATCAGCAGTTCAATCTATTTTTAGCACTACCATATTTTTATGCAAAACCTTATTGAGTAATAGTTAGTTTTATATATTTATTTTTAAAACAAAATAAAGCCAATACATGTTATTCCTGCATTTCTAGCAGTTCCAATACATAACGCACATTTTATTTATCAATAAATAGGATCACATGGCTAGTGAAAGCTTACCTTTATCTTTAGGACGAAGGTTGGCTAAGGCGACAATGGTGTGACCCTCCGATACACACTGTATCATGTTATAACAGCTATCCTTGCCACCACTGCAAAGAACAAAAAAATGTAACTTCCTTTTCAAATTCTGTTTCAGTTACATAACAAAGTTTTTATATATGCTGTATAAGCCATTATACGAGTATAATAAGCTGGAAGATTCATCTACTCCCCCAGCCACTAAGTCATCGGCTGGTCACCTACTCATTAGCTCATCTACTCATTCCTCATGACCTGGGCACGTGCCGCCACCTACTCGCCCACGGCTCAGTCCCCCTGCATTCACTCACTGTAAAAGAGTTTTTCACAGGTATGTATGAATTTACAATAATTATTGAACTAAGGATCTGTGATTTGTAGATTATATGTGGATGGAACCACTGTGACGTAGTAGTCTCAAAGTCTGCACTCAGCAGCACTGACATCACAGGCAAGTCCTGAGCCACATAGGATACTAGCTGTAGGCATAAGAATGGTGATTACACCAAAGAGGCTAGTCATTAGGGCTGTAATCGATTAACACGACCCGAGCGACTCAGGGCACCCGAGTCGTCAGAATTTCAAATCGAACACTGCGAGTCGACAAATACACGTGCTGTGTGCAAAACGATCCGACCCAAGTAACCCACCTCCTAGCTAGGGTTGGCTACGAGCGATGACGTCACATTTGCGCTGGTACCATCCTGCAGGATAACAGCTACCAGTACCAGTCACACATTCTTTTTTAAAAAGAATAACTTAGATTATTGAAATGGAAATATAGCTAAACTAGACCATCATAAAATACTTTAAATCCTATTTTGCTGTAGTTTTATCGGTTATTTAAACAAATTAATAAATTGTCCACCCGAGCGCGGAGAAGTGTATTCGATTATTCGACCCGAGTCTGTAGGATGTACGCATGCGCCAAAAAGTGGCTCGGGTGACCCGAGTTGATTAATCGATTACGCCCCAGAATGCTCGCCCCAAAACATGGGTTTGAGTCCCGCTCTAGGCACGATATTCCGTGTTTACAACACCCTCCACAACAAGTTACGTAGTACCAACTAGTAGTGTGTACGATGACTGACATTGACATTGTTACAATTGTACAAGAGTGAATAAGTTGGAAGGACACATAACTTTGTGTTCCCGTTGCCAAAATAAAGCTACAAATATCCTTTGAAACTTCCTAACCGCTTTTATTTATTTATAGAATACCACCATCATCATCATGGCTAAGTCAACTTCAGTCAAGTCAATTTGATCGGTAGATATTATCCTTATTCTAGATAAAAATATTCACCCCTACCCAGAGTCAAGAGAGTGCTGCGGGAGTAATTATCCTTATTCCTGATCATTTGTTGTTATTGGTAAATGTTGGCTGCCTAGACTTTTGACATTCTAAACCTTGCGCAGCCGACAATGCTTAAACTTATATCAAAGGCACTTGTATCGTCTAGTTATACACAGACTTTTTTAATGGGTTTGTTTTCCAAAAACAGCTTTTGTTGCAAGTCAATCTGAGTATTAGAAGTGGATCTGTGGCTGTATAAACGTGGTAGGGAAATGGAAATAAATCAGATTTTTTCCTATTTTTTTCACAACCTGACTTTGATTTTTTTCTATTTTCCTACAACCTTGACATAAGAAACGATCCAGTTCTAATCATCAGAGACTTGCAACAAAAACTGTTTGAAAGAGCTTATTTAGGATAAGAAAACCACGTCCAGATTTTCGATCGGATGCCTAAATATCTCCGTTTTCTGCCTAGACCAAAATCCTTAAGTTTAAGCCCTGATGGTTATTACTAATAACAGGGCTTAAACTTAAGGATTTTAGTACTTTCAGTTATCAATATGCCAGGAATAGCATTTTAGTAACACATCTGATGTAATATAGGTATATAGATCTGATATTTAGTAAATGGACATTATAAAAATATTGTCCATTATGATTTCATAATATAAATGAACAGAATTTAAGATGCTGATAGAAGGTCTGCAATATCAGAACTGTGAATGACAGACACAATATTTCAAACGTAGTGTCCAAGTGAGCCATACGCGTAGCCTGGTGGTATAAACGTACGTGAGGATGCGCGCGCATGTGTTTATCAATAAACTATCCACCGATTCCCAGCCAACTGAACTTAAGCCCTGTTCACACGGGAAAAATGTGAAGCGAACTAGACAAGGCAAACTAAAGGAGTCGAATTAGCGACCGTCCACAC
Organism: Branchipolynoe longqiensis; assembly: GCA_030323885.1. Classification (NCBI taxonomy): domain Eukaryota; kingdom Metazoa; phylum Annelida; class Polychaeta; order Phyllodocida; family Polynoidae; genus Branchipolynoe; species Branchipolynoe longqiensis. Next base: position 13,097,889 of record CM059186.1, read on the forward strand.
GAACAAAAGAATCGATTCACGTAGACAACCTCGCTTAGGTGGTCTACAGGATCCGCATCACGTGAGTCGAATCAGCCCTAATCCGCCTCAGACGTCCGTTCAGACGACGAATCTGATGCGAACTATACAAGTCGCTTTCTACGAATCGATTTACATCGTCCGTGTGAACACGGCTTATACGATGGGCATGTTGTCAAATATTTTAGCCATAGGCTTAATTAAGACCAATTTTGTCTCACTTAATTTCACAGATATGGGCTATTTCCACCCATTTAAAAGTATATTTGATGTCATTCCACATAATGATCTGTCAATTATATTTATTCAACAAAATAATGATTAAGTTTGAAGGAAACCCTGCAAATGAAGGTGGGCATGTTTGACAGGCCCCATAATACACAAAATAATTATATATCAATCAAAATTGCAAGATCATTGTTCCTATAGACCCGCTGTATGTGGCAGGTTGTCTAAACGAATGGCTCCTGTACATGTAGCCATAAGGGACATGCGCAGTCAGTGCCGTACGTTTAGACCGCCAGGCTAAGCGTACAACACTCACGCACGCGTAGCCACTGCCTATTTAAAAAATGTGTATATAACTAGACAATACAAGTGCCAGTAATAGAACTATATTTCCAGTAATATAACTAAATATGAAACTATATTCATCTTTGAATCATCATAAAGCAAAACTTATGTCAACTCATATTTGTTTGCAAATAAACAACTAATTAACCTACAATTTTATTTTTTTAAAGTCTCCAGCTATACGTCGTGGCCACGGGAACCGTACTCCGACAAATGCTCTCCAAGCACAACCTTGTTTAGTTTTATGTTTAAAGAACCAAATATGTGTGGGGAGAGTAGGGGACCCACTTCACCACCTGGAAGTGGGTCAGTTCTGAGGCTGGTACTAGCTGGCAGCTGTTGTTTTAAAAATGGCTGGGTGAGCGGAGAGAAGGGAGAGTAAAACTGGGATATCATCAATCTTCTTTAGAGTAGTTCAATCAGGAAATATATTTGCGCAATGTAAAATATATGTTAGTACAATTACATTGCATAATTCACGACGATGGAGACAGAAGTAGTGCAACAAACTCTTTATTACAGAAACATAACAGCATCCACCAGTATTTCTGGTATTCATAATTATTTTGCAACAGTGATAACAGCATTTAACATTTTTGTTTAAACAGGTTTCTTTCTTGACCGACATATTTAATTATCACAGCCCGTCACTTAATATTCGATTTTATTAAACAATACTTTTTATAAATTACTGGTCATTCGTAACAGTTATTTGCCTTATATATCTAGTAACTCTTACCGCCTTGACATCCATAGCAGACATATTTGGATCGCACAGCTAACATTAGATAACAGTAATGATCATCACAACGCTGCATGGGGTCCAGCCTCCTTTACATCCATCTATTTCTTTTTATGATAATTATATCAGTTGTTAACAGCAATCATGTATATTATAATTTAGACTATCCCATTTTTTAGGCAGGTCGAACAACTTACTTGCAAAAGCGCTACTAATTGGGACTTCTCAAATAAGACAAGCGCCTCAGACACTCAGCCACTTAACTCGTGACAACCGGTAATGAAGGGTGGGATGGGTGGTTTTTCTTTTATCGCTGAACTGCCTATAACGGTGGAGTATATTAATTTCAAACTGTCCGGCTTGCTGCTTCCGTAGCGAGTGCTGAACCGTTAGCCTTGTCGTAACAAGAAATCTTCGATACCTTAGTGACAGCTCTGCTATGACGATATGTGCATCCTCAGCATAAGAAACCAACGTGACTTGGTATTTCACTAAGCAACACTAAAACGGTCTCCAACGTCGTGAATTAATCATGTTACCGGCAACATGCATAATTCACGACGATGGAGACAGAAGTAGTGCAACAAACTCTTTATTACAGAAACATAACGGCATCCACCAGTATTTCTGGTATTCATAATTATTTTGCAACAGTGATAACAGCATTTAACATTTTTGTTTAAACAGGTTTCTTTCTTGACCGACATATTTAATTATCACAGCCCGTCACTTAATATTTCGATTTATACAACATTACTATTTATAAATACTGGTCATTCTAACAGTTGATTTCGCACTTTATATATTAGTAACTCTTACCGCCTGACACTCCATAGCAGACATATTTGGGATCGCACAGTAACATTTAGATAACAGTATGATATCACAACACTGCATCGGTCCAGCCTCCTTTGACATCTCATCTATTTCTTTTTATGATAATTATATTCAGTTGTTAACAGCAATCATGCATATTATAATTTAGACTATCCCATTTTTTAGGCAGGTCGAACAACTTACTTGCAAAAGCGCTACTAATTGGGACTTCTCAAATAAGACAAGCGCCTCAGACACTCAGCCAAATAATTTGGAGAGTGTCTGAGGTGCTTCCGAGAATACTTGCCTGCTCACGTACCGGAAGAGCACATTGGAACGCCACCTGCCAACCTCTCGTACCCCTTCAACCGAGGCCCCTCCTTTGGCACTGGATTGAGCCCCTCCCCTTCTTAGGCTGTGGAGGGTGACCGCGTCCGGCTGCGGATGGCTCCTCAGTTCCAGCGCTCGACGCACTGCCTGTAGCAGGGTCGCAGCCATCAGAGGTCACCCATCCAGATGCAGGAAGGCCGATCCATCGTGTTCGACAGGTGTAGCTCTCTTGTACCTCTTCCAGGCGTGAACAGGGCAGCATAAGGAGCCCGGTACACACGGTAGCATCACCGTGTACACGTCTTGTCCTTCTCTCGCTGTCTTAGATGATCGTACTCGTATCAGTAGCTTGTTCGATCGTACCTTTACATCCGCTCCTCTCAGCGCATGGTCCGCGTCATTTTTGCTCATTGAAAAGAATAAATTACATTGGCGTAAGAACGTGTAGTATGCTACCAGTGTGGCTATTGATAGTACATATGCAGATTCCCTTTCTTTGCTGAATACTACTATAATGTTCTTAATATCCTTTATAGTCAGAGCTAGCGCCTGGACCGGCACATGAACACTCAACCTTGCAATCCCCTTTTTCATTAGGTGTACTATGTACGAATCAAATGCTTTTGTATTACCCTCATTCATTAAAACCCACATTTTTGCTCCACTTATGTAGTTATTAACTGCTCCCGGAGACTTTAGAATCTTGTTCAAATGTACAATGTATTGTAGGATGTCTTCCTTATGTGGATCGAATGCCTTAAAAGAGTTCAGAGTTGCAAATTTGTCATAGCAATCGACTTGGTATATTTTATTCCTCCATGTGCCCGTTGCTAGCCCTGCCTTTACAATCTTAATGATATTGTTGGGTAGCAGTGACAGGTGACCTAGGAAGAGAGAGGCAAATAAGATCGATCTTCCTAGGTCAATTATGGATCTGAAAGAACAGTGGTAACAGTGAACATATGATTAACTTTTATCTTCAACACACCCAATTGCTGACACATGGTATCACCCCTTGCTCTGCTGCTTTCTGACAGATGAGATCGACTCAAGGCATCTGCCAGGACTAACTGAACCCCTGGTTTATGCCTGATTTCTACAACGCACGTAAACTCTGCCGAAAACCGCCAAATCTTCCTGGCACATGCACAAAGGACCCTGTCTTTCCCTCTTCCCGAGTCTAGCACTAACTGTGACGCCTCACTATCCGTGTTCACAATAATTCTAAACCGCTCCGGGTGGCTCGGTGCAAGCGCATAGAGAGCCGCTGCGAGATTCAGAGCCTCGAGCTGTGCAATGTGGAACCCTTTGCTGAGTATCTCCTCACTATACCTTTCCGAGAAAAAATGCGACTCTGAAAACGCCCCTCCCCCCGTTAGACAGGAATCACACTCAATCACCCAGTCACGAACCGGATCCGGTCTCATGAGTACCAAACCGTTCGAAGAACTGGCATAATCCTGAAACCAACGAATGTCGTCCATTGCCGCTTGTGTAGTAGGAACCTTTCCCTTAAATGGAGCTGCCCTCAGGAATTCTAGCAGCCTATTCATGAATCTGCGAGCTGGTATAACGCATCTAGAAATGAACTGCAGCTTCCCTACAAGCCTCTGGACTGTCTTCCTCGACACCAACTGCCCAACCCCCCAACGATTACACAGCTGTAAGATCTCCAGCAACTTATCCTTTGGTATAGTTATAAACATCTCGGTAGTGTCAATATGAAAACCCAGCCAAACAATACACATCGTCGGGTCACAACACTTTTTAACCGACCTAACCAAACCTAACCTGTCTAGCAATGCTAGTAGGAACGCGTAAGCTTCCTGAGCCTTCTCCAGAGACTTTTCTATGCCCACAAAGTCGTCTAAATAGCAGAGCGTAAAGTAGCCCGCCCGTCTCATAAGGTATACCACTGCCGAGGTAGTACGTGCACACGCCAATGCGGACGTGCGTCACCCAAACGGCGGCGCTGTATCAAAGTACAGATCACCCTTAGACTTAATCCCAAAAAGCGGCACCGACAGCGTACACGTCCTCAGTTGTCGATACGCTCTAGCTAAGTCGACACTCCATAAAACGGAATTACATCCCAGCTTAGTAGCCTCCTTCGCAAGATCTAATATCCCAGGCAGCTTAAAACTCAGATCGGACCCCTGAAAAAACCCATGCATAATGCCCGTATTGACACTCCTACCCCGTGGATAGCTTAAGTCCACTATAATGCGCCGTTCCTCCGTATTTTTCTTAGGCCTCGTCATCAGGGGGCTGACTTGGCCCCATGGAACGAAAGGTGGAATAGTAAATGGACCTAATAGAGAGCCCTCCTTCAGTTCATTTGTAATGTACCTGCTAACCCAAAGTTCATTCTTGTCGCAGTCGGCATGGTTTCTTATTGCCGGAACTGGGGGATCTGTACCTACATAGTCAGCAGGCCACCCAAACTCCAAATACTCTAATACTACCCTATCACTATAACCCGCTAATTCTTTTCTCCAAACTTCCATGTGTAGGCCCGAAGGCACAGGAATCCTAGCTTTCAGGTAGTTAGTCAGTCCTGTCTCCCGTACAACCATATATATCCCCAAATAACCATACTCCACTAAATTAATCCGCACATCTAATACCGGCCAAAACTCCAACAGCCTGGGCCTAAAATCTACGGGTGAAATAGCAACCCTTCCCACCCCACTCGTTGCCTCAGCAACCACCTCCTCCGATACGTCCAGTACATCCATTCCCCCCCTTCCTTCCATTTCTTCTATCAACATCTCGGTCGGCCCATCCGCCCCAACCCCCATCACACCCCTAACTAGTACATCCTGCACCAACTCCACTTCGTTACTACAGTTGACATTCACCCCTTCCCCATCACCCACAGCGCATACCACGCCCGATAACAACCTATTCTCGCCCGAGCCGTCCCCCCCAGCAGCGTCACCAGTCATATCCCCAGCATCTACGTTACACAAGACCTTTGAAAATGATGAGCATGAGGTAGTAGGTACAGTGTCGGGTAAACACAATAATGAAGATGAAACGACTGCAACGTCGGTGAACGAATGAGGAGTGACCGTGTCGCGTGGATGAAGACCATGATCAATCGCTTGAGTTTGGTTAATGCAATTGAAAGGATTGAGTACAGAGCAGTAGGAAACAGGGCCAGAAACGGTAGGAGAGCCCGACGCCCGTGTCGTCTGAGGCATGTGTAACGTAGAAGTCTGCATTAAACATTTATCACTCTCCAAACTCTCAACACCCGACAACAACCCTGCCCCACAGTAACCCACCCCATACCCCCCATGAATACCGCCCACCTCAATACCTGTATCCATTCCGGGCTCCCCATCCAACACCACGCCGAGACCTGTAATGGCAACACCATGGCAACCTGACTCAAAACCTTCTATCTCCATAACACCCTCCCCTAGTCCAACCCCAATTTCAGCGGCCTCAGAGAGGCCTACCCTGCAAAAACCTGCTTGCCAGCACTATCAGTTTGCCCAGTGTTCCCTGTCCCGGCACTATCCTGCATTCTGCGCTTATTATTACAATCCACCTCACGATGGTAGTTTAGCCGCTTGAACCGCCTTGCGCACCAGCCACAACAGTGGCAGAAGCGATTAGGGGTAGACCCGTGAGAGGTAAAGAACCCGCAACTGTTACCCCTGTTCCACTCCTCGCATGGCTTCCCGTCAACTGACTCATTTATTTCCCTCACAACCCAACCCGACCCACCAGTACTTTCTGGTTTCTTATCTTTCTTCACATCTAGCCTTGTCCCAATAGCATAAACATCCCTCTGTATGTCTTTGATAGTAGCGCGGTCAGCCCACCCGTCCTCAATACGCCCATCATTAATCATCGAAAACACCTTCTCCGACCACAGCAACACCGTTTGCCAGTCCCAATTGGCCGCCATGTCAGAAATATCCACAATATGCCGCATAATATGTTTAATCCAGTGCTGCGGCAGCATTGGTTCCTCTAGCAAATGATGAACCGCCGACATATATTCGTACCATGTGGCACACCCCTTACTAACATTACCCATTGTATCATCCCTTATAACAAATAAATGTGGCAACAACGCCATCTTACCCCGATGTTTCTTGACCGACCGCCCCCGTCGCTTCAACAATCGCCGTATCACCTCATCTGACTCGTCTCTCTCAAGGTCAGACATTGACCCTTCCGAATCACTCGTCCAGCACCCATCGAACTTGCGTCGCTGCGCCCTACGTCGATCGTATCCATATGTCTCCTTATTATACGTCCTCCTGGATCTCTTTCCTCTATGCGGCGATGACGGTACGTCTTCCTCGCTGCTCTGCTCCAACTGCTCTCTTCTAGGACCATCACGACGTCCCTTTCCTCTAGATGGCGCCTCCCTCATGCTGTCGCTGCTGCCGTCCTGGTCTCTGCGCGCCGTACCAGCCGTCGTCTTCGCCATTGTTGACTCAAGGCGCTCCAACCGTTCACACAACTGATTATTTACCTCCAGCTGTGCCTTCAACGCTCCTTCAAGGTAAGAGGCGGCCACACCCGATGGAATCACCTCACACCGTACCTCATCCCCTTGTGTCGACGTAGACGGCACCTCCGACCTCTTATGCTGTGATTTGCTCTTTGAAGCACCCGTTACAATTTCACCAACACCTTCCATCGACACACATTTCCTAGACTTGAATATACGCCGAGTACTTCTCAACTGCGACATGATGCTATTTGTGACTGTGCCGTGCAAACTTAATCTCCTTATCCTTTCTTTTATCGCTGAATTGCCTATAACGGTGGAGTATATTAATTTCAAACCATCCGGCTTGCTGCTTCCGTAGCGAGTGCTGAACCGTTATCCTTGTCGTAACAAGAAATCTTCGATACCTTAGTGACAGCTCTGCTATGACGATATGTGCATCCTCAGCATAAGAAACCAACGTGACTTGGTATTTCACTAAGCAACACTAAAACGGTCTCCAACGTCGTGAATTAATCATGTTACCGGCAACATGCATAATTCAATGAGAAACACATGTAGATGAAAAAGTTTTTTTGTTGTTGAATGTAAAAACGTTTTGGAGTGTATGGGGTTTGAACCCACACCACCAAACAACTTCAGACTACAAGTTCAACACTCTAACCACTAGGCCACAGAGACCACACATGATTACTAGTCTCAGTTCAGGCTATTAATATTTGTGTATAGGACGTCACATATACAAGGTATGTATGTATGTATGTATGTATGTATGTATGTATGTATGTATGTATGTATGTATGTATGTATGTATGTATGTATGTACGCATGCATGCATGCATGCATGCATGCATGCATGTACGTACGTACGTATGTATGTATGTATTGTTTGTTGTTGTTTAATGTCCTAGCAACATCTAAGGTCATATCAGGATGGGTACCGACTTGTGACAGTGCACACTCATGGCGACTCTATAGTGCTGCCCCACTGGAATACCTGGCCGCCAGCACCATGATCTGATATCCCACTCAGTCACATTATCCTGAGTAGTTTTTTGAGAAAAAATAATAATAATACTGATATACTGTATAGTACTTATGGATAATTTCAAATGAATTGTAACACGGAATTAATAAGATACAATATTCTTAAATGATGTAAATAAATTATAAATTTATTTCCCAGACTGGTCTCTTGTTATGAATTACTTGAACATGCTATTTTGAATCACTATTTGAGTTAGATTCCATGTTGTTGTTATATTGACATTATTGTTGCCCTCATACCCTGTAGGGGTCGACAGAGTAAAAAATAAAATCATTGACAATTATGTCAATTGACGAATTGTTATTGTCAGTCATAACATGGAAGTTAGGAGTCAGACTGTCAGTAAATTAACTTCATGTGGAAGTTTTATGTGGTAGATTTAGTTTATCACTGTCTTTTAGTTTAACCAAAAATAAAGGGTTGAATTATGACGAATACATTGTTTTTTTAAATAGAGCACAGTGTTAGTGTAGATTTACGTCATCATGGGGCTCTGAGATATACTGATAACTCCTCTACGTATTTATCAGATACAGATGAAGACTGGACATATAGGCCTAAGCCTTCGTCCAGTAGCTACATGACTGTTATGATAACATAACAGTAAATGAGTAATGATTTCTAGAATTTTGATAGTTTAATACTACCCATCTACCGTAGTGTAGGCGCAGCCTAGATAAAAGACTGTGAGCACATGGTGAATCTTTTATTTAGGCTTAGGCCTACCTAGATAAAAGATTCACCCCGTACTTACAGTACAGGGGTGAATGACAACATAGTCTAAATACGGGCGAAAATAGCTTTAGTATGGAACGGAAAGTAGAATGCCTGGCACCAGTGTCAAATGGTTACTTATATCAACACAGAGTTGGTGAAATGGGAGAGAATGCAAAAGGACAAGATGGCGGCCAGAGAACGCCGTCGATTTCACTTTTAAATTGCATTAAACTATATGTTTTATTATATTTTCCAACTCAAAAGTAGCGGGTAAATATGAAGATGAAGATGTACATAAAGAATATATTGTGCTTCTTAAATTAAGAGTTTACAAGCTCAGTTAATTAACCCAGCAAAAGAAGTGACATAATTGAAGTATTTAAAATTATGAAAGGTTTTGATAAATAGATATGAACCAATTTTTCACCTTGAATAAAAGAGAAGGCAGCCGGGGCCATACTCTCAAACTAGTAAAACCCAGAGCCGTTTCAAAATTAAGGCAACACAGTTTCTCAAACAGGATCATAAATATATGGAATAGTCTCCCACAAAATGTTATAGATGCCGGCTCAATAAATTCATTCAAGAACCGATTAGAAAAAGCATGGGCTGATGATATAGGGAAATTTGACCACTTATTCACCACATGCTACTAATTTATCCCTTGTGTTGCTAATTACTTGCACTCAAGCAAAAATGAGAGACAAATAAGTGTTCACACTTCCTGTCTACCAATCACTATAATCTATATCACTATATGTCGAAATTCTTTGCCAGCTTTTCTAATCATAATGGGTTGGTTTTCACCCCTGTATTGGAAGTACGGATTGAATCTTTTATCTAAGGCCTACCCTGTTCCTATGCTGTGATATGCGGGTTACTCCCGCAGCCCTGGCTGAGGCTGAGACTTTACTCAGTGTCACTCACTCACTGAGACTCACTGACAGTGACACTGACTCAGTGTCACTGTCAGTGTCAACTGTCAATGTCAGTGAGAGCACTGTGAATAGGGATGGATCTTTTATTCTGTGATATAGTATATGCTCACTACACAATATAGAGAACACTCATATTATGTGAGGCTCACCTTATCAATGCTACAACTTTTAGTCTCTTTGTCAACATTATGGATGCGAGTTCCCTCTGTTTAACATGTGCACAGCCACTGTTTACTACCGAACGGCCGGAAGTAATACACCGGAAGTTAGCCAAATCTGAGCATGCCCAGATCAGTTACTCCACGTCGCCATTCCAAAACCTTGTTTTGGTTTTAACAAAACTTAGATAAAGGTAAATAAGTGGCTGTGTGCTTATCTGTTTTTCTCATATATGTCAGTTGAAATATAGTTGTTCATTACGCCCGCAGTGACACGGACACGGGATCTGTTATTATTGTAGCTACGACTACAACGGAGGGGGAAACGTCATTATTATTATAGTGTCAACTTGTTTTCACAACATTCACGAGAGTAAACTTTGATTAGCATTAAGTTGAACTAAAATTCCGACAGAATTGTAATGACCCGTTTACAGGGTCTGGATACTATAAGTAAATCACTGCAATATGATTCTGCCATTTTTATAATATGTATACAGCTACAATGATCATGATGCATATTGCTCATTTGTTTATTTTCTCCCCAAGCCCAAGGCCAAGCCCAAGCTCTAACTTATAGAGTAAGACTAAGAATAGTTATGTGACAAAAGATTTCAAAGTTAACAGATTCCAACATGAAATATATCATTGCAAAGGTATTGGAAAGTCCTTTCTAATGATACCTAACTCATCATCCTGTGACACTTTATAAAGCGTTTTTTTATGGGTAATTTTGGTCCATTGTTTCAATGGAAAACCAGTTCAATTCTTTGACCCATCTCATGACTCATGACTAAGATGAGTCTTGGCATGTGTGAAAGCTGAGTCGCGGTTGGCATGTCAGTCCAGTATATTTACCAGATACACCTTTTTATCCACCCTCAAAATCAATGTTCCGGAGCTCAAATTGACACCAAATTACACCCTAATATGGAGGAGTATATAAAGAAACAAAATAAACTAGTTTAAAAGATATCAAAACTTACCTTCAGGTAGTATACCAGTGACTTTAACAGACATAAATTTGAATAACGATTTTTTTTCCACTTCTATAAATCGGACAGCAAATATATTTGGATGTAGCAGTGGAGCAAAATGTGAACTATATCATCCATATGGTTGCATTCCTGGTAGTCCTAAAATAAAGATTGCAAGTGAGATGAAAAAAGATAGTCAGGTGTGCACCACGCAGTGCTCTGCGCACGCACAGTGGGACAAGCGAGTACCGTGAAAGCGGCGTGTTTTTCGCATGCCGACTAAGAGTAAGACTTCTACTACTAGTTCTAGTGCCAAGACCCAAGTCCAAGACTTCCCCAAATCAAGTGACTAATAAATCATTAAGTTAATCAAGTGGTGGTTACCTCACCACCTAGTTACTCCTGCAGCAGTGTCTCTGAGACAGGGCTGCTGAGCAACCTATTGGAAAACGTGTTGGAAGGCTGGGTAAATGAAATTACCAGATAAATTATTAATCCAAGAAGCAAAATATATTCATCATATACTTCTTTATATTTACCTGCTATTTTTGAATTGTGACTTCATGAAGATTAATATGCTGTTTGATTGCAATCTCTCACATTTCACCAACTCTATGCCAATGTATATCAACCTCAGACACTGGAACCAGAAGCTCCAAATCTTATTACCAAAGGCAAAGCAGTTTTTGCTCGTATTTAGACTAGGTTGTGTTTTTATATTTTTGTTAACAAATTTATTCAGATTTTTAATTAATTAGGGATCAGTGGTCATTGTATGGGTATTATATGCACATCCTCTATTCATGTCACTTGTTTGGATAGTTGAACTTATTGTGTGGGTTTTTATATTGATTTTGTGGTTGTTTGATGGATATATATAGTGTGCTTATTTGGTCGAAACTTAGGATGCCACAAGTGAATTAATTACCCTAAAATCAGCCTATAGCCTATCTTAGTGTAGTCAATACTTTGGTATATTCTTCGCACGTGATGCTGGTGAACTGAGGCTCAAATATAACAAATGTCAGTAATTTTAATAGACGAGATCACGGTTCCGAGTGCGCATGCGCTGAAAACGGCGTTGGGAGCAAAGCAAAGGCATACAGCCATTGAGTTTGTCAATACATGTAGGGCAAAACTTCCATTTTATTCAAAATTAATAGAAATACATAACAATTTGGCACAAACATGGACGGAAGGATGCAATATAATAATATAATGAATATGTTTAATACACAACTCTCCATAATTAAGCATTTTGAGCTAAGAAAAATACAATTTCAGTCACTTTACAGGCTGATGTTTACATCACCATTGATTAGCAATAAGTAATTCTTGTTCTAAATATTAAAATGTCAAATGTGTCAACAAAAACTTGTTTCAACGAAATATATAACCAATATCTGATTAACCCTACTCATTTTCTATTTCTACATATGTCATTAACCATAGGATATAAATAAAAACATAAATAAAATAAGTAAAACTGACTCTGTCTATGGCTCTAACACTAGTCTGAGTGCCCAGATTTGTCTAAATCTAAATGCATATGGCATAAGATGTGCTGATTATATTGATGTAAATGCAATGCTTGATAAAAGATTAATATATTAATTTATTATATATATATTTTTAGTTAGTGTTCTATGTTTCAAACAAGAGCTGAGATGAGCTGAAACTAGCACATTTCATAATTGCACCCAGTGTATTAGCATGTGCCATGTGCTTCTCGCGGGTTTGTTTTGCTCTGACACATCCCACAATATACCGCGCGCCTGGAATGGTGATGTAGTCTATTGAATGTATTACATTTATTGAGACTGTCAAAACAATGTCTTTTCACACAATGTCTCCACTAATAATATAAGGATTAGTGTATTATTAGGCAGGGTAGTACATATTTTTAAATTTAGAAAAGTCTGTTTGAAATTATAATGAATCAGTAAGCAATGTTCTAAGACTAGTGTGACTTCATGATGTTATTTTTTATCCAAGTCGTTGAGAATTATTTTGTTTAATACTTTCTAATGCATTTAGAAGTAAGCAATGTTTTAGGACTAGTGTGCTTCAATAGTAAGCAATGTTTTAGGACTAGTGTGCTTCGGACTTCACTATGTTATTTTTTATCCAAGTCGTTGAGAAATATATTTTTAAAAATACTTTCTAATGCATGTGATAATGTGATAATGTTCAGGGCAATCCCAAGCCATGTATGCAGTTCGATATAAAAATGTTAGTTTTGCTGTAGTCTATATATGTGTTTTATAATGGTTTGAAATTGCAGAGTCTATGAATAAACTTAGCTAGCGTTTGAAAGCTGAAGTCATCTAATATAAAGCTTTATTTTGTGATATGGTGTGTGGGATGTTTGTTTGGCGTGTGAAATGCTTATTGACTTTGGCTGCGCCTCGGTTGCCCAGGCCTGAAAACAACTAGTTGCATAGTTCGATTGTTTTGAGTTTCTGTCATGTTTCTAAAAGATTTATTTGGCTTACTGTAGTTCGACCTAATTTTTATTGTAAATATAGGGTATGTACGGGAGCTGGAAAGTCTTGAAAAACATCATTTGCAGCATTTCAAGGCCTTGACCTATTTTCGGTAATTAGTCTTGAAAAGCCTTGAATTCCATTAAACTGTCACCACTGATCTAAATTAATCCCAAATCGCCATTTGCCATTGTTGTTTTTTCGTGAAATCCAAATGAAAATAGTCTTGAATTCCTATTAAAAACAGCCCTGAAAACCTTTGAAATAGCCTTGAATTCCATATCTTCACATGTGTAGGGATTGTGTAAATGGCTAATTTTGTTTTGCACATCAACGTGCTGGACACTTTAGGCTTCTGCAGTAACCGGTTCTATTCAATTGACTTGGCAGTCCCTTCTATGCAGCAACAAATGCTTACTATCTGAAAACACAAGGCTAAGCAACAATAGCTCAACAATAGACCTAATATTAACCAACTCAAACCATGCCACAAAATGGGGCACTAGAAGCTGGGGTATAAGCGACCACAAACTAGTATATGTAACCAGGAAAAAGCTCAAAAGCACAAATCACTATGAATACAAAATGGGCAGGTCCCTAAAAAACTACTCAGAAGATACATTAAAAAATCATCTGCACCAAAACATAAACAACATCACACAAAACAGAGATGATGTTGATATCTATTGGGACAACATCATCACAGAAATAAGAAAATCAACTGATGAGATGTGTCCCATGAAGAAAATAAAAGTACGAAAAAACCAAGACCCTTGGGTAGACAAAGACCTGCTAACACTCATCACAACCAAAAGTAAACTGGGTGATAAAGCAAAACGCACAGAAACAATAGAAGACAAACTGGCCTACCGCATCGCCAGAAACAACTCTCTCAAAGCTGTGAGAACAGCAAAAAAGAAATACATAATAAAGCAGGACAAAGACTGGGGAAGCAACACAAACAAATTCTGGAAAAATGTAAACCTATTATTCCCAAAAAATAACAAAGAAGAGCATACAAACTTCCAAGATAACGAAGGGGCAATGCTCACAGACAAAGATGCAGCAAACAAACTGAACAGACACTTTGCCACAATAGGGCAAAAGCTGTCAGAAAAATTCAAAAAAAGATGGGAAAACAGATCAGGAACTGTGGAGAACGAAATCCCCACCTGCAAAACAGATATGATAGAAGTAAAAAAATTAATAAATGACATAGACACGAATAAACCAAGTGGAATAGATGAAATACCAACCAAAATACTGAAAGAGGCACTCCAAGCCATCCCGGCCACCATAGTAGACCTATTCAACATCTCCTTTGAGCAGGGGCGTTTTATCTCAGCCTGGAAAATGGCAACCATCACCCCCATTCACAAAGGTGGAGACAAACAAAACATGGGAAACTACAGGCCAATATCAATTCTTCAAACCCCAGGCAAGCTCATTGAAAAAGTGTTACATAGACACATCAATGAACACCTGGAAAAAAACGATATACTAAACGAAAGACAAGGGGGCTTCAGGAAACTGCACTCCACATCAAAAACAATAGCTAACCTAACAAATGACATAATGGCATCAATGAACCAAAAACAATTAGTTGGAGCCGCCTTCATTGACTTCAGCAAAGCATTTGACACAGTAGACCACAAAATACTACTGGAAAAACTAAAAACCATGGGCATAAAATCCAACACTATGGATTGGATAAGATGCTACCTGAACAACAGGCAACAGAAAACAAAAATAAACAATACACTATCAGACAACCAACCTGTCACATGTGGTGTACCCCAAGGGTCAGTGTTAGGGCCACTACTCTTTATAATCTATATAAACGACCTTGAAAAATGGTTGCAAACTGAATGCCTCCAACTATATGCAGATGACACAGTCATATACGCAAATGGCACCACAGAGGAGGAGGTAATAACTAAACTAAATAAACTCCTACTAAAACTAGATGAGTGGTGTGAGTCCAACAAAATAACCATCAACACAAGCAAATCAAAAACAGTACTCTTCTCGCATAAACAAATGCCAGAAAGAAAACTACACTGTAAGTTAGGAAACCAAACACTAGAAAATGTAGACCATTACAAATACCTAGGCCTTGAGTTGGACAGCCAACTAAACTACAACCTATGTATAAATAAATTATACAAAAAGTAAACCACAAACTGTGGCTATTTGCAAAGCTAAGAGACTACATGACACAAGAAATGTCAATAAAAATCTTCAAGGGCATGGTGCTCCCCTATTTTGACTATGGAGATGTAAACTACATGGGTGCGAGAAAAGAACTACTAAAAAAACTGCAAACACTGCAGAACAGAGCCCTAAAAATCTGTCTAAGAGTAGACAAGCTGCACCCAACCTATGACATACACAAAAGAACCAAAGTGAAACTACTAGAAAATAGGAGAATAATTCATTTGAAAACATTAGCATATATATATAGCTATAGTCAAAACATTAAACTTCTAACAAAGCCACAAAGGGCTACTAGAGCAAATAATGCGCCACTACTAAAGCAGACCAGAAGCCAAATAAAAGCTCATGAGAGAAGCACGCTGGAAATGGCTGCCACGGTGTGGACTGCCCAAACGGTAAATGAATGACAAATTCCTGACCTAAAAATTTACAAGAAATATCTATGCAAAATAAGGCTAGGAAACCCCCAGTAAACTGCACTGCAAAGGGGCATGTGATATGTCATGGCCCACCAGCGGGACGCCCAATGGAAGGTAACCATGCCAAAAGTAGCCAGATAACACACCACACAGCTACGTACAAGCCTATGATATGTAAATGGGTCATTCTCAGAAGTTGTGTACCAATAGTGTGACATCAGTACCAGAAAATCAAAATGCTGCCAAAGTCCTATAAGCAAGTTTCCTCAATGTGTATGTCCTTTTGCATCTGAATAATTGAAAATAAACATATTCTGGCATTTTTAAGTAGGTCAAATGATGCTCACACCCAATAAATAGCAGTATAGCATGGAAACCAATCTGACTCCAAAATCAAATATTTTCCACACAAAACTTGACATTTTTAGGACATTTCACATGCCACTTGCTTTATAAACAGTAGTAATAATAATTTGAAACCTCATTGCTATGGTTTTGTCTTATTTGTGAATATTAAAGAGAAAAGCAAGAAAATATTAGCAGAGTAACAGATTAGCAGAGTAACAAAGTG
Source organism: Branchipolynoe longqiensis (assembly GCA_030323885.1). Taxonomy (NCBI): domain Eukaryota; kingdom Metazoa; phylum Annelida; class Polychaeta; order Phyllodocida; family Polynoidae; genus Branchipolynoe; species Branchipolynoe longqiensis. Next base: position 13,114,376 of record CM059186.1, read on the forward strand.
GAAACAACAATTTTACACAAATGTTCAGCTCAAATTTCAATGTTTAGGGGCAATTTCAGGATTGATCTTTTACTATACCATAACTGGTCCATGCATAGTGTCAAATGGTAAAAATAGTTCCTGTACTGTATCTGTACTCAGTGTTTGATACAGAGTTTCATAGTACTTGCAAGTGGAAACGAAATGTTACGATGTTAATGACTCCAGAAAATGTTAACTATTTCATAATTAAAATTTTTTTTTTAGAAATAAATGTCTTCAACTTAATGAAGACATTGTATATGACCATTTGAAGTGAAATGAGCTGTTGTTCAGAGGTTTTCATTAAGTTTGTGACACTTTATTTTCAATGCTGTTGACAATGTCACAAATTAGTGATGTAATTTTCTATGTATTTAGCTACATCCATCCCAATAAGATACATAATACACAATATTAACATTTACTTTTGATCTAAACTATCTCCCACATTATTTGGCTAACTGATGAAATCTAAATATTGACACTCCAATAAAGCGTTTCTTTGAAATATGCATTTCTAGTAGACTACCTCAAGTGGTACACAGTTTCTGAGAACGACCCAAATAGGAGTAGGCTAGTCTAGTAATAAGAGTAGAAAAATAAATACATATATACCAAGAAAATCCAAAAAAACTAACATAGGCTACTAACCATACCAACCAATTATCTATCTGCTACTGAAATGCAGGCAATCAAATACCTTATCAGCAGCCACTGTGTGGTAAGATAACACCAACACTACAACTGGCCAGCATTGAAAACAAGCCTGGGTACCCGGGCTTATATGCTATGGACAGTATAAATACAGCCTCAATAAAAAAAAAATTTTTTTAAAAATATGTCAACCAAAAAAAAGTTGGATATATTATATATGATGAATTCTAGCTAAGTGTTTTGGTTTCGATGTTTGTTTTGTTTTATTTGGACTATATTGTATCAGTATCAAGCCTGTAAAAGTGGTATTTGTAATAGGGGTGGGTGAAATAGAATTTGCCGCAGATTGGTGGTTTCCCGACTTTTAGGGGGTTGATTTTGATACTTGTCAATATGACAATTTTCCGTCGATCAGTGGTTTCCTGACATTTGGGTAATGACCCACCTTTTAAATTTTTATGTCTGACCTGGTCTCATCCCTATTATATACAGGGATTAGAATTTCCCACCAATCGGTGGTTTCCTGACTTTTGGGTAATGACCCGCCTTTTTCATGTCTGACCTGTTCTCATCCCTGCTATATTCATGGACTAGAATGTCACGCCAAAGGTGGTGTCCTGACTTTTGTTTAATGACCTAGCTTTTGAGGTTTGTCTGTTTTCATCCATGCTATATACAGGGATTAGAATTTCATGCCAATTGGTGGTTTCCCGACTTTTGGGTAATGTCCCACCTTTTTAGGTCTGACCTGTTCTCATCCCTTCTATATACAGGGATCAGAATTTCCCACCAATCAGTGATTCCCCTACTTTTGGGTAATGACCTGCCTTTTAAATTTTTAGGTCTGACCTGTTCTTATCCCTGGTTTTTCCCCCCTATCCAGGATCTGTGAACGCCTTAGGCTGGCTGAGGGCCGCACCCACAAGCCGACATGTCGTCGTGGTTGTCGGGCCTGGCCAACAAGGCTGAGGACATGCTGAACAGCGTGGACAAGGCAGCCGCCGTCACCCTCACCAAGATCCCTGATGATGAATCCTCTGCTGCAAAGGATACGTGGCAGCCCTCAGCCGTCACCACCAGCGCCTCCGCGTACCTTAGCCAGACAAGCAGCACCAGCAGGCCCCCAAAGCCTGTCGTGTCCTCCAAGAGCGCCAGCACCGTGATGACGTCATCAGCCAGCGTTCCCTCGAACCTGAACCGGATGTCGAGTGGGAACGGCGGCGAGCAACAGCCGCCGGCAGGTGGCGCCATGAGTCGCTCAATGCATGCCGGGAGCAGCTCCAAGAAGAAGGATGTCGATGAGGAGCTGTTTGAGTTCCTCAACTCGCCCAACACCAAGGACAGTGGTAACGGGGCCGGGGGGGTCGGGTTCGCCTCCGCCACCCAACCCCGGGTATCCGCCTCCCGACTGAGTGGCGTCGGCCTCGCCAACGGACATTCCAGGCAGTCGAGCTCGTCGTCGGTGGGCTCACAACGAAACTGCGCCACCAGGACACCAGAAGCGCCCACTGTGATAAGCCAGTCTGACATCTCAGATGTGCAAGGTATGCTAAGGGCAAAAAGGAAAATATTCATGTTTCCGGTTGCAGGGGGAAATCCTTTTGGGTTGGTAGGTAGGTTTTTTTTTTCTGTTAAAAAAAAAGTTGTTTCTCAACCGCACACTGCAAAAACTGCGCTCTCTGTTTAAAAAACTTAAATTTACACTGGTGTCACCAAATATAGTACTTCTGAAGCTCTGTGTAGATGAGTAGTAGGCCTATATAAACCATTCATACAAGACCTGCTTGTGTGAGGTTTTTTCCTTCTGTTTTTTTGCTTTAAACCAATATGTCTTAATGTGCCCTCAAATCTGAGTTCAACGGGACCATGTAAGAGTGCGATTTAAAAGAAATATATTCTCAGAGCGGAAAAAACACAAATCGAATCAGAAGGTTCTAACAATGTCGGTTGGCAACCGGAAACATAAATTTTGTTAAATGTCGGCCTCATGGTCATTTCACATGAGTTAGCGTCATTTGCTTCCAACTCTATTTCCGTAGTCCTATTCTAGTCAAACAAGGCGCTAAGATGGTAGCTTAACCCTTTAAGGCACCGGCACAAAAGTAGGATTTTTATTTTTGCCTTGGTACAAACATTGTAAACATATTTACCACAAAAAACACACACACACACACAAAAACAACAATGGCTGTGTTGACTGCTTGCAGGGAACGCTCTGGACACACCTGACGGGCATGCTGCTGAGGACGGGAGAGGCTCTCCAAAGGCACCCATAATGGCCGCCATGGACCATCACCACGAGAACAGCAGCACCCTACCGCAAAATGAATCCTCACTTGAACTAGAAAACCAACTCTTAAAGAATGAAATTAGCTCCCTCAATCAAGAGATGACCTCAGTGATACGCAGAGCAAAGGAGTCGCAGGATGGTCAGTCGGTGTTTTTAAAAATATATTTGGATTTCATGTTGGTTGTTGGTGTAAGCAAAGTCCAGTGGTTTTGAATTTCTGCTATTTAAAAAGAAATCGGGAAAAAATCCCCCCCCCCCAATATCTATTAGGTTGATCGAAATAATCTACTTCAAAATTAGTTTGGATCACTTTTAATTGAAAAGGGTTAAATTTGATTTTGAGTTTTATTTGGGTTTGGAGATATTTATAGTGAAAACATACCAAATTATTTTCAAAATGCTGGACATAAGCTTTGTTTACACCCCCCCCCCCCACACACACACCCACACTTAAGCAACTAATAGACTACATCACGGTTCCAGCGGCGCGGTGCATTGTGGGATGCATCAGAGCAAAACAAAGCCGCGAGAAGCATATGGCACATGCTAATACACTGGGTGCAGCTATGAAATGTGCTAGTTTCAGCTCATCTCAGCTCTTGTTTGAAACATAGAATACCAACTAAAAAATATATATATAATAAATTAAGATATTAATCTTTTATCCAGCATTGCATTTACATCAATATAACCAGCACATCTTTTGCCATGTGCATTTAGATTTAGACAAATCTAGGCACTCAGACTAGTGTTAGAGCCATAGACAGGGTCAGTTTTATTTATTTTATTCATATTTTTATTTATATTCTATGGTTAATGACATACTTAGAAATAGAGACTGACTAGCGTTAATCAGATATTGGTTATATATTTCTTTGAAACAATTTTTGCTGACACATTTGACATTTTAATATTTAGAACAAGAATTACTTCTGGCTAATCAATGGTGATGTAAACATCAGCCTGTAAAGTGACTGAAATTGTATTTTTCTTAGCTCAAAATGCTTAATTATGGAGAGTTGTGTCTTAAACATATTCATTATATTATTATATTGCATCCTTCCGTCCATGTTTATGCCAAATTATTATGTATTTCTATTTATTTTGAATAAAATGCCAGTTTTGCCCTACGTGTATCAGCAAACTCAGCTTTGCTCCCAACGCTGTTTTCAGCGCATGCACAGTCGGAACTGTGATGTAGTCTATTGGTTTTGTTTGGTTTTTGTTTAACCCATAGCACAGGAGCACCAAACTGCAATAAGTGTTTAATGAATGCACCAGTATCTAAGGTGGATAGGTGAGATCAAATTTAGGTATGTGTATTGGCTTAGATAATGTGATGCTTTCATCGGATTATGGAAATTTGTGTAACTTTTACATCGACTAGAAATTAATTTGTTTTATGTAATATATTATTAAATATTGTAATGCAACATAATTTGGAATTAATCTATTTGATAAGATTTTCTTTTTGGGGTGGAATGCGAGACGTAAAAACTAAAGAAATTTTAATATTGTTGACTATGTGGTGTGGTGTTTTTTTAATTTTGTTAACTAACTGTGTTGTGTGGTGTTTTTTAATTTTTCCGCCATGTTTTAGAGTTAATACAAACCAGTGATCCACAACTGGTTCATCAAAGGCTGTGCTATGTGCTGTCCTGTCTGTGGGGAAGTGCATATAAAAGACGCCTTGCTGCTTATCGGAAAGAGTAGCCTATGTGGCGGCAGTGGGTTTCTGTAAAGAAATATGTCAGAATGACTATATGGTTGACGTCCAATCGCCGATGATATTGTAGTGGTCTGCACTGACCTCTCAGGCAGGTAACCACATAGACAGTTAGGCGTGGGTAGTGTGTAGATAGCAGGGAGCCTAGGTGGTGTAATGGTTAGCACACTGGCCCGGAATGCAAAGAGATGTGGATTCGAGTCCCGCTCTAGGCACAATATTTCCCATTTTCATCACCCCCACGACACTGGTTGCTGTTACCAGGATCCTGTACAAGCTACGCGCTGTATAGTTGTTGAACCTACCCTGTGTATGTAAATGCGTTGCATTGCCTGTATGTATGTAATTGTAAGCAGTAAAAGACTTACAATTCCAGGGGGATGAGTGTAGTAGTCTGCACTGACCTCTCAGGCAAGTAACCACATAGACAGGTAGGCATGGGTAGTATGGTGATATCAGGGAGCCTAGGTGGTGTAATGGTTAGCACACTGGCCCGGAATGCAAAGAGATGTGGGTTCGAGTCCCGCTCTAGGCGCAATATTTCCCATTTTCATCCCCCCTGACACTGGTTGCCGTGACCATGATCCTATACAAGCTACGCGCTGTATGGTTGTTGAACCTACCCTGTGTATGTTTGTTCGTGCATTGCCTGTATGAAATTGTAAGCATAAAAGACTTACAATTCCAGGGGGACGAGTGTAGTGGTCTGCACTGACTCTCAGGCAAGTAACCACATAGACAGGTAGGCGTGGGTAGTGTAGATATCAGGGAGCCTAGGTGGTGTAATGGTTAGCACACTGGCCCGGAATGCAAAGAGATGTGGGTTCGAGTCCCGCTCTAGGCACAATATTTCCCATTTTCATCACCCCCACGACACTGGTTGCCGTGATCAGGATCCTGTACAAGCTTTGCGCTGTATGGTTGTTGAACCTACCCTGTGTATGTATGTGTGCTGCATTGCCTGTATGTATGTAATTGTAAGCATTACAAGACTTACAATTCCAGGGGGACGAGTGTGGTCTGCACTGACCTCTCAGCAAGTAACCACATAGACAGGTAGGCGTGGGTAGTGTGTTGATATCAGGGAGCCTAGGTGGTGTAATGGTTAGCACACTGGCCCGGAATGCAAAGAGATGTGGGTTCGAGTCCCGCTCTAGGCGCAATATTTCCCATTTTCATCACCCCCATGACACTGGTTGCCGTGACCATGATCCTATACAAGCTACGCGCTGTATGGTTGTTGAACCTACCCTGTGTATGTGTTAGTGCATTGCCTGTATGTATGTAATTGTAAGCATTACAAGACTTACAATTCCAGGGGGACGAGTGTAGTGGTCTGCACTGACCTCTCAGGCAAGTAACCACATAGACAGGTAGGCGTGGGGAGTGTGTTGATATCAGGGAGCCTAGGTGGTGTAATGGTTAGCACACTGGCCCGGAATGCAAAGAGATGTGGGTTTGAGTCCCGCTCTAGGCACAATATTTCCCATTTTCATCACCCCCACGACAATATCAATATCAATGTGCTCTAGAAGTGTCGTTAAATAAAACAAGCTTTTCTTTAGAGTTAATACGAGTCCGTCGGAAACTGGACGCACACTCGACACAACATTTGAAGCAGGACAGCATGGTGCGGGAGCTGCAGGCCCGGGAGTCGGACCTGACCGAGGCGCTGTCCGCCAAGGACTCGCAGCTCGCTGTGCTGCGGGTCCGGTTCGAGGAGGGCGAAAAGGCGCTGGAAGGACTGAAGAGAGCCAAGGACCTCCTAGAACAGGAGCGCTACAGGTATTACTGTTGTCAGGAGATTTAGACAGTTAATGTTTTTTTAATGGAAATGCATATAGTCAATATTCATGCAAGGGAAAAACTGTTAATATTTGCTAATCAGATCTTAAAGTGTGTATTTTAATTCTTTCTTTTCCTTTTCCTTTTCCTTTTCCCTTCCCTTTTTCCTTCCCTTTTCCCTTCCCTTTTCACTTTCCTTTTCCCTTTGCTCTCGTTCCATTTCCTTTCATTCCATTCCGTTTCCTTTCATTGCTTTCCCTTCACTTTACTTCGAATCCCTTCCCCTCCCCTCCCCTCCCCTCCCCTCCCCTCCCCTCCCCCTCCCCTCCCCTCCCCTCCCCTCCCTCCTCCCCTCCCCCCACCCCCCCCCTCCCTCCCCTCCCCCTCCCCTCCCCTCCCCCCCCTCCCTCCCCTCCCCTCCCCTCCCTCCCCCTCCCCTCCCCTCCCTTCCCCTCCCTCCCCTCCCTTCCCCTCCCCTCCCTCCCCCTCCCCCCTCCCCTCCCCTCCCCTCCCTTCCCCTCCCCCCTCTCCCCTCCCCTCCCCTCCCCTCCCCTCCCCTCCCCCTCCCCCCCTCCCCTCCCCCTCCCCTCCCTCCCCTCCCTCCCTCCCTTCCCCTCCCCTCCCCTCCCCTCCCCTTCCCTCCCCTTTCCCTCCCCCTCCTCCCCTTCCCTCCCCTTCCCCTCCCCATCCCATCCCATAGTAAAACATCTTCTCTGCACCTGAGAATCATTGCGCCTAGTGTCCAGTTAGACATGTGATAGCATTGTCTCGGAGCAGCTACTGATAACTATGGCAACACCTGCTCTATCTCAGAATCCTTAACGATCACACGTCCGTGAGTGGTGCCCAGAACCAGGCGCTGGATGGGCTCAAACAGAAACTGGCCGATGCTGAAGAAGCACTTCACCGTGAGAAGGACAGCTACGGCAAGGCACAGGTGAGTCCGCACTTTCCTAATAGGCGATTTCCACCACATACCCGCCTTCTGACGTCAGTGGAAGAACGAATGTAGGTAGCCGCTCATTCTGCAAAATGCTCTGGGGAAAAGGTCTCATAGAGGATTTCCACCACCAACCTGCCCTCTGATCACGGTTGAAGAACTAATGTTGTAGGTAGCAGCTCATAATGTGGAAAAGGTCTCATAGAGGATTTCCACCACCAACCTGCCCTCTGATCGCGGTTGAAGAACTAATGTTGTAGGTAGCAGCTCATAATGTGGAAAAGGTCTCATAGAGGATTTCCACCACCAACCTGCCCTCTGATCGCGGTTGAACTAATGTAGGTCGCAGCTCATATGGCAGAATGCTCTGTTGAAAAAGTCTTGTAGAGGATTTCCACCACCAACCTGCCCTCTGATGGCAGTTGTAACAGTTAATTTTGTTGGTCAAAGCCCACAGTGCAAGTACTGTGGAAATTGTCTTATCACTGTTTTTCTAATTACCCACCTATCCACTATTGATTTGGTATAAGCTATTAGCCTGTATCAGGATGTCTACATGATCTTATGTTCTCAAATGGTCACCCATCCAAGAACTGACAAGGCTAAACGTTGCTTAAAGTCACATGATTCCCCCCACCCCCCACCCCCTGTACTCCTACATGAATAATCTATATATCTTATTGAAAGATCTCACTTAGAATGGGCTATTTAAGCTCAATCCCAGTAGATTGGGATTGGTCTTCCCGGCGCAACTAGATTGGATACATCACAGCTATTATTAGTAGTTTTGTGATGTCGCACAGGGAAGGGGAGTATACTATATACACTCGTATATCCAAGATATATACACTTATTTCAATTATAAATCATACTGAAAGGCCTTCAGTTTTACTTTAAGTAATACTAGGGTTTGCTCTACCTTCCGAGTCTGTAATAGGTCCTAGACTATAATTGAAATCAATCATTCTCTGTGGCAGAGTGGTTAGAGTGTCTGAGTTTTTTCTAGGTCAGACTCCTAATCTGAGGGTCGGCGGTTCGATTCCCCGTGCCCCCAGCTCTGCCAATTTGGTTTCCCACCGCTGTGTATAACTTACAGCGTCATCAAAGGCCGGTTGCTCTCATACCATGTCTATGTGGTGTGGGAGGTTAAAAATCCCTTGGGTCGGTAAAAGTGTAGGCTCGGGCTTTCTATTGACCAGCAGTGGAATGAGGAAGACCAGTCGTCTATGACTGAAATTTCACCCGCTTAAACAACTAATGGACCAAAAAAAAAAAAAAAAATTTAAATCATGAGGGCTGAATGACAACAATAGCCACAGCTTGACCACAGTGACCATCAGACCATGGATGGGTCCTAAATAACTCTTAGAGAATATGTTGTTTCAAGCCGTACAAATCATGACTAGTCATATTTGACCATAATAATTGTGAATAAGTAAAGTTGTTTTGGTCATGTTACAGCTCCATTAGAATCGGTCTTTCCGTGATAAAACTAACTTTTCATCCTAAGGTATTGACCGAACGTCCGTCTCCCATTTTGATAGATCCTGATATTCCAACCCACGGGTTCGAACCCTGGTCGAATCAAACCAATGACTTAAAAATTGATACTTGTCGCTTCCTAGCAAGGCATTCAGCATTATTAGGAGAGGGCAAGGACTGTTTGGCTCAGTGTCAGGATAATGTGACTGAGTGGGATATCATCAGGTCATGGTGCTGGCAGTCTGATCTCCAATGGGTCAGTACTATAAAGGTGCCATGAGTGTGCACTGTCACAAGTCGGTACACGTCCTGATATGACCTGAGATGTTGCCAGGACGTAAAACTCCCAACAACCAACCAACGTTCAAGATCAGTACACACATCGTTCTTTTCTCTTTTTTTAAATTTCTTTTTTTATTGAGGCTGTATTTATACTGTCCATAGCATATAAGCCCGGGTACCCAGGCTTGTTTTCAATGCTGGCCAGTTGTAGTGTTGGTGTTATCTTACCACACAGTAGCTGCTGATAAGGGATTTGATTGCCTGCATTTCAGTAGCAGATAGATAATTGGTTGGTATGGTTAGTAGCCTATGTTAGTTTTAGTTTTATTTTCTTGGTATATATGTATTTTATTTTGTTCTACTCTTATTACTAGGCTAGCCTACTCCTATTTACATATCATAGGGTTGTACGTAGCTGTGTGGTGTGTTATCTGGCTACTTTTGGCATGGTTACCTTATATTGGGCGTCCCGCTGGTGGCCAGTGACATATCACATGCCAATTTGCAGTGCAGCCATGCATACCATTGGCGATGGTATCAGATGTGATGAGCAGATTACTGTGACAAATTTCTAATGCATGGCAAAAAAAAAGGGCATGAAATGCATCTCATCTTTTTCTCCAGCAAGAGGCGATGGATCGGTTGAATAAGAAAGAAATAGAGCTTGGAAGTGTTGCCGAATCACTGAAGAGTGCCGAGAGGAGGGCGACCAGCGAAAAAGGTACACTTTGTAATTTACCTTTTTTTTGTAGTGGTCTTTAAAGTTGCATAGTGCAATGGTTTTTGAGATGTAAAGATAAATTAAAAGATACAATTTTTTTTTCTTGAAGATTTATGCTGCCTATCATGGATAAGTCTGAATAGGCTTGTTTTCACCATTAGACAGTTGGTCGATAGAAAGAACGAGCCTACACTTTTACCGACCCAATGGATTTTTAACTTCCCACACCACATAGACATGGTATGAGAGCAACTGGCCTTTGATGACACAGCAGTATAGCGCTGTAAGTTACACACATTACGTTGATTATTCTAATCTACCTTACATTAGTTTAGAGCAACTATTTTTTTATGTCTTAACTTTTCAGATATTTCAAGTGCAAATAGGCTAAGTTAATGTTGGCATGCAGTTACCATGGGTTTCAGCAGTAACAGGTTCTATTAAATTGATTCCGTATTCTCTTCTATGCAGCAACAAATTTTTATTTATTGCGCCATGACTAAGTTAGTTATGTGCATGTGTAGAATGAAATCTAGATAATTGTTTTGGTTTTGAAAGTTGATGCTTTCATCGAACTATGCCGCCTTAAGGTGCAATGTTTAGCCGGCCTTATCAATGGAGAACTGGGGGAGACAACTTCTGGAAATCCGCTAGGTGGTAGCACAAAGAAACCTAGTCCAAATGCCATATTGTAAAGTATTAAACTGCTGTAGGAATATGTATATACAGGCGAATGCCAAAATAGTATCTGCAAGTAAAGACCATTCTTATACTATATATGTTGTATTTATATGTATTGAACACTTCTGTCCTATTGTAATTAACAATTTTATTACCTAAATATCACCGTCATGTTTATACACGTGTACACACTCCAATCCATATTTGTGGGCAATATTCTTCGTTTTTTTTAATTACTCTGAAGTAGATTCTAATTGTCAACCAAATATATTTATCACAAGAATGTGGAAAGGATTAAAATCAACGAAATATGCAACTTTGCTTCTAGATCATAACTTTGAATCGTCAGATCAATTTATTCTACATATGTTTATGTGTACTTTGTTTGTTTCTGCTGGTTTTTTTTTTAATCATTTAGTTCCGGCGTCAATTCATTTTGGGTGCGTTTTTTTTTCTTTGAAAAGGTCAGCTTTCGCAATCAATTATTATATGTGCCATTTTTCATGTTCATAGAACATGGGTAATTGAGTGCGCTGGTCCGGCGGCATACAGTCTCTATGGACGCTAGCCGTTGTTGCCACCTAGCGACACTGCACTGAACTATTACATGTCTAGCTCTGACTCGCACACCGTCTAGTTGATTGATTGGTGGTTGCTTTACGCCGTGTCGGCAGCATAGGCCATATTCACGGCGAGAAATGTTTGTCTTTTGTTCAAACCATCGCTTTTACATGTAAAAGCAGACAATCAATTATGTGCCAATAGACACTGATTAAATTAGAAAGCTCACAATCGTATATTTGTGGTCAAGGGAAACAAATTCCTATAGAAAACAAAATTTTATTAATAATTGATAGAATCTATTTAGTAAACTATATGAGGTGGTACAGTCCAGCTGCCCTCAAAAAGTCTAAAATGTTTTCCTGTTTTACCTTAGTAAAAAGGCCATGCATCCTGCCTGCAGGGTAGAATTGTTGGTGCAGGGCCAAAAAATCAACGCAACTTAGTAAAATGTTTTGAGTGTCAGCAGGGACTGACACCCAATACATTCAGGGGGAGGTTCCCCCTTGAGCAGAAAAGCATGTGTAAGCCACGAGTGGCTAATACGGCAGCAGCTAAGGACCACTTGGTCCCGCCGACCTCCCGCATGAGTCTGGTGGTTTTCCCACAGATGGTTCAATTTCTTTAAGTTTATTAATGTTTTCATCCCACTCATGTTGCCATTTGGATTTTATGTGGGTGGCTATTAGTGGTTTCAGATCAGAGTGAGGGATCAGACATGGTTCAAGATCACCGTTCAGGGCCTTCTTTGCAGCCCGATCAGCTCGTTTGTTTCCTTGTATGCCAGCATGGCCAGGCACCCAGCACAGGTGGATAGCATACCCGTCCGTTGTCAGTTGGTTCATTTTATAAATGACCGTTGCTAGAATAGGGTGATTTGTTTTCAGTCCAGCAACAGCCAGGAGGCAAGAGAACGCATCACTGGAGATAACATAGTTAGTGTGTTGATACCTCGATACACCCAAAACGAGAAGAGTGCTCGGCTTCTGCCTGTGAAAATCGAGCTTTGTCTTTCGAACCCATCATGGTATATAAGGTGGTCTGCAAACGGCCTTGAATCTCGGGCATGCAGTCCTTGGTAACTCAGTGGATTGTCCCCCCAGACTTCCTCAGTTCCGTGAGTCGAGGATAACCCATGGCTTTCTCAACGACCACGGAGATGATTTGGAGTTTTGGCATCAACATGGTGTGTGGTAAAGGTATATATAATAAAAAAAAAAAAAAAAAACAACACGTCCAAATCCATGCCCAAGGCCTCCAAATGAGGTTTCATTCGGAGCCTCAGTGGCCCGATGTAATTCGGCCTGGCTTCATACCTGGATTCGTCATGTTGCTCGAATAGACAATTGTGTCCAAGATTCAATGCATTAGTTTTTATCTTGACTACATATTGCATGGCCATTTTGATTCTCCTGTTATTAAGTGATGGTTCATTGGCTTCGACATAAAGGCTCTGAACTGGTGAGGTGCGGAAGGCCCCAAGGGCCAGGCGCAGTCCCTGGTGGTGGATCGTGTCTAGCATCCCAATATATGATTTCCTTGCGGAACCGTATACTATGCTGCCGTAATCCACTTGTGAACGAACCAAGGTTCTGTACACGGAGAGCAGAACATCTCTGTCCGCTCCCCACTCTGAGCTGGACAGCAGCCTCAGAATATCCAGCGCTTTCAGGCATCTTGTTTTCAGGTACTTTATATGTAGCACAAAAGACAGTTTTGCGTCGAGAATGAGGCCCAGAAATTAGGTTTTCTCAATGACTTTAATGGGATCCCCATCCAGGGTCAGCTCCGGTTCCGCATGCATTCTATGCAGCAGGCAGAAGTGCATGCAGACTGTTTTGGTCTTGGACAATTTGAAACCGTTCAGAACTGACCATCGATGGATCCCATTTATGCTTGGTTGTAGCTGTCTCTCTATGACATTCATGTTAGCACCGCCGTAATATAAAACAAAGTCGTCCACGAAAAGACTACAGGAGACCCCCCGCTTTACAGCAGCAGCAATACCATTGACCTTGACCCCGAAAAGGGTCACAGCCAGTATGCTGCCTTGAGGTACTCCTAGTTCCTGTGAGTGTAGACGGGAATAGGTAGTCTTGACACGGACGCGGAAATGCCTGAAGGCTAGAAAGTTCCTGATGAAAATTGGCAAGTGGCCACGAAGGCCAATCGCATGAAGATCCTCCATGATGCCATGCTGCCACGTTGTGTCAGAGGCTTTTTCGAGGTCGAAAAAGACAGCCACAACGTGCTCCTTCTGAAGGAAAGCATCTCTTATGAAGGTCTCCATGCGCACCAAATGGTCGAGGGTGCTACGGCCCCGTCTGAAGCCACATTGAAGGTTGGACAGGTGGTGTCCTGACTCCAGTAGCCAGACGAGGCGGTTGTTTACCATGCGCTCCATGGTTTTACAGATGCAGCTTGTAAGGGCTATGGACGATACAGTTTGGGCTTCACTCTGTGTCCATTACCAGCGTTTGGGAATCGTATTACTGTCGCCTCCCGCCAGAGCGGGACGACACCCACTCCCAATGTTGTTGAAAAAGTGTGAAGCAACAGTCTCATGCATGTGCAGGAGAATGTTTCAAAAATTGATATATGATTCCATCAGGTCCAACTGCTGTGTCATGCGAGCTTTCCAAAGAACACCTCAACTCATCCATACTGAATGGGGAGTTGTAGTGCTCCTCGCCATCGGAAGAAAAGTCCAAGAGCTTTTGCTCTTGGCGTTCCTTGACCACCCGAAAGCCCGGGAGGTAGTTTGCCAAAGACGAGTTTCCAGCAAAGGTGCGAGCCAAATCTTCACTTATTTTGTCGAGTGATGTGAGAATGGTGCCATTGTGTTTCAAGTGCTGGACTACAGAAGAATCACCTCCCCTTCGTTTGATTCTTCTGATCATTGTCCATACTTTGCCCAACGGCGTGTGCATGGTGATGGTAGAAACAAATTGTCTCCAACACTGCCTCCGCGCTTCTTTGATTGTTCTGCGAGCGCGAGCGCGCAGAATTTTAAAGAGCGCCAGATTTTCAGCAGTCGGTCTCCTGTGGAATTTACGCTGAGCTTTCTTTCGTTCCTTAACAGCCCTCCTACTGCCGTCATCTAACCATGGAGGCGTCAAACGCTTGGGAGTTGCCGAGGTCTTCGGAACAGTTTTCTCCGCGATCCATCTCAGCATCTCAGTGAAGGCATCGATGTCACTGATGTCTGGAGTGAACGTCTCGCAACATAGGGTCTGGAAGGTGGGCCAGTCGGCTTTACAAAGCCGCCAGCTCCTCTCTCGCTCTATGGGAGATGCCCCCCCACAATTAAGAATAATTGGGAAGTGGTCGCTCCCGCAGAGGTCATCCCAGACCCTCCACGAAAATCCAGCGCCAGTTCTGGTTCTACAATGCTGAGATCGATGGCGGAATATGTTCCGTAGCCGGGATGCAAATATGTGTATGAACCATCGTTCAATACACACAGAGCATGAGCGGCCACAAGGTCCTCAATTCTCTTGCCTTTAGCGTTCCCATTGTCCCCCCCCCATAATGGGTTGTGGCCGTTAAAGTCACCCATAAGTAAATATGGGGACGGTAACTGGTCCACAAGGGCGTCCAGTTCTTGTAAAGTGAGAACGGAGCTCGGAGGAATGTAAATGGAACAGAGAGTTACAGTCTTATGCAGCGTCAGACGAACAGCTACAGCCTGTAGTGTTGTGTCTAACGCCACTGGCGTACACACCACATCACGTCTGACCAAGATGGAGGAGCCGCCAGCGGCTCAGTCTCCATCTGGTGCGTGCTTGTTATGAATGGTGTAGCCTTTAAGACTACAACTCTCAGAAGCTTTTATATAAGTTTCTTGTAGGCAAACAGCGAGTGGATTGAGGTTGCAACAAAGAAGAGACAACTCTTCGATGTTGCTCCTAACACCTCGGCAGTTCCATTGAATAAGAGATGCACCTGTCACTGTCATTTTGGAGCAGTGACAGGTGTTCTCCCCCTCGCCTTTGGTTTGAGGGAGAGACTTCGACTGCGGGTTTCCACAGTCTCAGGCATCTCAATATCAGCCAGCGCCCGATATCTATTTGATGTTAAGTTTTTGGAGATCGATGACCCCCTGGACGTTTTGTCCGTAGGGGTCAAAGATCCCTTCGGAACTCGGTCCGACAAATTCTTCTTCTTTTTGGGCATTGCCGGCTCGGCCAGCGTCTGCACCGCAATACTAGTATTACTAGTATTACTTTTGATCGAAACCGGCATCGGATTTGGGACTGGGGTGAAGGCAGTGGGCTTCCCTCCAGTCAACCACGTCAGTTCAGTCTGGCATTCAATTGTCCTGTTGGAGGCTTTGGCTGCCGCAGCATAGCTCTTGGTGATTGGCGAGGGAGTATTCGCCTCAGCCAGCCTTCGAGCTTCTGGGTAGCTTAGCCGCTTCTCAGTCTTGATCTGCTGAATTAGCTTTTCTTTTTTCCAGACAGGACAGTCTTTAGATATGGCCATATGGTCACCCAGGCAATTGGAACATTTTGCCTGGTTTTGACAACTGGTGTTGTCATGACCTTTTTGACCACACTTAAAACAGATGATTTCATTTTTGCATCTATCCTTGCCATAACCAAACTTCTGGCATTGGAAGCATCGAAGTGGGTTTGGGATGAAGACATCCACATTCACACTAAGGTATCCAATTTTCAAATTCTTGGGCGGAAAAGGCTTGCCAAACGTGAGGATATATGTCCCTGTTTTTATGGACTTGTTATCCCTCTTTATAACTATTCTTCGTACGTTTAACACTCCTTGAGACTTGAGCTCATGTGCTATCTCATCCTCATCAACACCATACACCGTCTAGCATCTAGCCCTACCTAACCGCTCAAAGTCGCTTTCGATCACTTCGACCGTAGCAGCCAAACCATCAAGACCGACTCTATGGGCTCTCTCGAATTTGCCATCCCACCCACCCCAGCTTTTAAGATAAGAAAATAGGTTGGGTGTCTGTGAGCCTCGAACATTTAAACCACTCAATATCTACATGTCACATGCAACAAGAACAATAAAAATGCCAATATATATAACCTGTCGATTTTGCGTTCGTTCATATAATGAATCTCTTTTCTTCCTAGCACGCTGCTCAGAAATGTCAATAAAACTCAAGACACTTAAGGCACATGCGGACTCGGCAAAACAAGAATTGTCTGATTACAAAGACAAGGCTGGCCGGATACTGCAGGTTTGTGTGGTTATCAACAATGTACATGCAATATTACTTAATGATGTGTGTGGACTTTGGAAATATTTTATCCATTTAAAAAGTTTTTCTTAAAATAAAAAATAAATCCAATTTTGAAAGTTATTTATTGGGTTCACATTGGAATTGGCAGGAGTTTACTAAAAAGAATTAGCCTGTCAGTTTCAGGGAGTAATCAGAATATGAAATAAAGGGCATTGTGTGTTGAGGCACTTTTCAGAAATCTTTTTCATAAGGATCTTTGTTTAACCACCCCCACCCCCAGCACAAAAAGTAGACATTTGCTATGGGGACCATAAGGATCTTTGTTTGTTTAACGACTCCCACCCCCAGCACAAAAAGTAGACATCGGCTATTGGGGAACCATAATGATCTTTGTTTGTTTAACGACCCCAACCCCCAGCACAAAAAGTAGACATCGGCTATTGGGGGACCATAAGGATCTTTGTTTGTTTAACGACCCCCCCCCCCACCCCCAGCACAAAAAGTAGACATCGGCTATTGGGGACCATAAGGATCTTATTTTGTTTAAGCCCCCCCCCCAGCACAAAAAGTAGAATCGGCTATTGGGGGACATAAGGATCTTTGTTTAACGACCCCACTCCTAGCACAAAAAATAGACATCGGCTATTGGGGGACCCATGAAGTGGCTTGTATGTTTAACGACCCCCACTAGCACAAAAAATAGACATCGGCTATTGGGGGACCCATGAAGTGGCTTGTATGTTTAACGACCCCCACTAGCACAACAAATAGACATCGGCTATTGGGGGACCATAAGGATCTTTGTTTAACGACCCCCACTCCCAGCACAAAAAGTAGACACGGCTATTGGGGGACCATAAGGATCTTTGTTTAACGACCCCCACTCCCAGCACAAAAAGTAGACATCGGCTATTGGGGGACCATAAGGATCTTTGTTTGTTTAACGACCCCCACCCCCAGCACAAAAAGTAGACATCGGCTATTGGGGGACCATAAGGATCTTTGTTTAACGACCCCCCACCCCAGCACAAAAAGTAGACATCGGCTATTGGGGGACCATAAGGATCTTAGAAATACATAAACTGCTTTATCTAGCATATTATGTAGTTCTTCATAAAGATCTTGGCAGTATGTAGGCAGCTTAATCTAGCATAGCATGATGTAGTCATTCATAAAGACCTTAGCAATATGTAAACCATTTAATTTAGCATTGCCGATGTAATTCTTCATAGGGATCTTAACAATATATAAACTGCTTAATCTAGCAGAGGATGATGTAGTTCTTTGTAAGGAATATAGCTATACATAAACCTCGTAATTTAGCATAGCATGATGTAGTTCTTCGTAAGGATCTTAGCAATACGTAAACAGCTTAATCTAGCATAGCATGATGTAGTTCTTTATCATGATGTAATTCTTTATAAGGATCTTAGCAATACGTAAACCGCTTAATCTAGCATAGCATGATCTAGTTCTTCATAAGGATCTTAGCAGTACATACACTACTTACAAGGTGATTTTTGTTACTGTGATAATAACGCTTTGACAGTCGAAGGACCGGCTCATCCTGAGTCTGAAGGAGGGAGCCGGGGAGAGCGGAGAGGCGGGTGGGGTGTCGGCCGTGGAGCTGGAGGATGTGCGTGCGGAGCGGGACATACTGCGCGACGAGGTGCAGCAGAACCGGGCTACGATAGAGAGCCTCCGTACCGAGATCCAGGTAACATCAGTCTCCGGCAACCTTGAAAGGGCCTTCAAACCAGCACTTCTCAGGTAGCCAATGTTTGGGTGACCATTCAGACACTAGCCACAGACCTCCCCCCCCCTCCCCCCCCTCCCCCCCCCCTTGCCCCGTGTCAATAGCAATGAGCATCAATGGCGGTCTTGCATCAGTGAAAATATATTATGAGAACATCGGTGAAGATTTAATGTCAGTGGCAATATATTATGTTATGAGAGCATTGATGAAGATCTACCGTCATATTATGAAAGTATTGATGAAGATCTAGTGTCAGTGGCAATGTTTTGATGAAGAATATAATATAATGGCAATATATTATATTATAAGGGTATTGATGAAGATATAGCACCATTTTCTTTTTTTTTGTCTTTTTGTTGTTGTTGTCCATTAGTTGTTTAAGCAGGGGAAATTTCAGTCATAGACGACTGGTCTTCCTCATTCCACTGCTGGTCGATAGAAAGCCCGAGCCTACACTTTTACCGACCCAAGGGATTTTTAACCTCCCACACCACATAGACATGGTATGAGAGCAACCGGCCTTTGATGACGCTGTAAGTTATACACAGCGGTGGAAATCCAAATTGGCATTGTCAATACACTATGAGAGCATTAATGAAGATTTAGTGTCAGTGGCAATATATTATATTATGAAAGCATTGATGAAGATTTAGCATCCATTGCAATATATTATGAAAGCATCGATAAAGATCTATTGTCAGTGGCAATGTATAATATAAGTTATTGATGAAGATCTGGTATCGATGCCAATATATTATATTATGAGAGTATTGATGAAGCTAGAGGTAGTATACCATGAGAGCATCGATGAAGATTTAGTGTCAGTGGCAATATATTATATTATGAGAGCATCGATGAAGAGCTAGCATTGATGGCAATATATTATATTATGAGAGTATTGATGAAGATCTAGCATCAGTGGAAATATACCATGAGAGCATCAATGAAGATTTAGCGTCAGTAGCAATATATTATGAAAACATCGATGAAGATTTAGTGTCACTGGCAATATATTATGAGAGTTCATGAAGATCTAGCATCAGTGGAAATATACCATGACAGCATCAATGAAGATTAGCGTCAGTGGCAATATATTATGGAAGCATCGATGAAGATTTAGTGTCAGTGGCAATATATTATTATGAGAATATTGATGAAGAGCTAGCATCAGTAGAAATATGCCATGAGAGCATCAATGAAGATTTAGTGTCAGTGGCAATATATTATGAAAGCATCGATGAAGATTTAGTGATATATATTATATTATGAGAGTATCGATGAAGAGCTAGCATCGATGGCAATATATTATATTATGAGAGCATAAATGAAGATCTAGCATCGATGGTAATATATTATATGATGAGAGCATCAATGAAGATCTAGTATTGATGGCAAGATATATTATGAGAGCATCCATGAAGATCTAGCATCAATAGCAATATATTATATTATGAAAACATCGATGAAGATCTAGCGTCAATGACAGTTACCTAATTCTTGTATCCCTAGATGTTAATTATCACATGACAACTGCAGGACCTGGAACTCAGCCAACAGACGGACCAAACAGAAGCCGTGGATGCGCAGAACTACGTTACTGAGCAGCTGGACGCTGAGCGGGCCCGGCGGGAGGAGGCTGAGCAGGAGCTGGGGCGGCATCGGCAGGAGCTGCAGTACGCGCAGGAGGAACTCGTCAACCAGAAGGCAGGCCACCACAGGCAGGTACAGGACAGGGACGCCGAGATCGACCGTCTCAGGAACCAGGTAGGAAGCAGCCATGTGTGAACATAGGACTGGCTTTTATCTTCTTTTATTTTTTTTATAAAGGGAAAAAAAGAGAATTATATATAGAGATATAAATATGTATGATTCTCTTTTTATTTCATATGTGCTGTATAAGCAATTATGCGAGTATAATTATCCGGAAACCGATTATCTATGAACTGTCTCCTTAGTTCATCCTATCTGACACTGCACCAGTCTTCTAACTGGTTGTTCCACCATAACTGACACTCCTCCAGTCATCTGGGCCATATTCGATTAACACGACCCGGCGACTCGGATAACCTGAGTTGCTAGAATTCCAAATCGAACACCGTGAGTGGAGTCGACAAATACAAGTACCGTGTGCAAAAAGTCCCGACCCCAGTAACCCACGTCTTGGCTGGGGGTGACTAGGGATGATGACGTCATATTTGTGCTGATACCTGTAGGATAATAGCTACCAGTACAAGTCCTATGTGTTGTTTTAATGCTCTATTTTTTAATAACCCAGATTGTCAGCTTATACAATCATAAAATACTTTAAATCCTATTTTGCTGTAGTTATATCGGTTATTAAAAAAAATATTAACGTTTTGGATTAAGCCACCATTTCTTTCCACCACGAGCATGGAGAAGCATATTCGTTTATTCAACCCGAGCCTGTAGGATGTGTGCATGTGCCAAAAAGTTACTCGTGTGACCTGAGTTGGTTAATCGAACATGCCCCTACTGGTCATGCCTTCTGCATCGCCTGGTGGCGCCACCTTGCTGCAGCTTCCTCGCCTGACACTCGCATCACGACTGTACCACTGGCTCAGTTTTCTGTTTTTTTATCTATATATATATATATATTTTTTAATATATATATTATCTATACAGTACAACCCCGTTAAACCAAGCTCGGTTAAACCAAACGATCGGTTAATCCAAACTTTTTTTCGGAGGCCCGGCAAAATACTACCATTTATCATATAAAAAGTTGGTTAAACCAAAGTCGGTTAATCCAAAGTATCGGTTAATCCAAACAAAAACTGTCGGTCCTAGGCCACTTCCGGTATGGTTAAACCAAACTTTGAGACCCCACCACCTCTTTCATGTGGTTATAGGATCATCTGAACCCCCATCACCATAAGTGTTACAGTGTGAAGCCTTCAAGGGGGTGCTTATGCAATTAGCCGCTTACTCGATCAGCTGCAATGGTCCTCTTACATCTGCATACCGAGGCGTTGTATATATTAATTGCGGGTGCTGTTTGTGTGAAAAAGGAAACATGAAGCAAAGTCAATGGAGGACAAGTACAATGCCATTAAAGCTTACTAATACATGTATATATTAAAAAACAATAATCAAAGTGTCCACATACATTGTATATTAGATGTGCAATATATGCTTAGTAATTCATAATGCACCCACGTTTTTGCCAAAGCCAAGTCAAAGTCGAAACCAAAGCTCGGTTAAACCAATGATCGGTTAATCCAAACAGATTTCTTTTTTTGTTGTTGTTGAAGATTTATACTGCCTATCATGGATAAGCCTGACTAGGCTTGTTTTCACCATTAGACAGTTTGTCGATAGAAAGCCCGAGCCTACACTTTTACCGACCCAAGGGATTTTTAACCTCCCACACCACATAGACATGGTATGAGAGCAACTGGCCTTTGATGACGCTGTAAGTTATACACAGCGGTGGAAATCCAAATTGGCAGAGATGGGGGCATGGGGAATCGAACCACCGACCTTCAGATTAGGAGTCCGACCTAGAAAAAAGTCAGACACTCTAACCACTCCGCCACAGAGAGCACCACAGAGACCCTTTCTAGGGTCCCTTCAAGTTTGGTTTAACGGGGTTGTACTGTACTGTCCAAGTCGATACCTGTCCTGATATGACCATAGATGTTGCCAGCATGTAAAACTCCCAACAACCAACCCGTTTTGATTGAGGATTAAACCAGGTGCTTTCTCCTCCTGTGCGCTGCCCAGCTGATGACCAAGTCCGTGAGCTCTAACAGTCAGACGGAGCTGGAGAACAGGCTGCACACGCTGACAGAAAGCCTCATCCACAAGCAGACCGTCGTGGAGGCACTGAGCACTGAGAAGAACTCGCTGGTCCTTCAGCTTGAGCGACTAGAGGTATGACGCCATTAAGATGCTAAGCCTGCACAATATCTTGAAATGTTTAAAAAAAAAGATATATATATCTTTTTTTTTTAAGGTAGAAAAAAAATCCACCCTGATCCTACATATCCAGCTGATATGGGTCATTCTCTGAAACTAGGTACCACATATTTAGTTTCCCCATTACGATGGTAATAATTAATTCTTTGTTTTTGTTTTTTGGTAGCAAGTAAACTAATTATTGTTGCCTCTGTGTACTAAATGTATTTAATCTATCCGACTAAATGTAGGTACCGGCAGCGAAATTTAAAAGTATGCCTATAGTCCAATATTGTTATTCCTTCCTTGAAATTAGAAACCCAAATCCAAAATCAGTTAGGCTATATATAGTATTTTTCTGGAGATAATAATTTGTTAAGATTAAATATATGAAAATGTATTAATTTTGAATTAAAGGTGGAACTTTGACCAAATATAATAAAAAGTGGAATGATGTGAGGGGCGTTCTGCTAACCAATTTCCATTGTACATATATAAAATTTAAATTGTCAATTGTTAAATCAATTAGTGAAGGAGATTTTTAATAAGACAATGTCAAAAAGTGGAATTCATAACAAAAAAATCATTCTGATTTGGCCAAATATCCATTTTCAAAGCATGATATTTTCTTGGAAAACTGCAACAAGACTGAATAAATGCTAAATAGTTCACATATTCATAACAGTGTAACACCCTATTCTCTTTCAGAGCTCTATTTTCAGAGAATCAAAAAATATTTGCATCCTAAAATGTCAAAAAGTGTAATTGTTTGCATTTAAACAGCATCTGTAAGTGAAATCTTTTCAACATTTCAATCTTTGAAAGCTCATTGCAGCAAAACAATCTTTTGAATCGTCCTCATATTTGGCACAGTATTACAATAACCATTCCCTGAAACTACTAGATATTATTGATATCAATATTATTTCCAATAGTATGTAAAATATTGAATTTTGAATGAACATATAAAGACAAATTGTCGGAAAGCCAAATATATAAATTGAATGAATCTTTAAATGTTCATTGTAGCTTAACCAATTGGTTAAACTTCCTATAAATTGACAGAGCACATCATCTGGAGGTAATACACATTATCATATTAATATTCTGTCTAGAAATACAAAAAGTGCATTTTGATTGCACTTACAAAAGAAAAGTGTACAAAATAAAAAAAGATTTGTTCATCAAGCTTTGAACACTCACTGTGACTCATCCAAAAGGTGGATCTTCTTCAAATTTTGCAGACGTAACATATGGAACTAATGCATATTAGCTCTGACAATAATTTCGCTAAAAATATCAAAAGCTACATTTTGATGGCAAATACAAATTAAAAGTGTCTGAAACCAAAAATATTGATTTAAATAAATCTTTAAATATTCACTGTTTGGCCCAATGTTAGATTATATATTCTCTGATATATCTCAATAGACATCAATGTCATATACATGTTTCTACATGGGTGTCACCATTGTGAAACTAGTGTGGTCAGCAAAACCCAAAGAGGTTGGTGTCAATATTCTGTCTGCGCTCCTTGCACTAACTAGCACTATACTAAGATTGGTATCATTGGAAAGGTAATCAAATTGTCTATCTATCCATATCAAATCTTATTAGGTTTAAAATATATTTTAATTCACACACTCGCACAGGCATACAATGAAGGACGATAAGCAATAAGAACGTTTAATGGTTATTTATTTAATAGAAATTTATCAAATTAATCTAGGCTGACGTATCAGCGGCAGCAAGTTGAGGGCCAGGCACTGAGACCCAGACGCCCTGAGCAGTTCAGATCAGTTAGCAGATTTGTGAGCAGCTCGTGTAGAGCGCAGCAGAGATGTTGGAATGGCATCAGGACAGCGCTCAAACCACTTGATAAGTGGGTGGGTGATCGAACCGGTGTGGAGAGGAGCCAGGAGCGAAGTGCGGGGGTAGCGTCAGGTGATCTACGAAGAAAACTAAAAATAGAACAGTCTCGTGTGCAAATTACCCATGTTAGCCTGCAGCCAACATGTTTAATTCAGTAGATGGACTTTCAAAATTATTTAATTTGCAGAATTTGACCTTTTTGACCTAGGGCAAACCATATATGCTTAGAAAGCTGAGCTCATTGAGCTTCTTCTGGTACCATCCTTGACTTTCTACGATGTAGTGTAAGGAAGCGCGAGCACATTAAAAATACCCTGTTTTCACAGTCGTTTTCATTCAGTTATGAAGGAATATTCACTAAGTACACTCGTCATACAAATGGAGTTTACTTAAATACAACTTAGTATATATTCAATCCAACAACATCATCGGATAGAACATATGGTGATGTTCTAGGTTATGCAATTTCATCAAAATCATATACATACAGAAATAGTTACAAGCATGTGAATATTGATGAAAAAAGCACCATTCCTGGACTTTTACAGGGCACTGCCGATACCTACTAAATGTGTCAAAAGTATGCTTGTATAACTTTTTGTTCAACTTTTTTTATTGTAAGGCATAATCTTGTTTGCTTAATTGTAATCATATGATTGTAATCAATCGACTCTTGTTTGAATTTGTTCTGTATGCTAAAAATGATGTTCAGGGTGTGTTTGATTTCCATGTTACACGGGTGATATTAACGTATTGCTCAATTTCTATTAGATAAAAATCAAAAAGTGAAATAGCTTTTTTTCCACTCTGACATATGCATAACATGTAGACCTGCATATGAACATGGATTCTGCTATTATTTGGAAGGTTTTCTGCTATTATTTGGAAGGTTTTCACTTGTGGTTTCCATGTCACACTTTAGTGCCCAGTTTCAGAGAATGACTCATATGCTAGTGTAAGCGTTCCAAATTTAATTGGGGTGGGGGGTCCCCCCCCCCCCCCCAAAGAAGAGTAAAAACTCACTGGCTTCAAGATGATCTAGTGACCATACAGAATGGCCAAATGAGTTGAGCATCTGTCTCCCTTTTTGGTAGATCGTGTGATTCAAACCCTGGTCGAGTCAAACCAATGACTTAAAAATTTATACTTGTCACTTCCTAGCCAGGTGCTCGGCATTATTAGGATAGGGCAAGGACTGGTTGGCATAGTTTCAGGATAATGTGTATTAATATTGGGATATCTGGTCATGGTGCTGGTGGCCAGGTCTCCCAGTGGGGCAGCACTATGTGTCTCCGTAAATCTCTAAGATAAGGAAAGCCACACATATTGTCTCTGTAAATCTCTAAGACGGCTACATTCTCTCCAGGAAATTAGTCACTGAGTGGCAGATTTAATGATGATGTGTCAATTTCTTTGTAGCAACAACATAAACTACTCCAGGAAACCACTCAGCGTGTCAACATGACGTCAGTCCCCATGCATGACGATGAAGGTACGCATGTGCAGCACTACATCAATGTAGTGCTTAAAGACGCGGTGGCCGAAGCGATAGAGTGCAGGCTTCCTGTACAGAAGGTCAGGAGTTCAATTCCTGGTCAAGTCAAACCAACGACTTACAACCATTGATACATGCCACTACCTAGCTTGGCACATGGCATTAATAAGATAAAGCAAGGACTGGTTAGCTCAGATCAGGATAATGTAACTGAGTGGGAAATTGGGTCATGATGCCAGTGGCCTGGTCTTCCAGTGGGGCAGAACTATAAAGTCATCATGAGTGTGCACAGTCATAAGTTGGTACCTATTCTGATATGACTTTAGATGTTGCTAGGACGTAAAATTCCAACACACAACACACACACACACACGCATGACTCTGAGCGGCAGCTAACGATGTTAGACTAGTATGGTAAGCATTAGTAGGGGGGCATAGCCGATTATCTTTCTAGAGGTGACATACTCGTTGAAAGGGTGATAGTGGGATGTAGGGTGGGCCTCTGTGGTTGAACTGATCTTTATGGTAATCTCAGGTGGGGCCTATTGAGTGAGTAAGTAGGTTAATATTGTTTAATTATGTACCTCAGTAGAATCCTTGATGAGGAACCTTGATGAGTGTTGTTTTGCTTTGAGCAAGCAGTTCGTCAAAGAATCCCCGGCTTTCTGAGGGAGTCTCCACTGGATGGTGACGTCACACGCAGGGTGAAGCGGGCCGCAAACAACATTGACAAATTCAGGTGTGTAACATCCAGTTAGCTATCAGTCCAATGTATAATTACTGGGCTTAAGAACCTTTTTAGCCCACTTAAAACAATTTAAAAAAACGCCTAGCGACTGAAATTATCTTTTGGATGTTGACATTTTGTATTTGAATTTATTTCATCTTTCAATCAATCAATGGGTGCCGTCTTCTCGAAGAAGGTTGGCTGCAATGGACCTCCATCTCTTCCTGTCATTTGTTCCTCTCACGCATTCCGCATAGCTCATTGCTGTCCACTCAGTGATGTTGTCCATCCATGTTGTTCTCCTTCTCCCTCTTGGTCGTTTCCCTTCTATCTTCCCTTCCAGTATTCTTCTCTGTGATTCCTGGTGTCGTATCATGTGGCCAAAGTATTTAATTTGTCTGTTTTTGATCGTTTGTATTATCTGTCTCTTTATTTTCATTCTTGTTAGGACCTCCACGTTGCTTATCATTGCTGTCCATGGAATTTTTAGCATTCATCTTTATCAAATGATAATTACCGTATAAAGTGCAGAGATGCAAGGGTTATTCTAAAATGCAGATTATCCTTGATGATTAAATAGCCCCACCACCACCATTACCACCACCACTATAGAGGAGCCTGATGGGTGAATAATAATGTCCTGTTCTCTTTGCCTTGTAGTGTTCGCTTGGGTGTTTTCCTCCGACGTTATCCAGTAGCTCGTGTGTTTGTCATCTGCTACATGGTAGGTTTATTGTGCTACCTTTTTTATTCCTTTTTTTAAACCCTTTTTCTTAGAGGTATTTCAGGGTAGGACAGTGACTGAATTTTCTACTTGCCCAAGTGGCAAACCTACTTGCCCAAGCCCAAGTCAGCTAATTGAAACTGGAATCTACTACCGTTCTGGCAGGTCACGGAGAACTTCACCTGCCCAACCGAGTAAACTAGGTGCCCCAGGCAACTGGGCAGGCCTTATTGTCCTACCCTAATTTAAATATGGCAGTGTTGTACTTCCTAAGCGTAATGTTGCTAAGGTATACATGCAGTTAGGCTATTAAATTTATGTTTAATTTTGTTATCGTTATTTTTTTATAGTAGTATTATTATTATTATTTAGTTCATGCCAGTAGAAATTCCTGTATAGCGAAAAGTATTGCAACAAATAAATTTAATTATAAGTAGTTAAATATTACTGTTGATAAGGCATTCTATGGTGCTTTTCTTTCACCAGCGATGCTCGATACGGTTGTTTTTGGTGCCATACGAGGTGGTTAGTTTTTCTCTCCTAATGACACCCATATCATTAGCCCTGTGCAGCTTTCAATTTAGGTAAGTTCTAACTGAACTAGTGTGATACTTCACAATCGCTCGCTATAGAGTTTGGACATGAAACAATAACTGAAACAGACAAAAAAGTAGTCCCTGTCTTCTTCCAAAATAAATTATCACCAATTTGGGTTTCTTTTTTTACTAATAATAAACCAAAACTAGGGTAATGTAATAAATAATTGATGCCAAAGAATAATTTTTGCTTGTTACAAAAAAAAGTTACGCTTTTGTTTTCTTCAAAATGCGCCAGAATGCACCATTTTGCATCACTTACTCCAACAACCAACCAACCAACCATCACTTTTGTCAATTTCCTCCCGTTCGGCCATGTTATTTCTCCCTATTTACAATTTGTGTATTAGGGAGATCTCCATGCTCACACTCTTATCTATTTGGTACCTCTAGGAGTGGTAAATTAGTTTTGTTTGAGCTGGCCTAAATTTAAAGTAGTACCGGTCAAATAGTACAAGTACCACTAACAGGGAATGATAGAATACTTCGCATGGCATCGAAAGCGACAGCATTCAGTGTCGGTGATGTAACCATGCGCTCCTTAACGGGGTACCACAGTGGAAGGTTGTTAATGTATTGTTGCTGTGTCCACAGGCGTTACTACACCTGTGGGTGATGGTGGTGCTGCTGACATATCAACCAGAGATGCACGGACACGACTTCAACCCTCATGAGTAGACCTTCAGCCTGCACTGTATCCGCGTACAGAATGAAACCTCCCCACACCCCACACCCCGGACCTTGTTTTGTACAGAACTATCTGAGTGTTGAATAGGCGGAGGAAGTGGACTGGTGATAAGACTATCCTGCTAACAATTATTGGGACTTCTGAGAAGAGAACTGTCTGAGTGCAGAGTAGGAGGAGGACTGGTGATGAGTCTATTCTGCTAGCAATTATTGGGACCTCTGAGAAGAGAACTGTCTGAGTGCCGAGTAGGGAGAGGAGGAAGAGGAGGAGGAGGAGGACTGGTGATAAGGCTTTCCCGCTAACAATTATTGGGACCTGTGAGAACAGAACTGTCTGAGTGCTGAGTAGGAGGAGGACTGGTGATCAGACTATCCCGCTAACAATTAACAATTATTGGGATGTCTGAGAACAGAACTGTCTGAGTGCTGAGTGGGATGAGTAGGAAGATGAGGAGGACTGGTGATAAAGCTAACCCGCTAACAATTATTGGGACCTCTGAGAACAGAACTGTCTGAGTGCCGAATAGGAGGAGGAGGAAGAGGAGGAGGACTGATGATAAAGCTAACCCGCTAACAATTATTGGGATCTCTGAAAACAGAACTGTCGGAGTGCCGAATAGGAGGAAGAGGAGGAGGACTGGTGATAAGGTTATCCCGCATACAATTATTGTGACCTCTGAGAACAGGACTGTCTGAGTGCCGAGTAGAATGAGGAGGAGAACTGGTGATCAGACTATCCCGCTAACAATTATTGGGATGTCGGAGAACAGAACTGTTTAAGTGCTGAGTAGTAGGAGGGGGAGGAGGACTGGTGATCAGACTATCCCACTAACAATTATAGGATCCGTACGGGGCCTGGAAAGCTTTGAAAACTTCATTTGCCCCATTTCAAGGCCTTGAAAACCCTGAAATTTAACCTATTTTAGGTAATTAATCTTGAAAAGCTTTGAATTCCATTAAACTGTCCACACTGATCTAAATTAGTTCAAGTATGGTTTTTGTATGTGTGACTCACTTTCCTCTTCTTCCTCTTCTTCCTCCTCTTCGTCCTCCGAAAGAACAACTAATCTTTCAAGTTTTCTCTGAGAAAATATTCAATCGCACCCATATACGTGCACTGTTCACCACTTGAGTTTCCTGGGGAAGTGGGGGGGGGGGGAGGGTGGCATCATAATGGGGAAAAAATGTAACCATAAAATAGAATCCTGGTGTATCATCAGTGGGAAGAGAGACTATTTATATCTAGGTGTGTATGGATGTGAAGGCAGGCGTGCTGTTGTGCTACTGACAGGTTACACACAAGGTGAATGGCCTCAATGCAGAGTGTTCAGCGAACTCGGAATAAGCTCTTGGATCTGTCTGTAAGACTGTCATCTGAATGTTGACACAGTTTGTCAAAACTTATATGACCCATTTCATGTCTGGTGGATATTTTCTTCTTTTTTTTCCTTGAAGATTTATACTGCCTATCATCGATATGTCTGAATAGTCTTGTTTTCACCATTAGACAGTTGGTCGATAGAAAGCCCAAGTCTACAGTTTTACCGACCCAAAGGATTTTTAACCTCTCACACCACATAGACATGGTATGAGAGCAACTGGCCTTTGATGATGCTGTAAGTTATACATGTTATAAATGCAGTTCCAACTCTGTGCCTACTTTGCCACGCTGTCTGAATGCTCGGGAAGAGAGCTGTGGAAATGTTGATGTTTTGTGAAGAAGTTTGCATTCCTTGTGGGGTTCTCCCCAGCATGAGGCAGGTGGTCTTCTCTGACTCGCTGACCTGTTAACTGGTAGTATTGTTTGCTGCTCCTCCTGAGCAGAATGGATATGTTACCACTGTTTACTTTATTGTTAATTTAAAAATCTGTCAGTACTGAGCTGTACATTTCAAGGTGTGTTTACTTTAATTATATAATTATCAACCGGGCGCAGTGACCGAATCGGTAGAGCGCGGGCCTCTCGTGTGGGAGATCGGTAGCTTGGTTCCCAGTCGAGTCAAATCAATGACTTATAAAATTGATACTTGTCGCTTCCTAGCCAGGCGCGCGGCATTAATAGGATAGGGCAAGGACTGGTTAGCTCAGTGTCAGGATAATGTGACCGAGTTGGATATTGGGTCATGGTGCCGGTGGCCTGATTTTCCAGTGGGGCAGCACTATAAAGTCGACCAGGAATAAAACTCTATTGATTCTTAGTGAAATGTCTTCTATCAATATGCAGCCGAAGAAAACCTTGTATGCTAAGATCTGAATGATTTGTGGGTTTACATCTGCCTTTTATTTTTTTATTTTTCTAAATGGACATCAACAGCTTGTTTACAGAAGTAGCCATATATATGCAATTAAGAACACAGTTCAGAGGCACCAGTTGCCGCTATCCATACAAGCTACCCGTCCTTATATGGGCATCATATGTGTCCAATGCTGACAGAAAATGGGACCGTCTTATGTATATATCTGGGGGTATTTTTGGGGTATTTTTGGAGGAACTTTCCGGTATCGTAATGCATGCCAAGCTGCTAGCTCCTCCAGTTATCTAACATTACAAGGAAATACAGATTTGAAATAAAAAGAGCAATTAGTCGCGAGTTATGTTAAGCTGTAAGCAGTTAGCAGGGTCGGCCCGAGGGTTGCTGGTACCCCGGGTAAGTTACAATTACTAAATTACGACAAATACAAAATTAATATTTGTGATCGTCCTTGCCCATGCCCGAAAAATCGGCCGCCACTGATGTTTTGCTTAAAAGCTGTTAGAAATGTGTCGGGCTAGTAGCAATGCAACTTTTGTATCAATTTTTAAGTCATTGGTTGACTCGGCCAGGGTTCAAACCCAGAAGTTTGAATCCCAAGACCTACCAGAACGGGAGGTGGACCCTCAAACTCATTCGGCCATCGCGCCTGGTTAGGTATTACATCTACATCAAATACCAGAAAAATAAAAAATAAAAACCGCCAACCCTACCCTGATTTATATGATCAAAATGACGATCACCAATTTATAATTTTTTATTTGGCCTTATTTAAACAATTTTTCTTTAGAAATTATATTTGGCGCCCCATAGCACCTGGCGCCCCCTAGTGACTGCCCCCCGAGTTACCGGTACCTTCAGCCGACCCTGGCCTTATGGACTTAAGCTAGGATTCCTTACACGCGGTATGCGGCATGCGGTATGCGAACGGTTTGGGTCCTTTCACCCACACCCACACCCACACACACACATATTGTCAGGTTTCTCTAACACTGTTGTCTATGGGCATTCGCATTCGCATGCCGCACCGATCGCTACATGGACCGATTCAGTATTCGCATACCGCATGCCGCATACCGCGTGTAAGGAATCACCCCCATTGACTTAGATGCTTTTTGATTTTTTTTTGCCGCATTCGCATTCGCATACCGCATACCGCGTGAAAGGAATCCTAGCTTTAACTGTTTTCAGCAAGGGGGTGATGCTACCATTAGGCCTACATACTAACCATACAAGCGTTTCGCTATGCTAATAATGGGTTTACAATGGATTACTGCTAAATGGAGCTGCCTGGGCAATGTGTACAGTACAGCAGTTGTTGGTGTTATTTACCTTTAAAGCTGCATAGTCCGATGAAACTAAAGTAATTATTTAGATTTAATTCTACATGTTTAACTTAGACACTGATGCGCTTATTTATCATTTGCTGCCACATAGAAGGGAATACAGATAAAAACCTGTTACTGCAGAAGCCTAAGGTGTCAGTCAGAGTTTTGGCGTGCTTGCCAAAACTAATTTGAGATGTTTACACTTCAAATATCTCAAAACTTAGCCATTTAAAATAAAAGTTACTCCAAACAAAAGTAAGGTAGGTCATAACAATCAATACAATATATTTATCTCAGAAAAATGGCAGAAACTCAAAACCATCAGACTATGCAACTGCCCGTCAGGAATCCAAAGCTGGCAAGCCTCTTGTTGAGCTTCAAGCTGCATAGTCCGATGAAAGCATCACATTGACAAAAGACTTATTCAGCAGAATAAACATATTTACCAAAAAAAATTATTATCAAAAACAAAGACACTTAAAGATGCGTAGTCTGATGTAGCATCAACTTTCAAAAAACCAAAACAATTATCTAGATTTGATTCTACATAGCTAACTTAGATACTGATACACCTTTTAAGCATTTGTCACCACATAGAAGGGAATACTGAGCCAATTTAATAGAACCTGTTACAGCAGAAGTCTGGAGTTTTGGTGTGCTTGCCAAAACTAATTTGACATGTTAATACTTCAAATATCTCACAAGTTAACCATTTAAAATAAAATTTTAACAATCAGTTTAATATATTTTTCTCAGAAAAGTGACAAACTCTAAATCATCGGACTATGCAAGTTTAACCTATGTTTGACCTTACAGATACTGGTGCACTCAGATGCAGGTGCGCTTGTTAAATATGTATTGCATTTTGCTGCTCCTGTGCTACCATGCTTCGCTTGAAAAGGGTAAACAAAGAATGTTGGTGTGCACACCAAATCAATATCGCAAATTTTTTTTTTTTTAGTTCAACCATCTCCAAAGTTAACCATTTAAAATAAAAGTTCACACTAAAGTAAAGTAGGTCATACCGATCAACCTGATATATTTATCAACATATTGAATAAACTTGAAACCATCAGATTATGCAACTTCAATTTGGAGTATTCTGCATTGGCGGGTGGGATACTTAAGTTTTAAACGCACTGTGCACATCAATGGCTGAAGGTGCATGTATTAGATGTATATATATTATGAACAGTTATATTACCAGAGTAAACATTACCCCACCGTGCATGACTGCACTTGTGTGCCAATACAGAAAGATGGAATCCGGTTACAGTGCCATTGCCTATTATAGAACTCCTAAATTATCAATACTAAATAAACATGTTTGCCTAGGTAACACTTTTGTATTTATAGTTAAATAATGGGTCAGGATCACGAAAAGAGGCCAATTGGTGGAAGTTGTCAGCGTCGAGCATGGATGTCAGCGTCGATCGGTATAATTATAATTTTGCATTGACATAGGTGTTGGAAAGTCTTAAAATTTATCCTGAATGTAAAGGTCGAGAAAATAAAACAACCTGATTTGTTTCTAGGATAATTTAATATGAAACAAAGAAATGCACTACACTTTTAAGAATTGCGACGCCGACATCTTCACTTGACCACTGATTGGCCTGTTTTCGTGAGGCTCACATATATATATATATATATATATATATCACGGATGAAGGTTCTCTGCCATTTCGCGGATTTCTGCGATTTTTGTTCAAATCTGTGATTTGTGTTGTTTCTAAAATATATAGGACGTAAAATACCCAATAAAGGAACAATCCATTTATATGTATTTTCTCAATTTAATCTCTAATATTAGCTCAAAATTCCAGAAATACTTTAGACATTTAACTCTGCTTCAGGCTGGTGATGGCCGTGTTTTGTCGGCGACCAATCTTTGTTGGTTGGGGCCTGCTCTACTGAGTTGGGGTGAATTCCCATCTAAATACGGTAATTCTCTCATATGCTGAGCAGTGTCAGGGAATCATGGGAAAATGTTGGTAGTCTGGGCCATGCTCAACTACATGCCTCGGAGGCATTCCAAATGTCACGCTACTCTGAACGGTGTTTTAGCAGTTGGGTGCCTCAAAAATTGTGGTCGCCATAATGTGCACTTCCTGCAGCCATTTGCAATTGAAAGAACAGCTCAGATTGGCTGGACCCACTGCCATTTTGGAGGTGCTTTCGCCTCCTATTCAAAAAGGGTGACGTCACAGAGTCAATTCTGAGGTGTACCCTGAACGTGGTCCAGATTTTAGGCTATACACTACTATCCCGGCACTATACTAGCTCCATTCATACAGACTGACCTTGGAAAGCATTCCTTGTTCTGACCATATTATCGCCCAGCTAACCATTGATTTACTCCTTTTTTTCCATTCGCGACCACTTTCATCCCTGATATATATATTATACATGTACATTATTACAATCCAGGTAAGGTTTAAATTAATATGACTAACCGTGCCACGTTCATTCACAGTTGATTACTGTTCTGGACGTATAAGGGTTGGGGCTGACTATATTATGCATCTTCTTACTTAGATAAAAGATTCACCCTCTACTACAGTAGCCGGAGTAGGGGTGAAGAACAGGCCTATATAAAAAGTGGAGAAAATGTGGGTAAATGAAATGAGCATGTACATTCTTAATCAAAAAAACTAAATATATTCTTCACATACCTTGATATATTTACCCTCAACTTTTGACCTGGTTAGTAAATTAGTCCAGTAGATAAATGAATTTTGAAGTTTGAATTGATAGCGCTCACATGTCAACATAGCAGCCATTGGCAGGAAGTTGAGTTTCCTGGGTAATAATCAAATGTAGGTCAGGAAGCAGTCATTTTCATTGGCTGAGGTAGTCAGGTGGTACAATCAGTTCATTCAAACATGGGGGATTTACTTCATGGACTCATTTCCAATTGATTTTGTCATTATGCCTTGATGTTATGTGATTTGAACACTGGAGAGTATATGTTCAGGGAAAGCATATACAATCAGATTGTAGCTATTGGAGTTTAATTAACAGAAGGTAGGAATGCCAAACTAATACCATCAATTGTGAGACTGAGACACATTTTCTCCAACTTTTACATAGGGTTGTAATTCACTTCAGAACAGAGTCCGAGGTGAATCTTTTATCTACTTCTTACTACTAAATTAACAGTGGAAACACCACATACTGTTTTAAGGCCTTTTACACAATATTGTGACTAGAGCCAATATGTGTTGTATGCTGTAAGTACAGTTGTAACAAGATACCTCTATCCTAAATGAATGCCTATATGTACACATATATATATGTGTGTGCATTTAATAAATGCTTAAATGGTGTTGATAACATTTTTTATGGATAGGTATATTGCACGATCTGTCACCTTTTAAGGTTTGTTGTTTTCATTCAAACCCGGTATTGGTGTACGCCTATTTGTGTTTTGTCCG
Source organism: Branchipolynoe longqiensis (assembly GCA_030323885.1). Taxonomy (NCBI): domain Eukaryota; kingdom Metazoa; phylum Annelida; class Polychaeta; order Phyllodocida; family Polynoidae; genus Branchipolynoe; species Branchipolynoe longqiensis. The sequence continues at coordinate 13,149,529 of CM059186.1, forward strand.
GGAAAGTTGTATGTTCAAATAATTGAAATTCAGCTTCAACAGATAAAAACAACAAAAAGTGATATATTATTTGAAGCCTAGGCATATTGAATCGTTGGTTGATCTTTAAGTATCCAAGGCGTGTATGGAATGCGACACAGGTTATGTCCACTGTTTAGTTGCTGTTTGGAACTGAATGCCTAGGGCAGGTGGCGTGTGCGGCGGTGCCGCCACCTGATGTTGAGCGGCTGAACCTCGTCCAGGTAGAATGTTCTATCTTATAAAGTTATATGCATATGTGGAATGTGTGTATATATTATATGTGTGTGTGTATATATATATGTATATATATTTCTGTGTATGTATAAATGTTTACCTTTATGCAAATATTATATAAGCGGTGAAGGTGAATCTATTGTGTGCTGATTCTGGAAGTTCTATGGTACAGCTAGAGCAGCTTTGAGCCCTGTTGCTTGTTGGGGCAGGTAAGCAAAGGCAGCTGGTCAGCAAGTGCTTCCTGTCCTAATACCGGTTGGTCACTTCTACCTAATTTTTTCTTGAGTCGGACATGTGCTCTATCCTCCAACTGTGGACTTGGTTTTTCCTCTGCACCTACGGTTTGTCACCTCAAATTATCATGGGACTGGACCTATGTGCTTCTTGCGGGGAAGACCACGAGCTCCCCTGTGGTAGCAAGTGTAAGCGGGCAAAATTAATGCAGAAGTGTGTGAAAACTGAGTCTAAGCCAGAATGTGAGGTGTTGGATAATCCGTGCGAGGAGGAACTGCTGGCGGTGCCACCGACGACACAACCAAAAGGAAGAACAAGGCAGTCAAAGAGAGAGCTGCCTGTGGAGTACGAGGAGGAGAGGACCTTGAGGAAGTGGTTCGAGGAGAGAGCATGCAAGCGAAGGAAACATGCACTTCGAGTTGAATTGGAAAATTTGTTGTGCGATGAAGACGACCGGTCCCATGGTGGGCGGGCCGTCACGTGAGAGGGCGTGGAAAGAAGACAAGGGGGGGAAGAACAAGCAGGAAGCATCGTCTTCCGAGTCTGGAGACACGGACAGTAGCACCAGTGTAAGTTTGTCCAGTTCATCTTCAAATGATAGTAGCAGCAAGTCGAAGAAAAAGATGAAGAGCAGAGTAAGTTCTCCATTCGGAAATATACTAAAGGTGATAAGAGCTTAAAGAAGCTGAACCTTATTGAGTTAATCTATGCCTGCTTAATCTGGGGAATGAAGCGCTCGGAGAAGGTGGGGATGATGTTCTGGGAAATGCGTGGTTACATGGGCTATCTCGCCTATATGGCAATGCATGCCATCACGGGGAACTATACTGATGAGGCCTATCGGGGATATGATGCTGCCATTTGGGACAAAGTAAGAGAGAGAAGCCTACGCTATTTTAAGCATGGTAACCAGGAGTTTTCTCTACTACATTTTAATTTGGACAATTCAAAATCCATGCGGGAGGTGAAGAGGAGTTTTAAGTCTGCCAGTCAACTTACTTAAGCCCCAGTCACACCTACGAGGATATGGGGCGGATGAGCCCTGGATCGTGATCTGGTGTGGTCCTTGGTGATCAGTGGCTGGTCCTTGGTGATCCGTGGCTGGTCCTTCATGATCCGTGGCTGGTCCGGCCTTGTCCAGGGTCTGCCCCGGATGTTTTAAAATGTTTAAAACATCTGGGGTGTAAATTGGGGGCATTTTGTGATCCGGGCTCGATCCGGCATGGTCCAGGGTGGTCCGGGTAATCCGGGGGTGGACCGGGAGTAGTCCGTGCCACATCCGGCCCAGTCCAGGGCAGTCTGGGGCTGTTTCGCCTCGGATGGGCCACGGTTTAGCCCGGACTAGGCCCGACGTAGCTATGGACCACTCCTGGACAAGAACCGGACATGCCGGATGACCACGGATCAGCCATGGATCGCCCTGGACTGCCCGGTTTACCCCGGATCACTCCCAGATCAGCGGCATTTAGTATAAATATATATCAGGCGCAAGTCCACATCATGCATCACTTCCCGCCTGAATCTCACAGGGTGCACATCATGGATGCCTGCATGAGGCAGCGCAGGCATCAACTTCAGCTGCTGAACTGGCAATTACAGAATGTATGACAGAATGTTAATGACAGAATGTTAACAACATGATTATGTTTCAAGTTCTGCAAATCCACAGAAGACTTAAAACAAAACAGAGAAGAAGTATGTGGGTTCGACCATGGTTGGAGAGAAGAATGGAGTTTGTGCAGTTCGCAAATCTAATGCAAGAGTTACGTATCGAAGATGTTTGAGCCTACAGAAACTTTCTCCGTATGGATCCGGGTATGTTTGAGGCGGTTCTCCTTCGCATCCTTCCCAGAATCAAGAAGATGGACATGTTCTACAGAAAGGCATTAACTCCTGGATTGAAACTGTCATTCCCTCTGCGATACCTACCCTCTGGTGACTACCGACGGTGTGGACCACTCAGGGCGGGCGTGCTACACATTTAATTATAACAAGGACGGGTGTGTCGCAAAATCATGATTTTGCAAGCACAAGTGCATTGCTTGCAAAAGCAAGGATCACGGGAGCAAGCAATGCAAAGTGCAGCGTTGACGAGTGGATAGTGTTGTGAAATGCTGTATGTTACATGTGGCTGGGAAGGAGAGTGTTGGTATATTAGACCACCAGGCAAGCAGGATAGTTGATTTGTTGCATGCCACTGGTATGTATGATACCGGGCGGTGCAGCACTCACAGCAAGCATGAATGTGTAAACAACAGCTATCCAAATAGCAATTGTGCAGACCATTGTGGCGTGACCGGGCCGAGCCGACTGGGCGGTGGCAACAGTGTAGACAGCATGGTGAGTGGGACTGAGTCGGGAGTGTGTTGTGATACAGTGGACCATGTGTCAGCAGCAGAAGGCAACGGTGCAGCAGCTGAGGATTGTGGTCGCAAATGTGGCGACTACAGACTTAATAGTGGATCAGACAATTGGTTTGAAGTGTTGAAAAATGTGGACAATGTGATAAGAGACAACGGTGTAAATGCTATTTACACCATTTGTGCTAAAGATGTATTTGATGATGGCTTTGTGCGCATTGTTGACATTTTTGATGATTGTTTGCAGGGATCGTGTAATTGTGTTCATTTTGTAGCTGAAGCTCCTGCACAATTAAAACCTTGTAGAATGTTTGTAGAATGCATGTGTAGGGCGGATTGTGACCCAGATTGTGAGTACCTGATGAGAGGAGCATTGTTCGGTTTCAAAGTTATAAATGAAGGGTGTGACAGTTGCTATATGGCAGAAAATTACTCCTCTATTACTAATCCGGAAAAGGGTCCGGTTATGACTAACCGCCTCATTAAAGAGATCAATGAAGGCCTTTTGACTGTTGTCGATCAGCCATGTACTTGTATACTTGCATTGGGCTTGGTGGCATAGGGTCACAATAAACTTTAGGGCCATCGTTGACTGTTCCAAACCATGGGGTATATGTGTGAATGTGCGAGAGAGATATTCATGACTAAGAGGTATCGCATATATATATAAATATATACACACATTCCATTTATGTAGGCATATGTATATATATATTGTATAAACAGGCGTGCTTGGCCTGTTCCTTGGAGTGGCCATGTGTATAAAGGGTATAAATATGTGAATATTAAGGTTATTTCATGTTGGTTGCTTCACTATATGGGAGCATGATAGGTTTGGTCAATAAAAAAAATATTAAAAAGAATAATAAATACTGACTGCCATTGTGTTGTGTAATATACCTGATGTTACATAACATTGCTGATTCCCAGAAGCGGATGTGACATCACGCCACATAGCAATGATGCGGCATTTTGGTGAAGGTACAAATGAACCGTTGTGTGCAGCACCCCCTTATGTAGTGTCTTTACGAGAGCTATTGTGATGGGTGTAGAATTGTATATCTATTCTTCAACAACCCAATAATATACCTTGTACAACTGTATATTTATTCTTCAACAGACCTTGTAGAATTGTATATCTATTCTTCAACCGCCCATTAACAGACCTTGTAGAATTGTATATCTATTCTTCAACATCCCATTAACAGACCTTGTATAATTGTATATCTATTCTTCAACAGCCCATTAACAGACCTTGTAGAATTGTATATTTATTCTTCAACATCCCATTAACAGACCTTGTAGAATTGTATATTTATTCTTCAACAGCCCATGTAGAATTCTATATATATATTCTTCAACAGCCCAATAACAGACCTTGTATATTTATTCTTCAACAGCCCATTAACAGACCTTGTAGAATTGTATATTCCTCAACAGCCCAATAACACTGTCCCACTGGGAAATCAGGCTGCCAGCACCGTTACCTGGTATCCCACTCAGTCACATTATCATGACACTGAGCTAACCAGTCCTTGCCCTATCCTATTAATGTGGAGTGTCTGGCTAGGAAGCGACAAGTATAATTTTTTAAGACATTGGTTTGACTGGACCGGGAATCGAACTCCCGACTTTCGGGTCGATCTAAAGCGCATATTATATAATTTAATTAATGAAACCGCTATCTATGCACAGATATTTTTTTCAGCATTTATTTTTAGGGTTTCACTGCCCAGCAGAAGTTTTGACCGTTCCAAACCAATACGATTCAATCCATACATATCTAGGTCGAACCCACACTCTCTGGTGCCAGCATCGTCGAACCCAAAATGGCGCTGGTTAGTCTGGATATCGATTTCCGGCCCAAGTACTGCCCGTGTGAACGCGCATCTAAATCGCTTCATATGATTCGCCTTGCCTAGATCGCTTTACATTTTGCCCGTGTGAATACAGCTATAGAGAAAACGAGGAGAGAAATGTATTATTCAAAGTTTAATTCCTTTCTCCGCCCACTGTGGAACCACAGAACCAACTGACCCGCCCCCTGACCAGCCGGATCACAGATAACCTCTCATGGTGGTGGTGGTGGTGGTGGCGGTATACAGTCACAGTATGGAGGCAGTCCACCCAGGGACCCCCTCCCGACCCCAACCACTCCCCCGACCACTACCCCTCTGGCTAACTTTCTGCTGCATGTTGGCATAAGCCGTGTTCACACGGGGCAGTTAATTCGATTCATATCAATCGCCTTGCCTAGTTCGGCTCACATTTGGCATGTGAATGCGCGGCTGAGGTGGTTTAGGGCTGATTCGAATCATATAATTCGGATTTTATAAACCACCTATGTAAGTGGTTTATATGAACCAAATTTTATGATTCGACTTATATCGCCCGTGTGAACGCAACCGACTTACTTGAGGCGGATTAAGGACGTCACACGCATGTGCAGTCGAGACCTTAGTTTTTTACTTTCCGGTCGATCAAAAGCGCATATATAATTTGGTCTATGAACCGGATAGAGGTGCACAGATGTTTTTTTCATCATTTATTTATAGGTTTTCACTGCCCAGCAGAGGTTTTTACGGTTCCAAAACAATATGATTCAGTCTATACATATCTAGGTCGAACCCACACTCATGCGCAGATATCCGCTTCCGCCTTAAACCGACTCAAGCACTGCCCGTGTGAACGCGAAACACTTTCAAACTCGGTCCGTGTGAACAGGCCTCTGAATTGATTCATATTATTCGCCTTGTCTAAATCGCTTTAAACTTTTCCCGTGTGAACACGGCTATAGATGGACAACAGTGGTCAGTACAGTCCCTGCAACCACCATGTTGTGGTGAGGCTCATGTATGGATTACAACAGTAGCAATGTGTGTCGTAAGCAAGGTTTGAGGTGCTAGTTTAGAATTTTTCGAGTAATTAAATTGAAGTGGAATAGAATACCATTGTGTCTTTGTCATAGTTCGCTATGACCATATACACTTTTAAAAAGTACATGGTGTGAATGTATAATGTACCAAGCAAAGATTTGGATGTAAAGGGGCTGTCACATTAGGTTTTTTTGCGGGAGCGTACAGTGGCGTAGGCGCATTACGTCATATACGTCGGCTTACGCCGCCATATGCTACGCATACGCTATGCGTAGGCCGTCATGTGCCGGCGTATGCCGTTGTACGCCGCCATACGCTTTCTCCCGTCCGTCTGTCCACATTTTTTTGTGCATGCTAAAAAAATCTCGACTGGGAGCGTATGGTTCATACGCTACCTATACGTTGGTGTACGCTCCTTGTATGCCGGTGTACGCTCCTCATATGCTAGGGGTGCGCCGGCGTAGGTTACGCATACTCTCAACTTGCGTCACCGGCGTATCTCTAGTGTATGTAGCGTACGCATAACCTACGAGTTATGTTTGGGAGCGTACTCCTAGCGTATGCACAGCGTATTCCAAGCGTATGCCATAGGTGTCGACATCGATCTTGACTCATACACTACTCATACGCTCATACGCTATGCATACGCTATGCATATGCTATGCATACGCTACGCATAGGTGCCATATGCCAATCAAAACCGTCAAAAAATGTCACAGTACGCTCCTCATACGCTCCTCGTATGCTCCTCATAGGTTATGCATATGCTCAAAAACACCTGATAGGTCACCAAAGGTCATGATAGGCCGGCACGCGCAGGACTTAAGTAGGTTTTCAATACGCTCCTGCCATACACCGTAATGTGACAGGGCCTTTAGTTGTATGACTTTTTGAGTGTTAATGCCTGGATACAGCATTCCTCACTCTTTGATTGCCACACTACTTTCTGGATGTGTAGAAACAATGGCTGGTTCCTGGTTGTTTCGTTCTTCCTCTTCTATCATGCCGTCCGGTCACCGGCGAGCATTTGAAGCCTTGTGAACCCTGAAGGATCATTCTGATGATGTGCTTGATTGTCCAAAAGGGGTGGGGGGAGGGGTGAGGAGCTTTTCAGTGCAAATTAATTCAAATCATTCTAGGTTATTATGGATTCCTTGCTTTGTTGCTATTGTTGCACAATGTATTTTAACCATTTGGACAGTTTGGGTCGACTTATCTGTTTAAGATTTATATATCTGAGCTGCTCAAATATATATAGTTCACACTCTGCACCAACCATCATATCCCATACCATGCCACATTTTTGGCAATCGACACTACTCTCCTACTATCAACAATGTGTACTATATGTTAGGTTAAAATAATAATAATAAAACAACAAAACATGTTGGTAACACTAAGAGGTATCGCATACATATCAATATATATTTAACCGTTTCTCACGTTTGGTGACAAACAATGGGGCCTGCCGACCGAGATGACGCTAGGTGGCGCTCATGTACTAGCAGTCCATACTCTGTATTATGAATGCTTGCCTGACTATGATTGCCTGTATGCCAGCCTGGCTGTATGACTGCCTACCTGTCTGTATGACTCCCTCTAGACTCCACGCCTGCCTGTATGACTGGTTACCTACCTGCTTGCCTGCATACCAGTATGACTGCCTGCCTGCCTTCTTGTGTGTTTGTCTGCCTGCCTGCCTATATGAATGTATGCTTGCCTGTATGACTGTCTACCTGCAAGTATGGCTGCCTGTCTTCCTGCCTCCTGTATGACTGCCTGTATGTTTGCCTGCATATATGACTACCTGTATGCCTGTATGTATGTTTGCTTGCCTGTATAACTGCCTGTCTGTATGACTGGCTGTATGCCTGCATGTATGTATGTCTGTTTGTCTGCCTGCCTTTATGACTGGCTGTATGCATGCCTGTTTTTCTGCCTGCCTATATGAATGTATGTTTGCTTGTATGGCTGCCTGCCTGCATGTATGACCTGTCTCCTGTCTGCCTGCTTGTCTGTATGACTGCCTGTATGTTTGCCTGCATACATGACTGCCTGCGTGCCTGCCTGCCTGCCTGCCTATATCAATGTGCGGGAAAACCCCATTCAGTAATTAAAACCCAACGATAACGGCAATGCATCTGACGACTGACTTCTATGTGGCACAACGGGGCAGGCTTCGAACTGGACAGGGTATTTGTTATAGTCAGTGAGCAGGAGGTAGCGCTTGATGGGTCTTGGCACGGGCAGGTTCTCTACAAGGATCCAGATGGACTTTGTGTTAGTGGTTCTCAGGAAGCCCCGGCGGATATGCCAGCGGCACAGCACCATTAACGGTTGAACAGTGGCCCCCTGAGCCCAGAGCCAGTCGTAGACGTGGGCCCGGTTCGGGTCGCGTTTCAGTTCGAGCAGTTCAACGGGCGCGTCGTGGAGGAGCGGTGGGGAGATGGTGTTGCCGCTGTAGTAAACGGCCGGAAACAAGTCAGGGTCCGCCGTCCGGTCCCCAGCGAGCATTTGGAGGAGCCTGAGCACGACGTTTTGCTTGTGCTTCCGGTGGGGAGTCAGCGCTGCGCCGTGCGCGAGAAGCAGACTGGTACCGCTCTGGTCGCCGATGCGCACCGCCTGGCGCAGCGCGGCGCACTCAGTGCAAATTAATTCAAATCATTCTAGGTTATTATGGATTCCTTGCTTTGTTGCTATTGTTGCACAACGTATTTTAATCATTTGGACAGTTTGGGTTGACTTATCTGTTTAAGATTTATATATCTGAGCTGCTCAAATATATATAGTTCACACTCTGCACCAACCATCATATCCCATACCATGCCACATTTTTGGCAATCGACACTACTCTCCTACTATCAACAATGTGTACTATATGTTAGGTTAAAATAATAATAATAAAACAACAAAACATGTTGGTAACACGAGGTATCGCATAAATATCAATATATATTTAACCGTTTCTCACGTTTGGTGACAAACAATGGGGCTTGCTGACCGAGATGACGCTAGGTGGCACTCGTGTACTAGCAGTCCATACTCTGTATTATGAATGCTTGCCTGACTATGATTGCCTGTATGCCAGCCTGGCTGTATGACTGCCTACCTGTCTGCATGACTCCCTCTAGACTCCACACCTGCCTGTGTGACTGGTTACCTACCTGCTTGCCTGTATACCTGTATGACTGCCTGCCTGCCTTCTTGTGTATTTGTCTGCCTGCCTGCTTATATGAATGTATGCTTGCCTGTATGACTGTCTACCTGCAAGTATGGCTGCCTGTCTTCCTGCCTCCTGTATGACTGCCTGTATGTTTGCCTGCATATATGACTGCCTGCATGCTTGTATGTATGTTTGCTTGCCTGTATAACTGCCTGCCTGTCTGTATGACTGGCTGTATGCCTGCATGTATGTCTGTTTGTCTGCCTGCCTTTATGACTGGCTGTATGCATGCCTCTTTTTCTGCCTGCCTGCCTATATATATGTATGTTTGCTTGTATGGCTGCCTGCCTGCATGTATGACCTGTCTCCTGTCTGCCTTCTTGTCTGTATGACTGCCTGTATGTTTGCCTGCATACATGACTGCCTGCCTGTTTGACTGCCTGCGTGCCTGCCTGCCTGCCTGACTATATCAATGTGCGGGAAAACCCCATTCAGTAATTAAAACCCAACGATAACGGCGATGCATCTGACGACTGACTTCTATGTGGCACAACAGGGCAGGCTTCGAACTGGACGGGGTATTTGTTATAGTCAGTGAGCAGGAGGTAGCGCTTGATGGGTCTTGGCACGGGCAGGTTCTCTACGAGGATCCAGATGGACTTTGTGTTAGTGGTTCTCAGGAAGCCCCGGCGGATATGCCAGCGGCACAGCACCATTAACGGTTGAACAGTGGCCCCCTGAGCACAGAGCCAGTCGTAGACGTGGGCCCGGTCCGGGTCGCGTTTCAGTTCGAGCAGTTCAACGGGCGCGTCGTGGAGGAGCGGCGGGGAGACAGTGTTGCCGCTGTAGTAAACGGCCGGAAACAAGTCAGGGTCCGCCGTCCGGTCCCCGGCGAGCATTTGGAGGAGGCTGAGCACGACGTTTTGCTTGTACTTCCGGTGGGGAGTCAGCGCTGCGCCGTGCGCGAGAAGCAGACTGGTACCGCTCTGGTCGCCGATGCGCACCGCCTGGTGCAGCGCGGCGCACTGGTCCCCGTCCTTTTCGTTAATGCGGCAGCCCCGTACGAGCAGAGCGTGCAGCGTATCGTACCGCGCCGAGTGTAAACACAGATGGTGTGGCATGTTTCCATCGACATCAATATTAGCCATGTCGGCGCCGTGTTGCACTAGCAGTTTCACCAGGTCGGTGTGTCCGCCCTCGGCTGCCAAGTGCAGTGCTGTTTCCTTGTGCACGATCCAGCACCACGGCCGTTCTGTCAGCGTAGCAAAATCAGTCGTCGACATGTCAATGTCGGCGCCATTGTAAATGAGCGCCCTGACGATGGCCGAGTTGCCCCGTGAGGCAGCTATGTGTAGCGGGGTGAGTCGGTGCTCTCCTATCCACGGCCGCACCTCCTCCAACAGCCCGCCTTTGCAGTCAGCATCGGCACCGTGTGTGAGTAGCTGCTCGACCGTGTCGACATCGCTTCTCTCCGCTGCCAGGTGAAGGGCTGTCGAACCGTGCCTATCGGGTGCGTTTACATCTGCACCGGCCGCCAACAGAAGACCCACCAATTGCATATCGCCCGTGCCGACGGCCAAATGCAATGGCGCTTGTTCGGCTGGAATTAGCTCACCAACGATTGTAGATCTAGGCCTACTCCGGGAAATATCTCCATTGTTCGTCCCGGTCGTCCGATCCCTAGCCCATGCACTACCCAGAGTCCTGGCCGCTCCAACGGCCTCGGGCACTTCCCAGACTTCTTCCTGAACCCAGTCTCTGGACCGAGCCTTGGCCTCAACTTCAGCCCATGCCCCGCTGTACCCTTCCCAGACCTCAGCTCTAGCTCCAACCCTGACCTTGACCTTAGGCTCGGTCTTAGCCACAGGCCCCGACCTGGACCCAAACCCCAACTTGGACATGGACCCGGACCCCGACTCGAACCCAGACCTGGACCCTGACCCATCTTCAACCCCATTGGCCGACGCACCCCCCTGTATCAATGCCTGTACTATTTCTCTTCTTGCCTCACCGCCATAGTCAATCGCCAGGCTGATCGGCGTCTGTTGAAGTCGTGTAATCGCATTGGTGTTGGCGCCATGTTGCAGTAGGAAGTTTACGAGGTCCACATGACCGCCTTGAACTGCCAAGTGTAGGTTGCTCTCATTGGAAAACGAGGTGGGCATTCCCAGGTCTCCTCCATGGTCATACAGGGAACACACAATCTCCACCAGTCCCAGTGCTGACGCCCGGTGCAACGAGTTCTCACCGGAAGTGTTCACGGCGCACGCATCAGCGCCATGCTCCAAGAGCACTTCAATGACATCACACCTTCCACTGGTTACAGCCAGGTGTAATAACGTGTCACCAGATTCCAGGCGGCTGTTGATGTTTCTGTCATGGTTGATGAGGCTTTGTCGTAATTTCAGCGTGTCTCCTGATGTCACAACTTCCACCAACGACATTGGAAATGCTATCATATTTATCTCGTAGTAGGTGCATTGTAGCTTTTCAGAGCAAGTCGACAAAATATGGGTTTACCTGTAGCCACAGACAAATGCAGGTGATGAACACAGATTAGCTCAAGTTAAATTAAAACTAGCAACAACAAAAGATCAGTGAATATTAATTAAAATTAAAATAACAATGAAGTTAACTACTTTGTGACATTTAAATGTGGAATAGTTTGAATGAGCATCATTTGCTATCACTATTTGTATGTTAGGCCTACTAGTCATGGATATAAAGTAATCAGAACTTACACTGCCTGTTATTAAAATTGCATGGTCCGAGGAATATTATAAGTTGATGCTACTATTGTGGTGACATCAGTGAGCAAAGGGCTCTTATAATACTAGATCAGCCCATCATGGGGGCCTTCGTAAGATAGTAATCTCGGTCACAACTACAGGAGTTATTTTGTAATGCTTTCAATTCAAATAGCTCCAAAGTTAGCTATTTGTCATGAAAGTTATCCCAGACTAATGAAGAATTTATTTATCTAAAGCATATCGCAAAAACTCTAAGCAAACAGACCATGCAGCATTAATGAGTTTGTTGAAATTTTAATTCCTGGCGACATCTAAGGTCATATCAGGACAAGTACGAACTTGTGACAGTGCACACTCCTGGCGACCTTATAGTGCTGCCCCATTGGGAGACCAGACCGCTGCCACTATACCCTGATTTCCCACTCAGTCACATTATCCTGATACTGAGCTAACCAGTCATTGCCTTATTCCAAATACAGTAGAACCCCGTTAAACCAAGCTTGAAGGGACCCTAGAAATGTGTTTGGATTATTTGATCATTGGTTTAACCGAGCTTTGGCTTCGACTTTGACTTTGACTCCCCCCCCCCCCCACACACACTACTGCCCACACACACACTCACTTTCCCCGTCTGGCTCGCCACCCTACTCCCCCCTCCCTCCCGCATCCCCCCCCCCCCCCACACACACACTATTGCCCCCACACACTCACTTCCCTTGTGCGGATAGCCCCCCATCTCCACCCTCCACCCCCCCACCCCCACCCCCACACTATTGCTAACACTTATCCAAATAAGCGTGGTGTAAGAGTCAGTGGGGTCTCAGATGACCTTATAACCACATGAAAGTTTGGTTTAGCTGTACCGGAAGTGGCCTGGGACCGACAATTTTGTTTGGATTAACCGATAATTTGGATTAACTGACTTTGGTTTAACCAACTTTTTTATATGATAAATGGTAGCATTTTGCCGGGCTGCGAAAAAAAGTTTGGATTAACCGATCATTTGCTTTAACCGAGCTTGGTTTAACAGGGTTATACTGTAATGCCAAGATACATAGCAACAAGTAATAGTTTTGTAAGTCATCCAGGATTCAAACTCCCGACCTTCCACATGGGAAACCTGCGCTCTGACCGATTCGGCCACTGCATCCAGTCATTACTGATGGCATCAGTTCCAACACTCACCGTCTTTGTACGTCTTGTGTTCCAAACAGGTTTAGTGCTCTTGAACAGAATACCACTTCAGTACAGGAGGTGGATCGACATTTTGTACCCACGGGTAGTATTCTTTGTGCAGCGTTTTAGACTATAAGTTGTAATAGAGGGACGCCATATTGTTGCACAGCCGTCTGTGTTGCCACCCACAGTTGCTGTATTTATCAGACTGCAATTCAATGGTGATGGGAGGTAGTGGGGATGGGATGGGGGGTTGGGGAGGAGTAGGTAGTGTATATGGGTTAGGGTGGATATGTTTGGGGTAACTCACTAACCTTGGTTGTCAGGGTTACCTTCCAGCCTCTGTAACCACATCCATCCCTCAGGTGACCTAACCACAGGCATCCACCCCAAAGGTAAAATCAATACGCACCTGTGCTACTCTACCCTACTACCCTGGCAGTGAGCGCTCCGTGAATAGGCTACGTGGCGGGACCAGTGTAGCAGAACGCGAACACCAGGTGAAATAATTGACGTAGCATTGAACGTGAGTGAATTGTTGCGTGGTGTGTGTAAGTATAGCATCTGTATAGAAACATAGGATATCACCTAATGTGTCCATATAATTGTCGCACTAGTGAAACATTATATATGGACTAGTGAATGACCACAAAAACAACTGTAAAACTTGTCCGTTTTTTGTTCAAATGTTTGTATTCCTCTGAATAACATGCTGTTAGTGCTGATGCATTAGTCTTCCAGCCCTAATGGCAGTTGCCAGTACACACTAAGCAGCTCTACAACAACATAGATAGACAATTACAAGTCTTTCCAAATGACTTTTTTTGTGTATATTAGTTGATTAAGCAGGGGAAATTCCAATCACGGTCAATTGGTCTTCATCATTCCACTGCTCCTTGCCCTATCCTAGTAATGCTGAGCACCAGGCCATGTAGTGACAAGTATTGATTTTTAAGTCATTGGTTTGACTCAGCCAAGGAACCCGAGGGTTTTAATCCCATGACCTACCAGAAGGGGAGGTGGACGCTCAACTCATTCGGGCATTGCATCTTGGGCACAGAATTTAGTTGCTAAATGGTACAAACCAAAACTAAGGACATATTTGCCTTCGAACTAGTGTGGCCAGTAGTCTGGCTTTAGGCCGGACAATCCAGCTTTTGAGCTTCCTGTCTTCCATCTGGCAGCATTTGAGTCAGCTGTTAATTTATCCCAGTGGGTGAGTCACCCATTGAGTAGTACACAGCATAGCAGCAGTCAATAATAATAGGAATATCCCTTACGTGCCTTTATACTAGCATAATTCTTTTTCGTCATATATATATTATATATGTATCCAGGTAAAAAGGTATCATGTTAGAATTGTAACCTAATAACATAAGTAAAGTGATCATCTGCATTTGTTACTTTTGCTATATGGTTTCAATTCGACCAATTAAAAAAACACTGTCATACTTCTTCGCTACCTAGCCAGACGTTTGCATTACTAGGATAGGACAAGGATTTGTTTGCTCAGTATTAGGATAATGGTAACCTATAACCACGTATACAATGTCCTCTCTTTTGAAAGTTTGCAGCACATGCACATAGCTTGTACAGGATCCTGGTCATGGAAACCAGTGCCATGGTAGTGTGAAAATGGGAAATAGTGTGCCTATAGCAGGATTCGAACCTACACTTCTTGCCATTTCTGGCCCAGCGTGCTAACCAGAACACTACCTAGGCTAGCTGATACAATCACCCTGTTCACCAATATATGTTTATATGGGTATGCGGGTATTGCAGTACCTACCTGCTAAAATACCTCAGGGAGTTTGACGCCCCTGCCTTGCAAAGTTATAAACCACTGCCTTGTGGTGTACAGGTACTTGATAGAACCAAAGGCTAAGGGAGCAAACCCTAACAGAAAACCATGCTTCCATGGCAGCATTAAGGGCGGTGATGAATGGAACTCCCAACATCTCCCGACCAGCCACTGCAGGGACAAATAGTTTGCGCCTGTCTTGACATGTTCTTGCTGGTGTGAGACCTCTATTTGCTCCCCGAAAGAGTGCTGCTAGTAACTTGCAAAAGCCAGCAGCACTTCAACACTTTGCAAGCAGCTTTTATGAAATGCACAACCGCACAAAATAGCAGCGCTTAAGAAATAAAGCAGTCTTTGTCGCATTGCGACCGACAGCATGATGATGATGATGATGTTTATGTGGATCCTTGCATTAGAGGTCAGTGCAGACTGCTACAATACAAATGAGTGATATTAGAATGCCTAGTCCGATATCAGTTGTATCACTAAGCAAGCCACTGGGCATTGCAATGGATATCACAATAGGTTGGTTGTTGTAGTTTTATGTCCTGGCAACATCCAAGGTCATATCAGAATGGGAATATCACAATAGAGAATATTTTATTTATTTAGGCGTCTAAGATAGTAATAAACACGATTATGTCCAACCGGTCACAAAAATAATATGCATAATTTATAACTTTATTACGATTCTTGCCTCTGCAAGTATGCGTGTCCAAGGTTAGTCGATATCAACTAGATTAATAAACTATGGTTTATTGATGTAACTAATGGCAATGTACTCTAGGAACTTCAGGCAAGTTCTCCGAATTAGTGAGAGCACATAATCTACATCCTTAAGGGCCCATTCCTTACACGCGGTATGCGGTATGCGAATGCGACAAAAAATCGAAACGCCTTGAAGCCTATGAGCTACATTCCTTACACGCGGTATGCGAAGGCGAATGCATTTTTCCGATCGGTCCATGTAGCGATCGGTGCGGCATGCGGCATGCGGCAAGCGGGGTGCGAATAGAAACCTGAGTCTGATGTGTCCATTAGTTTAACACTAGGAGAGGCGACTGAGCATTACGGAACGGTCTCACACAGGGGTGAGGAGGGGAAACACATGGTGAGCTGGGCACCCGGGAGACATACGGTTAGGGGAAAGCTAAAAATGCTACCATATGCACAGAAATATGAATACTTATCTATAATTTGGTTATAATAAAGGTAGGAACCCTCCTGTGATGTACGAAAAGGTACATAGATATAAATGCAATATTTGGTCATATACAGAGCAGTATGGAGAATAATTGTTTATTTTTATTTTTTAAATATAGCCAGTCGTGTGCCGCATACCGCGTATAAGGAATCATGCCATTCGCATATCGCATGCCACATGCCGCATACTGCATACCACGTGTAAGGAATGCCCGCTTTATGCTTATAATATATAAGTTATATACACTGGAAGGGGTGCTCGAATCTGTAAGAGTGCTGGCTGGCTCCCCATGTGGGTGGCTGTGGGTTCAAAATCTGGCCGAGCCAAGGCAATCACTTACAAAATTTATACTTGTCGCGACCTAACCTAGCGCTCGGCATATTGAGGACAGGGCAAGGACTGGTTTCATCAGTATTGGGATAATATGAGTGAGTGGGATATTGGGTCGTGGTGCAAGAGACCCAGCTCCCCAGTGAGGTTGCACTATAAAGACACCATGAGTTCGCACTATCACAAGTTGGTTCCCATCCTGATGTGACCTTTGATTTGGCTAGGATGTACAGCCCCAACAAACAAAACATTATATTTATATACAAGCGAGCCTGTGGAGATAGTGGAGCTATGGACGCCAGTAAGAAAAGAATATATATATGTGATGTATAACGCATTATACAAGTATAAATGCGGGGAACATATACTTTCCTATTATTCCTCCATCGGCGCATTGGCGGAGTGCCCCCCCCCCCAATTGTCGGGGAGTTGTATACGGGTGCCCCCCCCCCTCGCGCCACACACACTGGTCGATATTTAACTTCTATCTATTTATTTGTTTATTTATCTATGTCGTTTTTGCATACAAGTGATAGCCCTGGGGCCGTATGCAGGAGTCAGTGTTAGCGAAGCAAAACGGTGTTTGGCGGGAATTCCGATTTAGCGGCGAAAAAATGGTATGCACGAGTCAGTGTTAGGCCTAACACCAAAGGCTTAACCGGTGTTACCTTACCCCTAAAAAATATCAGGTTTAGCGAGTTTATTAGGCCCAAATCTATTCAATGCTGTCATATTTAACAGAATTACATACGCAATAAGTGAAATTTCATCAATTTAACCCTAAATTCGAAGCATTATTAAGGCTACCGCCGCATTGGCGGCGATATTAATACTTATATTTTCGAATCGACGAACGTAAAGTAAACAAATCGCCGCCGTCGCGACCGCTGCGTCGACGTCGACATCCATACTGGCCGACGTCTACGCATTGGCGTCAGTGTATTAGCGATTTGTTTACTTTACGTTCGTCGATTCGAAAATATAACTATTAATATCACCGCCAATGCGGCAGTAGCCTTAATAACACTTCGAATTTAGGGTTAAATTGATAAAATTTCACTTATTGCGTATCTAATTCTGTTAAATACGATAGCATTTAATATATTTAAGCCTAATATATGGGTACAGACGTAGAGGGATTTCCCAAATCTATAAATAAATTCACGTTTAGCTATAATGAAAGTGTTACGCGCTTCTGCATACGATTTGACACGGGTCCCGATTTCGGTGATAGCTAAACGGTAACAGGCTCTAACACCAAACCCCGCTAACACTGACTCCTGCATACAGGCCCAGATCGTGGGTGGAATAGTAAAATTGGATGAAGATCAAAGTTTCAACTGTCAGTTTCCTACTTTTCAGAATCCAGTAAAAGTGTGAGCGGTACTGTTTCGCCAACCTGCAAGTGTGGTGGTGAACATAAGACAAATTCAGTGAAACCCCATTATATTATAACCCGCCCCAATTTAACGCAAATTCGGATATTATGCCTAGTGCACACCTACTGTTTGTGCGCACCCACCTACCATATACGATCTAAAACTCCCTGTTTCGCGCAAAAAAATCGCTAGGTGTGCGCTCCCCGCGCACACCTAGCGATTGCGATTCGCGATTAAAAACTCAGTTTTAGGGCTAAAACGGGCCGATTACGATTACGATTGCGATTCGCGATTCGAAAAATGAATCGGCCCGTTTTCAGTTTTAAGCGGGTCGGGTCGAGTCACGAGTTTTAGTGCGCGAATCGTATATGGTAGGTGTGTACCAGGCATAATGCGATGATTCATTCTACCCAGAATCCTTTAATTCAAAGATGATACAATAAACTGAACCCTTATTTAGCGTGACTCTGAATTTTTGGTGGTCGCATTATATGGACCTGAACGATCATGGGGTTATACTGTACTCACCCTGGAACCCCCGGCACCATTACCCTGGAGCATGGCACTCTTGCCTGTCTCCAAATATATTTCCAAACCAAACCAATAGTAATCAGTTTTCATAACTGAACCCCTCCATTGTGAGTATATGAGTATATACTTTTTATATTGTATTCCAAACAGCCTGTTCTGAAAACTACTAATCATATTAAATAATTGATAGGAGATACGCTATAACCCACTTCCGGAAGGTAAGTCATGTACTTTCTTGCAGGGTGGGTAGAATCTTGTTCTCAAACAGTTTTAACGCGTTGTGAATTGCCTCGTCCATGTTGAAGTACTTGAAGTTAGCGAGACCTCCAACAAAAAGAACATCTTGTTCAGTCTGCCTTCTCCTGATAAGTGAGGTAAAGCTTCTTGGTGACGTCATCTAGGATGGGGTAGTAAGGCTCTCCCTCATTCTGCCCGTACTCCTTAACAATAGTTGTGTGGTCCGATGGCTGGTTAAGGAAGTGTTTGTACTCAATTATCCGAGTGAATTCACATTTAAGCTCTGGATAGTTTACCATGGAGTTGGGTTGGCAGAAGTGGCAGTTCTTGTAGGTACTTGAGAGGCTCAAAGCCAAGATGAGCATAATAATGATCAATTGGTCCTGTGTAGATGAGCTTATCACAAGAGATGTCAGCCTTGATCTGAAAGTAATTCAATATTAAGCACCACTGTGATGGAGTACTTCAGGGGCAAGGTCTTCTTGCACACGATTCCATTTCTTGATGGTAGTTTCCAAACATCTTCTCATACATGATAGGGTTAATTCTGGGCAGCGCCATCTGCTTACTGTTAGTTATCTTCTCACACCTCGTATGGGTCTTCTTCAGCCAGATGTCCATCTCCTCTTCATTGCGGATGTTCTGCTGACACAGCATGTTGGCCGTCGTGATGTTGACAGGGATGAGAACGTACTGCCCAGGCACAAACGCGAACACCTGTGCTCCCAGCACTTCCACTCCTCGAACTCGTTGACGTACTTCCAGACGTGTTCGTATTTGGTTTGGAAGAGGTGGGCCCCGTACTTGTTGATGAGGATGCAGTTCTTATCGACGTAGTCGTAGCAGTTTCCCGCCAGGTGGCCGCGTTTGTCCGTGAACCGGGCGTATTGCTCGGCCAAGGTGCACCCCGAGAGGCCAGCGCCGACAACCACCACGTCGTAGTCGGAGACATTGTTCTCAGTGTGGAATAACCGGGCGTCACTGTACAGCTTCATCTCAGTGACACAGTATCACCTTCAGGGCCTATATGTCTGCCTTTATTGTTACTGTGACGCTCACAACTTTCCTGTGTCAAATACAGATACACACATTAAATTCGGACAGGAAAGCCGGAGAACGATGTCAGTTTTGGGAAATGGAGGTTTTATTCACATAACACTGTTATACAATCTTAGTCAGTTTTAGGGTAGTTCTAGGTCATAGATAGTTAATTCCTTCAAGCAACCTCCTACATCTCTGCAGAGGGCAGCACAGGTCACGGGTTCGAAGCCACCGAGGGGGAGCCCCGAGTCGAGCCAAACACAAAGCCAGGGCTCGGGGGGGCGACCGAGGTTACCCCGGGAGGTAATTGGAGTGAATCGTGTCCGACTCCCAGCTTCGAAGCCATTAGTGCCTTGAGGCCCATCTCACGGGCTGCGCGTGCCCAGACCGCCCCCTGCGAGATCGTACAGTATGAATTAGCCCCGGGACAGCCACTTCCTCCAGGGCTTCCCTGAGCAGCACTAAACTGCTGCAGGGTCAGTAGGATGTCAGAGTGGCGATGACTGCTGGGGTGCCTGAGTGCACCTGCAGGGCAACCCAGGCCCTGCACTACATCGCCAGGCCTGGTCTGGTGACGGCGGTGAGCTGGGTGTCGCCGGTACAACACGGGGGTTGCCCGATTTCCTGCTCACTCGTGTTCCGAGGGGATGGTAGTTCCTTTGGCCTGGCCGATGTGGGTGATGGTTTCGACATGGCTGATGCCGTGGATGATGTCGGGGGCTCCCGTTGGCGTCGTTTTGGCTTGGTTGACATGGGCACGGGTGATGCCCGGGAGATGGTGATGACGTGGGTGACATTGTGGATGCGGGTAGCGTTGCGGCCGATGCCACTGGCGTCACCGGCGTGGGTGACATGGGCAACGTCGTGGGCAACGTCGTGGGCGCGAGTGACATTGTCGACGAGGGTGACATCACCGATGAGAGTGGTGTGGGTGTTGTCATGGATATGGGCGATGCCATTGGCATCATTTTTGCCCGGGCGGCGCCATGGGCATGGTGACTTTAACATGGGTGATGTCGTGGATGTGGGTGGCATTGCGGGCGATGTCATTGATGCCGTGGGCGCGGGCGCCACGGGTAACGTCGTGGGTGTGAGTGCCGTGTGTGACACTGTGGAGGTGGGTAGTGCCGTGGGTGACATCGTGGACGCGGGTGACATCATTGCGGAGAGTGATGTGGATGGCGCCATGGCCGTGGGTGATGTCTTGGCCGTGGGTGGCACTGTGGACACGGGTAACGTCATGGGCACGAGTGATGTGGGTACTGTGGGTAACCTTCTGGATGTGGGTGACATCATTGCTGAGAGTGATGTGGGGGCGCCATGGACATGGGTGATGCCGTGGACGTGGGCCACACTGTAGTCGTGGTGACCTCATGGACATGAGTGACGTGCGTGACGACTTGAACGTGGGTGACATCACCGACGAGAGTGATGCGGGTGGGTGATGTGGGTGACCTTTTGAACATGGGTGACATCACCGACGAGAGTGATGCGGGTGGCATCATGGACATGGATGATGCCGTCGGCGTCACTCTGGCCCGGGCGACGTAGTGACATGGGTGACCTTTTGAACGTGGGCGACATCACTGAAGACAGTGATGCGGGTGGCGTCATGGACATGGGTGATGTCATTGGCGTCGTTTTTGGCTTGGGTGACGTGGGTGACATGGGTGATCCTGTGGACATGGGTGACATCACTGCTGAGAGTGATGTGGGTGGGCTCATGGACATGGGTGATGCCATGGACGTGGGTTACATCATGGTCGTAGTGACCTCATGGACATGAGTGACGCGCGTGATGACTTTGGTGTGGTGACATCGCAGACGTTGCAGTATATGTGCACGACTGGGGCGATGTGACTGTTACATCACGCATTGATGGCCTGGGTGAGTGTTGACGATAGTATGGTCACTGGTATGTTTGATGTGGTTGGTGTGGGTGATGTTGCTCTGATGCGATATCAACGTCAATTGAGGATGGCGTGGGAGGGGGCGCCCAAGGCACCAGAGGCGCAGCCGGCCCGGGGCTGCCCACACTGCCACAGCAACAATGTGCACATTAAACCGTTTTCATGACATTCGCCCAGGTTCCAGGTCGCTCGGCCAAACAGTAGGGAGCGAGCCGGCACCTGATGTGTGTCAGATCCAGGGGGTCAGGTTCGAATTCCAATAGTCCTCCCATGTGGTGTAGCTGCCTCGGGTGGTGTCATGATGACGCCGTCAGCACCGGAGATGGGGTGTCCTAGCGAGAAGATTCACCCCTACATCCAAGGGGGCGACGGCAACGTAGGCTCTTAGATTAAGTCAAGCCCTGTCACTTTTGACAACAATTCAGGTCAAAGGTGTTTACAGACTTTCTGTCGTACTGTGGGTGCCTCAGGTGGTATCACTAACGCACTGTTACTATGATCAGGCGAGAGCCGGTGGTTTGAACAAGATACGGCTGTCAGCAGCTCTGTAACTCACACATGTCCAATTCATAAAATATACTCGTTTAACTCGAAAGACACCACTAACACACAGATTATTCGTTTGATGAACTTGTAGGAACGAATCTACATAAGACTTTGTATCCCCCAGTTCATATGTTCGCCACAGTAGCCAAATTCACACAAGACCTCCTAAAGGTCTCCATAAAGCAACGTGTGAATTATTTCCTGCCGGAGCTGTCACGCACATGGGGTGATAATACAGCTAGTCGGTGCGTGATTGCTGGAAGAAACACCACGACAACCAGACTCGCTAATGCAGTAGCGATCATCGAGCCAATAGGTCCGACAACAACCCAACAATGGCGACTGTCAAATCTAGCGTACCGACTACCGGACAAGTCACTGGTTTAGCGCCAGTAATTCTGTTACTCATTCTTCATTTGATGAACTTGTAAGAGCCAAATCTACCCAGGAATTTGTATCCTCCCATATTCTTGGGTTTTAACACGATAATGACGATAAACTCAATATGTTTACCTCCGCACCGCAGTGTCACTACCTGGTCGGGCAGCATCATTTTGGTGCGTGCAGGCCAGTCGGAAGCCAGCACACATGTTGTGACACACTGTCTCCGTTTGTTGTCGCCCAACACTTTTAAGGGGGGATGCAGGTTTGAAACCTTGTACAGTCCTCCCGTAGTGGTGTAGTTACATTTTTGTGATCGGCCCGACACGTGGGTTCGAATCCTGTTGGATTGAAGGTGCTCGAGCAATGTTACAAGGTGGAGCAACCATGTTAATTACCAGTCGGGAGCTGACATCGCACATGGGCCAGGGGGGTCCGAGCGGCATCAACAATGGCGATTGCCAATCTAGCGTACCGGAAACCCAGCGGTCTAAAGCCAATAATTCTGTTAATCCTACTCGCTTGATGAACTTGTAAGAACCAATCCCCGCAAGAATCTGTATCCTCCAGCATTCTTGGGTTTCAACGGGATAATGACGCTAAGATATCATAGCGATAATCGAACCACTCAGCCAAGGTCCGACACTAAAACAATGGCGACTGTCAATCTTAGAATCTAGCGTACCGGAGGTTTTAACGGTTTAACGCCAATTATTCTGTTAATATGATCCCCCAAAGCAGCCAACTTCGCACATAAGCTGCTAACGGGTGGTATCACTAATGTATTGTCACTTGGGTGGTATCACTAACACACTGTCACTATGTGTAGGTATGTTGACATCCCCATGATGCGTCGCCGCCGTGTTGTCCCCGATCGCTGTGATCGGGAGTGTGCGAATGGGTCTATACATGTCTACCCAAAATCACTTATCATTGGCCTATATCGGAGCTGGAGGATATCCACTGCGAGTTAACAGTCTAGAGGAGCCGATCTGTCCGTCACAATGGGCAGCCGATAATACAGGTTCAGTCGCCCCGGAGATGTACTGACCAAACAATCTTCCGTTTGATGAAACTTAGTCGGAAACAAATCTAACACAAGAATTTGTATCCCTTCCTGCAATTCTTGGGTTTGACACGATATTGAACGCGTCGTCTGTGTGTTCACATGAAGCACTCGTGGAACAGAGCTGCCTTCCCGACGCTCATAGTCGTACGCCGCACCGAGTGCACATGGTGCGGTAATAGCTGTGGTCGGAGCACCCAGTCTATAGTGAATTCATAGTGATTGGAAGACGGAAAGTGTGAAGCGCACTTATTTGTCTCTCATTTTTGCTTGAGTGCAAGTAATTAGCAACACAAGGAATAAATTAGTAGCATGTGGTGAATAAGTGGTCAAATGTCCCTGTATCATCAGCCCATGCTTTTTCTAATCGGTTCTTGAATGAATTTATTGAGCCGGCATCTATAACATTTTGTGGGAGACTATTCCATATATTTATGATCCTGTTTGAGAAACTGTGTTGCCTTAATTTTGAAACGGCAATGGGTTTTACTAGTTTGAGAGTATGGCCCCCAGCTGCCTTCTCTTTTATTCAAGGTGAAAAATTGGTTCATATCTATTTTATCAAAACCTTTCATAATTTTAAATACTTCAATTATGTCACTTCTTTTCCTTCTGTAGGAAAGAGTAGGAAGTTTCAATTTCCTGAGCCTTTGTTCATAGGGTAAGTCCTTTATAACTGCAACTAGTTTCGTTGCACGTCTCTGAACCTTTTCGATCTCCAGAATATCTTTCCGTTGATGGAATAACGGACGACGACTTACTTGGTAGCTCGTACAGTTGGTCATCATTATTCTGTTACAAATTCCTCGTTTGATGAACTTGTAAGAGCCAATCTACACAAGAATTTGTATCCTCCAGCATTCTTGGGATTTAACACAATAATGAAACGACGGTTACAGGTTGGAGGAACCGGGCCGAGTGCCCGAGTGGTGGGACAAAGGCGTCCCTCGAGTGTGCGGAGTAGCACCCAGGGGTCAGCACCGGCTTTGCCGCCGAATTAACCACAATTTGAAAATTATGCGCCAACTTTTTCAAATAATTTAAGCATTATCGCTTACAGCGCGTGTGAACTGTCCGTAAGAGTCGACTGTCCTCAACACTCACGTGTTTCATGTCGGGGGTCTTCCCCCTAATCAATGAAATGATTTCATTCTTCAGATTTTTTAAAAAGCCAAGTATATATCATACTGTGGTTTTATTGTGCAGTGCCTTAGATTGGCTCCTTTTTCTTTCTTTTGCAGAAGTTTGTCCTATTAGTGTAGATGCGCTATTAAATTTACATTTTCATATAATTAGTATTATTAAAAATGATTCACTTAATGTCTATTAAATTACTTCAGCTTTCAATTATTAGCTGCATAATAGAAACTGAAATTTGTTTATATATATATATATATATATATATATATATATATATATATATAAATCTATGGTACAGCCCTAGAAAAAAAAGAAAAAGATTCCACCAATTACCCCAACAGGTGTGGGGGGGGGGGGGGCACCACCAATGCGCTAAGGATGAATAGATATATACAGTGTATGTTCCCCTTGCATTTATACTCATATACTGCATTATACATCACATAAATCTATGGTACACAAATAACATGAAGGAGAGAGAATGAGTTGGGTGTGTAATTTAATCACTGGCTCAGGGATTAATAGCCAAGATCCCGCAAGATCCCCCAACCAACTAATACTCAGGACTGTCCATAGACTCAGGCTGAACAGCAGCCAATGAGGTAGCTACCCTCATGTCATTAATGATCCTTATATTCATCGGGGTTTGCAGGTAGGTGAAGACCGTGTCCGTCTGCCAATCCCCTCGGGTTTGAAGCTCCTCGATGGTGCCCCCACACATGTACAGGTAGGTACAGCCACCACGTCGAAGGGAGTGGGAGCACGAGCGCCCCAAAACTGCATAGAAACGCCGCACGCCATGCGTGGCCGGGAGTGTTGGACAGGTGCGAGAACATGAGCAGCAGTGTTTCTAGCAGTATCGGCACGGCCTGCCACGGCGCAACCCTGCGCATCCGGCGGATGCCACGCAGGGTGGACGCGACCTGGTAGTCTGTGTAGGAGATGGGCTCCGACCCCTGCCGACGAAGGAAGAAGTTCAGCCCGAGGAGGAATAGATATATACAGTATATGTTCCCTTTGCATTTATACTCGTATAATGCGTTATACATCACATATATATATATATGTGCGTATATATATATACAGTATAACCCCTTTAAACCAAATTTGAAGGGACCTAAAAATTAGTTTGGATTAACCGATCATTGGTTTAACCGAGCTTTGGCTTTGGCTTTGACTTTAGTAAGCGTGTATTGCACATCTAATATACAATGTGTATTGCACATCTAATATACTTTGATTATTGTTTTTTTATGTATATACAGTATAACCCCGTTAAACCAGACGGGATGGCCGAGTGGGCTCATAATTCCGAATTGTGGTTGATCTGGCGGGAAGCCCGAGCCGGTCACATCCCCCTGCACTGCATGCTCCCTTGCCCCCCCCCCCCCCTCTGACCTGCATTCGGGCTCCAGTTTCCATGTTCTATGGATTTACCACGCCCACACACCCTCTTTTTTTTTAACACTCCAGGGGGTCGGCTCCCGGGCCTACCTCCTCCCAGAGTCTTCCATCCCCCTCGGCGGACCTGGATCATGTCGATTGACCTTGACATTCGCGACTTGTTCCTGTACCGTGTGCCATTATCTGTAGTCTAATAAAAACCTCTTTCTCCCACCTCCATCTCGGGCTTCCTCTGTCCAGATCAGTCAGAGCGTCCGTCTCCCGTGCTGGTAGATCGTGGGGTCGTGGGGTCGAACCCTGGTCGAGTCAAACCAATGACTTAAAAATTGATACTTGTTGCTTCCTAGCCAGGCGCTCGGCATTATTAGGACAGGGCAAGGACTGGTGTGCTCAGTGTCAGGATAATGTGACTGAGTGTGATACCAGGTCATGGTGCTGGTGGCCTGGTTTCCCAGTGGGACAGCACTATAAAGTTGCCATGAGTGCGCACTGTCACAAGTCGGTACCCGTCCTGATATGACCTTAGATGTTGCTAGGATGTAAAACAACAACAAACAACAAACCGTTAAACCAAGCTCGGTTAAACCAAAAGATCGGTTAATCCAAACTTTTTTTCGGTGGGCCGGCAAAATACTACCATTTATCATATAAAAAAGTTGCTGGGATCTCAAATGACCTTATAACCACATGAAAGTTTGGTTTAACCATACTGGAGTGGCCTGGGGTCTGACAATTTTGTTTGGATTAACCGATAATTTGGATTAACCGACTTTGATTTCACCAACTTTTTTTATATGATAAATGGTAGTATTTTGCCGGGCCGCCGAAAAAAGTTTGGATTAACCGATCGTTTGGTTTAACCGAGCTTGGTTTAACGGGGTTATACTGTATATGGATCGTGATAAGTCCGTTATCACATATAATAAGACATAGAGTCGGTTGCACTCTCCTCCACTAGCTCGGAGGAATTTGAAATAAGCAAAGTGGTATCTGACTGGCCAGTCCGATATTCAACTTATCACACTTGTCAGGCAATACGGCATTGTAATGGGTATCACCATAGAGAATAGCGCCATATTTATGTGCGCCGCATTTATGTGAAATACTCACTTCCTATCGATACGGATGGCATAAAAGGAAAAGAAATATGCTACATAACTATATCGAACATTATGTAAAAAAAAAAAAATTTTTAATCTTTATAAAAGGCATCACTTACATACGAAAAATTCTAAATATATGTGATAAGCAAAGGCAAAGCATACGAGCGCGGGCGGTCGTAGAGTGGGCGCTTGGCTAGGCTTTGGTAAGGGGGTTGGGGGTTGGGGGGGGGGGGTGGAGAGACAGAAAGACTAAACATGCAAATCAGACACATTGAGTGTGTTCACTATTTCTGCGTGAGTACTGCATGCCGCCCGCTTGTACTTTCCGCCCGTGTCTGTATGTCCCGAGCTTTAGAATGAACGCTCGTTATCCCGGATGAGGTTTTGCAGTTAGTGAAGTAGTCTGAAATGGAGAGCAATCGGATGTGGTGTGGTGGTTTCAGCGGGTTCCCGTGCTCAGAGGTGTCCCTCGCTTTCTTCTCTGTGGCTGTCTAGCGCGCTGCTTGCGCGGATTCTCGCATCAAACAACTGGGGTCACAAACCTAGCCACTTATGGCGCATGCGAAACATCTCTAGGACAAAGCTCGGGTCCGAATAATCGCGAATACGCTTCTCCGCGCTCGGGTGGACAATCTTACTTATCTTTAAATTGTGTATTTCAAATAAACAAAATAAAAATACAGCAAAATAGGATTTAAAGTATTTTATGATGGCCCAGTTTACCTATATTTCCATTTAATTAATCGAAGTTATTCTTTTTATGCACATGGCACGTGTATTTGTCGACTCCACTCGCCGTGTTCTATTTGAATTTCTGACGACTCGGATGACCCGAGTCGCCCGGGTCGTGTTAATCGATTACGGCCCGTTGATGCGAAATCCGCGCATGCGCAGAAGCAGCGCAGAAGCGAGGGACACCTCTGAGCACGGGAACCCGCTGAAACCACCACAGGACTTCCATGAATAGACCGCGTCTTGCAACATGCCTTCCTGAAACCCACACCCTCCCCTATGATTAATTCATGGTGGCTCCTCCCTGCTTCCCCTCCATTGCTTCTATTACCATGCCCTCCATGAAGGGGTGTAGCCAGGTTCTAAGGTTATTACGTAGAGCTTTTTCTTTTTAACGTCGCTATGAGACACTTGCTGTGCAGACTACACTACGTCCACACCTCTTCTATCGCCCCTCACCCGCTGGTTTCCTCTCCTGGTTTGATCTAAAAAATATATTTCAGGGGGAGGCCGACTGGCTTTTCACCTACCACCACTAATCTGTTTGTGTCTCCGGCTCGCTGCCTGGTCAACCCAGAGCAAGGAGGCACAGCTCTTTGACTGATCACATCTATTCACTTCTCTTTCTTCAATCCTACCCAATTCATTTTTTGTTGGTATCCCGGGCTTACTTCTGATAAAAGGAGTTCTTCGCTTGGATGGGGCCCTTTTCCTTTTTCACTGCCACTCTGTGCTCTTCAACTGCAAATCTTGTCTTATTCCCTTCCTGCCTCTTGAACCCTTTGGCGCCCTGACTCAAGTGCTTTGAATACATGACTCCTAGAAGTTTCTACTTCTACAAAGACTGGACTGATTTATTGGTGCCGATTCAATGCTGCAGGTTTTCAGCCTGGAACCAATACAGGTTACGAGCAACCCAAACAGTCAGATATGAGGCATACCAAATGATATTAAATTCTTTAGCGATTTTGATTTTGTATTTACCATCATAACATAGGGTTTATACAGTTTTAAAGGAAGTATATAGTTGTTATTTTGTATTTAAAATCAAAACACAAGGAAGGTATGACTCTCATCAAACAAGGGAACTAACAAGTTTTTTTAAAGTTGTTGAAAAGGAACCACTTTTGAAGTGTGCTCAAGGTAGCGGTGGTTACTCTCACAGTCCTGTTCCTGTGACAGGGCTGCTGAACAACCCATTAGAAAAGTGTCAGAAGGTTGGGTTGTAGAAATGATCACGTGATTTTGCAATTTAATACACTAAATATATTGCTCAAATACTTATCTATCACATCAAACAACTTTTGGGGTGAGTAATTGATTAAATCATTTAAATTAATACACTTTAAAAGATGAACTAATGACATTCTGTGGCTGCCATAGTGGGTTTTGTTTGTTTGTTTATTCTCTCACAATTTCTCAACTTTACGTCAATATATTCTATTCAATTCAATACTTTATTTCAGACTCAGCATTATGGTAGTTACATAAATTGGTCCATAGTAGGTACATATAAAAATAAATGTGAATGCAGGTATTGCAGGTATAGCAATACCTCAGGGAGTTTGACGCCCCCGCCCTGCAGAGTTGTAAGCCACTGCCTTGTGGTACAGGTTCTTGACAGAACCGAAGGCTAAGGGAGCAAACCCTAAACAGAAAACCATGTCACTCTGGCAGCATTAAGGGCGGTTGATGTATGGAACTCCCAACATCTCCCGACCAGCCACTGCAGGGACAAATAGTTTTGCGCCTGTCTTGACATGTTCTTGCCGGTGTGAAACCTCTATTTGCTCCCTGACAGAGTGCCGCTGGTAACTTGCAAAAGCCAGCAGCACTTCAACACTTTTGCAGGCAGCTTTCATGAAATGTACAACCGCACAAAACACCATACCGGCTCAGTCGTCGCCCGGGTTACCAAGGACCACGCTGCTCAAGCTCATCTTCCGTCGACAGCGGACAATCAGCTAGGAGGAATAGTATGAATACTACAATACCCCCCATTATCAAAATGTTGGTCTACATACAGTAATTTGTACCAATATAGATCAACACTGCACACTGGAACCACCACTTCTACAGTTAATTCCTACTGAAGCAGCTTTTGCTTTGATTTGGGTCCTTCACCCCTACTCTGGATAGGAGTGAATCTCTTATCTAGGGGAGCGATTACTCCCCCTGCTCCCCCCTAGATATGCTACTGCCTCCATGTGGCCGTACACATAGAATCTAATTGCAACACCAATACTGAATGCGGCCGTTTTCAGTGCCGTATGAGGAGGTCAATCGTTTCCCCCAAATGGTACTCGTACCATTCGGCCGTTACTACTTCTAATTTAGGCTAGTTAGGATGAGAAGCAATAACAGAAATGGAGAAAATCCTGTCTTCTTTCAATCTAAATATTCAGTCAAAGATAAATTATTACAAGTTTTCTATTTTTGAACTATATGGTGTAACAAATAATGGATGCCATGTTTCCACCATTAAAGCTGAGATTCCATATATGCGGTATGCGGCATGCGAATGCAGCATACAACATGCAGTATGCAACATGAAATACCCATGTGATTTCCTGTATTTATTGCCACAAATTTGTTAAGTAAAATCAAAATTGCTGTTTTCTCTATTGGAAATGGAGCAGTATTAGCATTCACACCGATCGGTACATGATCCGACCCACTTGCCACATTCACATTCGGACATATGAAGCAAGCACCCATGTGCATTTACATGCTTTTCCATTTTTGTTGCCGCATTCGCATTCGCATGCCGCATACCATGTATATGGAATCATAGCTTTAGGCTATATGACTTACCCATCATTGATTGATATCAAACTAGACTCGGCTACTGTGCAACCTTGTGTAGTTTGATAGTAATTCGTATAGCGCTAGATTTCGGCTGGTAACCCCCATGGTGGAAAAATGTTGGTAATTATATACACACTCGATATGAGTACTCTCCGCGATATAATATCGCAATGATTAGACTAATAGAGGATATTCCACTGCATGGTCATATATATTATAAGCGAGATTCACAAATAGCAGTAGTAGTATTGTGGTGTTCTCTGTGGTGGAGTGGTTAGAGTGTCCGACTTTTTTCTAGGTCAGAATCCTAATCTGAGGGTCGGCGGTTCGATTCCCCGTGACCCTAGTTCTGCCAATCTGGATTTCCACTGCTGTGTATAACTTACACCGTCATCAAAGGCCGGTTGCTCTCATACCATGTCTATGTGGTGTGGGAGGTTAAAAATCCCTTGGGTCGGTAAAAGTGTAGGCTTGGGCTTTCTATCGACCAGCAGTGGAATGAGGAAGACCAGTCATCTATGACTGAAATTTCCCCTGCTTAAACAACTAATGGACCAACAACAAAAACAACATTGCAAATAGGGCATAATCTATATATGAGTAATTCAGGGCTGTTGCTAGTGCCGTGGTCTGCACTGACCTCTCAGGCAAGGAGCTACATAGACAGATAGGCGTGGGTAGTTTGCACTGTTTGCATACCCCCGGCACAATTTTCTTGAGCTTATACTTATTCATCCAACGGGCTCGGTGACCTAATCGATAGAGTGCAGGCCTTGCGTGCGGAAGGATGTCAGTTCGGTTCTCGGTCGAGTCAAACCAATGACTTTCAAATGTATAGCTGTTGCTTCCTAGCCTGACACTCAGCATTACCAGGATATGGCCAGGACTGGTTAGGTCACTATCAGGATAATCTGACTGAGTGAAATATCGGGTCATAGTGCCAGTGGCCTGATTTTCCAGTGGGGCAGTACTAACTAAGTCGCCTTGAGTGTGCACTGTCACAAGTCGGTACACGTCCTGATATAACCTTAGATGCTACCATGACGTAAACCGTCAACAACCAACCAACTTATTAATACGAAAATGAGTCTGGCATCACAAAACGCAGTGTTGTAATAACAACGTTGACCTTATCATTTTTCATATAATTCACTAAGTTTGGACACAGGAGTACCATACAGTGGTTTTTATTTTTCGTTATCAGGTCGTTACAGTTTTGGTTCAGGTGTTGAGGATATGTACCGGATTCGAGCCCTTAACCCTTCCCGTTACTATTTATTCTTTTAGGTGTGGGTGCGTGGGTGAAGTTAGGTGGTGGAGTTGTCCGGTTTGCACCTGGACGAGTTGTGTGGCAGTGGAGGCGGTTCGCATTTAAACCTGGGCCGCGTTCAGGCTCCGTCTCGGAGGCGCCTCGGAGGCGCCCGTGACGTCAGGCTAGTCTGAACAACAATAGCAGTTGGTCGCCTCGAAAATGGCCGCCCCCATAGGCGGCGGCCATTTGCAATCGAAATGCTGCGCTCTGATTGGATGAAACCACTGAGCCCGGCGGCCATTTTCGAGACGCTTTTTGTCTCCAACCTGAAAAGGGAGGCGTCGCCGAGACAGACCCTGAACGCAAATAGGCCAAAAAGCATCGCCGAGACGTCGCCGAGGCGCCTCCGAGACGGACCCTGAACGCGGCCCAGGTCACGTGTGGTTTTGGCGGGAGGCTGGGTCTGGGTCCTGCTGTAACCGGGTGGTAGCCGAGGGGCCCGGGTGTTAGCCGAGGGGCCCGGTGTCGCAGTTTCAGTTCTCAACCAGACTCAGTTCTCAACATCGCTTCTGCGCATGCGTCAAAATCTAAAAGCGTCGTCTGCGCATTGTCAATGGTCATGAGCAATCTTCATACAGAAAAAGTGAAATATCTCTAAAACCAGACGACCTAGAAACAAATCGCTTTGTAGACATATAGAAAACATGTTTACCAACAAGATTATATTAAATTGATATGGTTAGGGTTGTGGATTTCTAGTTGAGAACTGAAACTGCGACACCGGCAAACTCAAGTTTTTCTTTGTTGTTGTTTTGGGTCGCGAGCAATCTTTGTACAGAAAAAGTGAAATATCTCTAGAACCACACTACGTGGAAACAAATCGCTTGGTACACATATAGAAAACATGGTTACCGAAAAGATTATATTAATTTATGACAGTGACACTTAGTGACAGTATGAGGCAGCGATCGGCGAAGGTTTGAATCGGGCTGATGTTGACACATGTTCAGACGATGCTTTGACCCATGCGCAGATGCTTTGAAGCATGCGCAGAAGCGATGTTGAGAACTGAGTCTGGTTGAGAACTGAAACTGCGACACCGGGTGGTAGCTGAGGGGCCCGGGTGGTAGTTAATCCGCAGTGATCTGTTTGAGCACTGAAGTCTAACCTTATGACCAGTTTGATCGGTTAGCCATAGCTCGACTTTTGGATTGTGTAGTTGGTATATTTTATCACGGATTGCATAAGAAGTCCATCGATGAAACACATTGGGATATTGACACACCAGCATTCAGACTCCTGTGTTGGAGTTTCTGGGGTCTCCGGGGAGGCTCGCTGCGCCTCATCTGCCGCTCCACCCCTACCTCCCCCGCCCGTGCTCGTCAGGAACCAGGTCTGCCTGCCTGCCTGCCTGCCATCACCTAGGTCTGCCTGCCTGCCTGCCTGCCATCACCTAGGCCTGCCTGCCTGCCATCACCTAGGTCTGCCTGCCTGCCATCACCTAGGTCTGCCTGCCTGCCCTGCTGCCTGCCTGCCTGCCATCACCTAGGTCTGCCTGCCTGCCTGCCATCACCTAGGCTGCCTGCCATCACCTAGGTCTGCCTGCCTGCCATCACCTAGGTCTGCCTGCCGTGCCATCACCTAGGTCTGCTGCCTGCCATCACCTAGGTCGCCTGCCTTGCCATCACCTAGGTCTGCCTGCCTGCCTGCCATCACCTAGGTCTGCCTGCCTGCCATCACCTAGGTCTGCCTGCATGCCTGCCATCACCTAGGTCTGCCTGCCTGCCATCACCTAGGTCTGTCTGCCTGCCTGCCTGCCATCACCTAGGTCTGCCTGCCTGCCTGCCATCACCTAGGTCTGCCTGCCTGCCTGCCTGCCATCACCTAGGTCTGCCTGCCTGCCATCACCTAGGTCTGTCTGCCTGCCATCACCTAGGTCTGCCTGCCTGCCTGCCATCACCTAGGTCTGCCTGCCTGCCTGCCTGCCATCACCTAGGTCTGCCTGCCTGCCATCACCTAGGTCTGCCTGCCTGCCTGCCATCACCTAGGTCTGCCTGCCTGCCTGGATGCCATCACCTAGGTCTGCCTGCCTGCCTGCCTGCCTGCCATCACCTAGGTCTGCCTGCCTGCCTGCCTGCCATCACCTAGGTCTGCCTGCCTGCCTGCCATCACCTAACATTAGTAACAGTCAATAATGTTCTTTGGCGCCATCTGGTGTCTTCTGTTGTCCCCTTGACGATCAGACGCTCATGTGACTACGTGTAACGAATCAGAGAGCAGTATTTAGCTTCAATATGGCGGACAGTTGTTGATGTTTGTGGTGTTGACAGACGATAAACCTAACTTTGGGAAGTGTTCTGTAAAGGAATGGAATTTCTGGCAACTATATTTAGTTGACATAGTGAGAATCAAAGGTATAGTATATAAATATGCTCCTACCGAGTTTGTGTTCTGTGATTAAATCGTTCGCATAGGCCAGGATTGAGTGGCACTCCAGATGAACTCTCATTCATTTCAAGGCCAAGCATTGAAGCAAAGCTACTGCCTACTACTACTACTAGTACTAGTCGTTTAGTAATAGAGGGGGGGGGGGTGTAATGACATCACAAGACAACTTTCGGTGGCCATATTGGATTACATACAGAAGGCTTGCAGTTTATTTCCTGATTTGTTGGTTTATTTGTCACTGTTTTGAGCAGTTTGGCCTCAGAAGTTCTGTAAGTAAACACATTGAATCATAGTGACATTGGATGTAAACTGCCCAGAACCTCCCAGAACACAAGAAAACTCTGTTTTACTGCATCTGCATGCATTCACAACATGGCATGGGAGGGTGCTCATAATCCAAGATGGCTGACTGCTGAGTGATGACATCATGTGCACTCCCTCTATAGTAGGCCTACTTGTACTAAAGCACGTTTGCATGCGGGGAAATCCTAGGCCCTAGCCTCCTGATGTATTATTGAATTATGTCAGCACGGTTAAGCTTAGATAAAAGATTCACCCGGTACTTTTAGTACACGGGTGAAGGACAACATACTGTAAATACGGGCGAAAATAGCTTTAGTATGGAACCTGAACTATAAACTGTGGCTCCAGTATCAAATGGCTACATATATAGGCACAGAGTTGGTGAAATGGGCGAGAATGCAAAAAGACAAGATGGCGGCCAGAGAACGCCGTCGATTTCACTTTTAAATCTGATTAAACTAGATATTATATTATATTTTTCAACTCAAAGGTAGCGGGCTATCAATAAGACATATGTAAAGAATGAATGTTGCTTCTTAGATTGTGAAATTAGGCTCACATTTCCTTAACCCGCTTTTTCGACCGTTTTTATATAGGGTTGGTATTCACCCGTGTACTGCAAGTACGGGTGAATGCTTTATCTAGGTTAAGCTTTGCCCCTTGCCCTGGTATATATTTAGTGCTGTTAGTGTTACTGACTTTGCGCCATGACATTAACACTGGCACTGGTAAAGGCCTGTAAAAGAAAGTCTCATCAGTTCGCGAGGAATTAGCCTAACCAAGTTCTTGATTTGAAGTTGAAGTTGAAGTTGATTAAAAACCTCAACTTAATTCTTATGTGATTAGAACAGTTCCAGTTGACTTCACCTTTTCCGGTCATATTAATTAATCTGAATCACTGGGATGCCAGCAAGATTGCTGAATATGTTATATGCCAATATCATGAATATGGTCGATGTGGGGAGTTAGTTTAGTCTTAATACGTCCTTTTCGAGCTATCATCACTTACTCAGTCACCGGATGTTACATTGAGCTAATCGGTGGAGTGCATTAATATGTCGTGAGGCTGTCCTGGTGTTACCTTAGATGTTGCTAGAACGTAAAACCACAACAATAAGCAGTACCTTATTTTGTTTTTAATTCAGATGAGGGTTTCTGTACGCCACTCCTGTGTTTACTATATTACATACAAACTAACAAAACCAATGTGTAGATTACATTGCCAGACCTGTGCACCTTCCGGATTTTTCCGGATTTGTTCCAGATTGCACGGGGAAATACGGTTTCTTGCCCTTTGTTCCGGAAATTGGTGTATTTTTTATCACATTAAAAGTTACTGATCCCATCTGTACAAATACTGAAAGTATTACTGAAAGTCTCTGAAAAGAAGTCTGAAAATGACTTTCAGAATACTGATAGTGTTTTTCCCGTGTCCACAGGTCTGTAATAAGCTTGTGGTTTTGTGTTTCTTTTTCATTGTAAATGTGTTACTGAAAGTCATTCAAGAATACAGAAAATAGCTTCATGACAATACGGAAAGCTGCGAGATCGGGTGCACAGGTCTCCATTGCCAATTCACACGATTCACGCGGGACCTAATTAGGCATCATAACAAGGTTGAGTATGCGTCGGGTATTGGAAATGGCAGTAAGACACTGCTGTGTGCTGATGTGTATGAACTACAACATCAGAACTACAACATATATTAAAGGAGTAAAATGTGAAGATATTCACATTTTAAACTATCATATTCATTTTTGCATACATTTCTTCTATCTATTGGTCAATTTTCATGAAGATTGAGTGATGATCAGATGCATTTCAGTAGGCAATGTCAACAAAGTCGCTCACCCTGGTTGCCAATCTTTTCTTAAATTCAAAATTGCATAACTTTCTTAAATATATTAACAAAATATATTTTAACCCTTTTAAAGCTTTTTTAAATTTATAATTACTAAGACTAGTTGTTTAACTGTGCTACACAGATAACTATGCTGACAGTGCTGCATTACATGATACCATCATAACTATGCAGACTTGAAGTTGACAGTCACATTGTAGTTAAAGAATGGGAAAATCACCATGCAAGGGTCACCCAATCTTCGTGAAAATTGGCCAATAGATAGAAAACAGTTATGCAAAGATGAACATGGTAGGTTAAAAAATTAATACCCTCGCATTTGAGTGATTTCGAGAGGTATTGATCGACAAAAAAGTATTCACATTACTTTTCATACAGCGGCGCCTCGCTGATGCATACGTGGCCTTGGTATGGTTTCAACATGGCCGCGGCATGAATAGCGTCAATACAACATTCATTCAAAATCTTAGTTGCCTTTTAATAGGGCTTGCCTCAAATCATGGCAGGTGCTAACATGGATATTCATAATCATAGGCCCCCACATCTGAGTAATCAGTCAATCAAACAGACTTCATAGTACCTTAACTTTATGTTTGCAAAATTCTTTAAATCTGTGCACTAAAATAGCAGCCTTGCTGAAATAAATATTTCCAGGTAATGCCACGTTAAATTTCTTCGTCGGAATGTGTTACTTTTGCCTGATCAGAATTTGGGCTCAACAAAATCACATCTGAAAGTTGGTCCACACAGCCCCGGGTGAGGGTGAGGGTGAGGGTGAGGGATCAAGCACATAAAGAATAATATCCATGCATGGTAGTTGATATCTTGTTGTGTTGTGGGTACTGACTACACATACAAGTTGATGTTAGATTGACAACTCCATCATTGGGATTTGGACTACTATAATGGATGAGTTGTAGATTCCACTTTGACCGAATGTATGGGGATATGCAATATACATCCAATTAGATCCTTGTGAATTTAACTCTGACTATCGACGATGTTGATGTAGCTGGCTACAACAGTCTAGGTTTCTGCGTGACAATACTAACGCTTCTATAATAGAAGCAGCGTGCTCAGGTAACTCCAGGCTATGTGTAAATCCCGTTTTCTATAAGAATGGCTGCGATTTATGGTAAATTATACTTAAAGCCCAATAATTTGATGGAAGCATCAATTTTTTAAGACCAAAACTAGATTTGATCCTACATATCAAACTTAGATATTGGTACACTCATTAAACATGTTTTGCTGCATGTAACTTATAAGGAATACTAAGTCAATTTAATATAACTTTAGAAGCTGTCACTGATGAAGCTTGTGGTTGTGCACACGAAAATTAATTTAGCATGTTTTCACCTCAACTATCTCCAAAGTTCACAATTTATAAATAAAAGTTTATTCAAACCTAAAGTAAGGTCGATTATAATTATCAACTGAATATATTCATCTTAAAATAAATATGGCAAGAACTGAAAAAATATCGGATTATGCAACTTTAACTTCTTAAGTTAATTGAAATGATAAACTTGTAATATTGAACCAATATTAACATGGAATCACTTTCTAATGACCAGTTTCTCTTCAGGCGGGGCTCAGACTGATGCCAGTGGCAGGTATAAACCACCAATGAGGACGTAACCATGCATCACCGACCACCAGATCGCCAGAAAAAGACGAACGCAGAAGAAGAGGATGAGATTACGCGAGATTTGGTATGTACCAGTTCCTACCCCTTAAATTCAGGTTGCTGTGTTGTTAAAGTGGCCCGGTATACCTCGTGGCGACGGGAACCGTACTCCGACAAATTCTCTCCAAGCACAACTCTGCTGAGTTTTTATGTTTATATAACCAGATATGTGGGGGGAGAGTTATAGACTCACTGCACCTGAACTGGGTCAGGGAGAGTGCTGAGGCTGGGTGATAAGTGGGTCAGTGCTGCGGAAAGTGTAGGGGAGCCTGAACTGAGACAAGTAGTTATGTGTCATTTCGGTGGCCTAGTGGTTAAGGTGTTGAACTTGTAATCTGAGGTTGTTTGGTGTTGTGGGTTCAAACCCCATAGTGCCATACAGTCCAAAACCTTTTTACATTCAACAACAAAATAAAGTTTTCCTTCTATATGTGTTCCTGATTGAATTATCCAATGTAATTGTACAAAAATATATTTTACATTAAAGCAAATATATTTCCTGTTTGAACTACTCTAAAGAAAATAGAAAATACCTCAGTTTTACTCTCCCTTCTCTCCACTCACCCAGCCATCTTCACAACAACAGCTGTCACATGACCAATCTAGGTCACTCTACACCACCAAGTTCAAAAGTTCAGTTCTAAGCATGCACCACATGTGGCACAAATTAGAACTATTCTGAGTTTGTTTGTTTTCCCGAACACCTATACCGATTCGCTTTAAGTTTAATATTATTATCTAAGTTATTATCATCATGGGCGAGGTTCATAAGAATTGTCTTAGAATCCTCACTCCAATGCTGTGAAAATGTAATAAACTGATATGAATCAACAGTTTTAGAGATGCACATTAAAGGTCCAGTCCTAAATTAAAAATTTTGCACCGTACAAACCTTTGTTGTGGGTGAACATTTGAATCGGTAATACTACTGATTCGGACAGGAAGCTCGAGACTGGAGTGGGAGAAGGAGGGTTTATTTAGGCACAGTATTAAGTGGTACAGAGGGTTAAATTGCATGACGGATCAGTAATCAATGTCATTTTTGAGTTCAGTCCACTTGGTCTATGTCGGCCGATGGTAGAGGGAGGACCTGGGAGCCCAAGGAGGTAGGCCTGGGCCCGTATGCATGAACAATTATTTATCGCCGCCGGTGGTAAGGACCGAGTTCGGGGTAGCTATGGCCGGGGGTAGGAAATGGGTCATGGGCTATGCATGGAGCCAAATCGGCGCGGAGGTAGCTACCCTTGTAATTATTTATAGATTTGGGAAATCCCTCTGCGTTTATAGCCATATATTAGGCTCAAATCTATTGAATGCGATCATATTTAACAGAATTAGATACACAATAAGTGAAATTTTATCAATTTAACTCTAAATCCGAAGCGTTATTAAGGCTACCGCCGCATTGGCGGCGATATTAATATTTATATTTTCGAATCGACGAACGTACAGTAAACAAACCGCCGCCGCCGCCAGAAATGGCCCTGACCCTGTCACACTATGACGTTTCTCACCGGCGACCCGTCAGCGTTGTAAATAAAATTAAAGCGTGTCTCTGTCTCTGTCTGTGTCTCTGTGTCTGTATGTGTCTGTCTGTGTCTCTGCCTCTGTCTCTGTGTCTGTATGTGTCTCTGTCTGTGTCTGTCTCTGTATGTGTCTCTGTCTGTGTCTGTGTCTCTGTCTGTGTGTCTGTGTCTCTGTCTCTGTCTGTGTCTCTGTCTGTGTCTGTGTCTCTGTGTTTGTGTCTCTGTGTCTGTCTCTGTCTCTGTCTCGCTCTGTGTCTCTGTGTCTGTCTCTGTATGTGTGTCTGTCTGTGTCTCTGTGTCTCTGTCTCTGTCTGTGTCTCTGTCTCTGTCTCTGTGTCTGTCTCTGTATGTGTGTGTGTCTCTGTCTGTATCTGTGTCTGTATGTGTATCTGTCGGTGTCTCTGTCTGTGTCCTCTGTCTGTGTCTCTGTCTGTGTCTCCGTCTGTCTGTGTCTGTGCCTCTGTCTCGGTCTCTCTCTCTCTCTGAGACACAGAGACACACACACAGACAAAGAGACACAGACAGAGACGCATATATAGACACATACACAGACACAGACACAGACAGAGACACAGCCAGAGACACAGACACTCACAGACACAGACACACACACACAGACAGAGACACATACAGGGACAGACACAGAGACACAGACAGAGACACAGAGACAGACACAGAGACACAGAGAGAGACACAGACACAGAGACACAGACAGAGACCCAATCAGAGACACAGACACAGACAGAGACACATACAGAGACACATACAGAGACACATACAGAGACAGACACAGAGACAGAGACACATACAGAGACAGACACACAGACAGAGACACACAGACGGAGACACAGACAGAGACACATACAGAGACAGACACAGAGACAGAGAGAGAGACGCAGACACAGAGACACAGAGACACACACACAGACAGAGACACAGACAGGGACGTTTCGCCTAAAAAGGACACACGTCGCCGCGCGTTGGAGAGAAACGTCGTAGTGTGACAGGGGTATATGGAACGCGACGTCGAGGCGGCGGCGGCGATTTGTTTACTTTACATTCGTCGATTCGACACTATTAATATCGCGGCCAATGCGGCGGTGGCCTTAATAACGGTTCGAATTTAGGGTTAAATTGATAAAACTTCACTTATTGGGTATGTAATTCTGTTAAATATGATCGCATTCAATAGATTTGGCCCAAGTCGGTCCCTACCCCCACCCTTATACCTGCTACGTAGTAGGGGTAGCTTACCCGACTTTTATCCCC
The DNA here is from genome assembly GCA_030323885.1 of Branchipolynoe longqiensis. NCBI lineage: Eukaryota > Metazoa > Annelida > Polychaeta > Phyllodocida > Polynoidae > Branchipolynoe > Branchipolynoe longqiensis. The sequence goes on from CM059186.1 coordinate 13,190,305, forward strand.
CCGGGGTTGGCCTACCCTGCTCACATGCATACCGACTTTTCGACGCTACCCTGGATATCCCCGCTACCCCGAGAGGTAGGGCGCTACCCCCGCGTCATGCATACGGCCCCAGGGAGCCGACCCCCATGCAGTGTCAGTAAAATAGAGGGTGGGTGGGCGTGGTAAAAACAATACACGTTTGAAACTGGAGCCCTAATGCGGCTCAGGTGGGGGTAAGCTGAGGAGGGGGTGGGGGGCGCATGCGCCACTTAGTGATGTCAGCGTCTCGGGTTTCCTCCGCCGGATCTACCACAATTCTAAATTATGGGCCAATTTCACTGGCTTCCCGTGCAGAAGGTCGCGGCTTCGTATCCCAGACGAGTCAAACTAATGACTTGAAAATTGATACTTGTCGCTACCTTGCCTGGTATTCGGCATTAATAGGAATGGGAAAGGACTGGTTAGCTCAGTACAGGATAATATGACTTCGTAGGATATCGGGTCATGGTGCCGGTGGCCCAGTCTCCCAGTGGGCAGTCACTATAAAGTCGCCATGACTGCACGCTATCACAAGTCAGTACCCGTCCTGATATGACGACCTTAGTTGTTGCTAGGATGTAAAGCCGCAATAAACAAGCTATTTATGCTATGTTAAAGTTGCATAGTCCGATGGTTTTGTCATTTTTCTGAGGTGCATACATTAAATTGATTGCTACAATCTACTTTACCTTAGTTTGACGTAACTTTTATTTTAGATGCCTACGTTTTGAGATATTTGAAGTGCAAACATGTGAAATTAGTTTTGGCAAGCATGCACCAAAACTCTGACACCAAAGGCTTCAGCAGTAACAGCTTCTATTAAGCTATCTCAGTATTACCTTCTATATGGCAACAAATGTTTAATAAGTGCCTCAGTATCTAGAATCAGTGCCTTACTGCCTAGATATGTAATATCAATTCTAGATAATTGTTTTTGTTTTGAAAATTTGATGCTTCATCGCTCTCTGCAGCTTAAAAGTAACCCCATATAGCACAGATTCTTTTATTTTAATTTTGTTATATATTTTTAGTGCTGCATTTTTAGGAACGCATCTAACGCGCTAACTGACGTGTTACTGTGATTCCATGTGTTGATCTGTGGTCTGGCTGTGAACATCTGCTCCCTTTCAGTGCAGTACCAATGGCATCAGCTACAGCTGCTTGCTGCAGAATGGCATGGCCACTGTGCAGCTGGAGATGTTCTTCTCCGGCTACCCGCGCATGCTCGGTCTGCCTCACTTCCCGAATCTTCTCTCTCTGGTGATTGTTGGCCAGACCGTGTCCCACATTGAAGGTCTAGAGAACGTTCCCCATCTACGTGAGCTCTGGGTTGTAGAGTGTAAACTTCAGGTGAGGCTGAGTCTTTTTTCCCTCTTTCTCTTTTTCCCCTTTTCCCTTTTTTTGTTCAGATATTCCGTGTTATCTTCGGTACATCACTTTCTATTCTTATGTATATTCCTGTTAGCATGTATCAATTAAGCAAGGTAAATTTTAGTTGTGAACAATAAAATACAGGGTTCCTACGGGACCTGGAAAGTCTTGAAAAGTTTTTAACTTCATTTGCCTGATTTCAAGGCCTTGTAAAGCCTTGAATTTAACCTATTTTGGGTAATTAGTCTTGAAAAGCTTTGAATTCCATTAAACTGTCCCCACTGATCTAAATTAGTCTGAAATCACCATTGGTTTCCCCCCCCCCCCTGAAATTCGAATGAAAATAGTCTTAAATTCCTATTAAAAAAACAGCCTTGAATTCCATATCTTCGCAGACCCTGGAAATTTTGCCACAGAGCATACACACTCAGCTGAAACTCAGGTTGCTGGTCAGATTTGGAAGCAAGTACTACGTTTGTGTAGCGTAATGTAATGATTAATAAATTGAATAATAATATATGAATAGTTTATGCCCGAGACGCCCTTGACATTTCTATTCTATTCTGCTACAGTTTTGTGCTGGCTTTTATTATTTTGAGTACTATCAAAAGCATTAATTAGTTCTGAAGTCCTACTCAAAACACAAGTTCTCACCACTACCGCCAGAGGGCGAGTTGGTGGTGGAAATCGTGTATTAGTCGTCTTTATTCCACAGCTGCTTGTCATATCCTAGTAATGCTGACCACCAGGCCAAGTAGTGGCAAGTGTCCATTCCTAAGTATTTGGTTTTACTCAGTCGGGGATTGAGCCCACGGCGTCCTGCATCGCTCCCACAACATTGGTGCTGTGACCAGGATCCTGTATTTTTGGTAAACCTATCCTTTGTATGTATATATGTAAGTGCGCTGCCTGTATGTGTATAATTGTAAGCGTTAAATGACTTATGGGCATAAACTATTTAAAAGACTTGACCACTCCAAGGGGATGAGTCTGTACTGACCTTGCAGGCAAGGATCCACACCGACATGCAGAGTGATTGCGTCAGGGAATCTAGATAGTCTAATGGTTAGGACGCTAACCCTGGAATAGCAAGAAATGTGGGTTTGATACATACTCTAGCCACAATGTTTCCCTTTGTTTGCATAGCCCCTTCCCTTACAACAAGAGATTGAATCATGGGTTTTGTATTTTTTTCCCGTTTTATGTAATTGGCAGAAAATCGAAGGCCTTAAATTCGTCAAGCATCTTCAGAAGTTATACCTGTACAGCAACGAGATCTCACAAATTGACAACTTGGACCATCTGTCAGAGCTGGAAGTACTCTGGCTTCACGGGAACAAGATCACAGACATTGAGGCAAGACAATATGCTATATAACATGTGTTGTTGTAATCATTCTTTTAATTCTTATTATTCTATTAATTTATTCAGCAGGACAAATTTCAACTGTGTTCAATTGGTCTTCCTTCTTCCACTATTCCTTACATGGGTACATCTGGTATATCAAATTAAAACTGCATGACTTGTTTCTCTATTTCTTTTTAAGGTGAACGTACAATATATACTATATAATTATAATATATATATAATATATATTAAATATATATTTTTTATATTAATAAATATATAATATTTGTTACTTTAGATGTTGCTAGGCTGTAAAACAACAACAGACAATATTCGTTTATATATAATGCCCATAGCTTAATCTACCATAGCATATACACATTTATCCTATGCGGCATCATCTATGGTTATTTAATAATGTAGATGTGATATGTGGAGTAAGTCAAATAAATGTACTGACTACCTTTTGAAACAAGGCGTTTGGAATAACAAATAATAAAAGTAAATAGCCATTGCCTTCAGTGCTAAAGGAATCCACCAATGTGTCCGTTAAATTGATATATATATATATATATATATATTATATATGTAGGTACGCATTAAGCCGAAGGCAGTGTGGTGGATACAGTTTTATTATTAAGTCAGTGTAGAAGTATCTGGCTGAGCTACAAATGCTCTACCGGAATATATAGAATAAAAGGATAAAAAAGCAAATATAAGAATAAAAATAAAAGTAAATGGAACAGGTGTGTATGAGCCTAGTGGCAGCAAGCAAGTGAGCAGCCAGTGGGATCAGTGGTGTATACATATCACAGGTGGGTAGGCTGGTGGAATAGCCAAACCCCTCCCTGGGGTTCATGGAACCGGAGGGAGGGGGCAGCACCATGTGATTCCTACATCCGCATATACTGTAGTATATACGTTGGTGTAGGTACGCATTAAGCCGAAGGCAGTGTGGTGGATACAGTTTTATTATTAAGTCAGTGTAGAAGTATCTGGCTGAGCTACAAATGCCAAGTCCACCAGGACCCTCCAGACAGAACTAGCTAACACCCCCGAGACAAGACGCTACCCGCATGTCCGAGACTATTCGGTCCGACAGGGGGCGCGCGATATACTTATAAACTGCGTCAGACGACCAATCGCCCCTAAGCCGAATTTCATCGATCGGGGCCCCTTGAAGGGCGAGGTAAGTACACCCGCCCCGGCGGAGAGAATGGCATGAGAAATTCTCACTGTCTAAGCCGGCTAGTGCGGCAAAGTACTTTATAGTAGACTGGAGTGTAGCGTAGTCCAGGGGTGAATAGCCACCTGCCCGGGGGACCTGGAAGGCAGGCTCGCTGGGAGATACTTTGACTTGCGAGAAATGTTTTCTCACCCAGAATACGGCGCACAAGTCCGTATTGGGCACGCAAGCGACAGGGATAAGCAGCTCGCGTTCGGCAAACTGAATGGTCTTAGACCGGCGAACGGTCAGCAACATACCCCATGGGTGAAAGGAGAAATCGGAACGGAGTAAAACCGATTCGGAATTAGTTAACTGACATTTTCGCAACAGGGCCCTAAACCCGGTCAGTATGGCTGCCCGTGTTGCCACATGGCCTTCGCTATCAGACATAAGCGAGAACATCCTAATTAATTGAGATGGCAGTAGGGGGAGGGCACGCTTGACTGAGCATCCCAACATACGCTTTGCCCCGCCCATTATGGTTCGGACTTGGTGCGAGGCGAAGTCAATAGGCGCGCTGCCCTCGGATTTAAGAAAGAAATTTAGAGCGCTCAAGTAGTTAGTGATCGATGAATATTTTAAAGTGCGGGCTAACCAGACCACGTATATCGCAACCTGAGAAGGGGGGCAAGGCAGGGGCGATAAGATCCCCTTAAACTCGTCTATGAAGCTGAAGTACTTTCGTAGCTGCATGGATCTGGTTGAGCGAGAATTTGTAGAATAATACTGATCGCTCATAGCCTTAGCCGCCCCTCTCAAGAGATCTAGGCCTGCAACGACACAAGGGGAAACAATTCAGGCAAACAGGGAGGCACAACACAGTTGAGCGGTACAGTCCGCCTCAGCTATGCGGGTCTTGCTAGAGGGTTCCCTCCAGCGGCTAAGTGAATCACAGATTATGTTATCACCGCTGCGGACATATGCGGATTTAATATCAAAATTAAAGTGGACAGAGAGCCAGAAGAGCTCTTTGACATAGACCATTATCTGCTTATTAATACACCTGCCTGTAGAGAGTGATGCGCGCACGGTGTTATTGTCTGTCACAAACACAATGCAGTGGTCCCTCCATAGGTGGCCCCAGCGGCGGGCGGCAGCAACGACCGCCCACATTTCCTTCACGTTAATGTGTGCGCCCTTGCACGCCCAGTTGCCTTCGGCGTAATGGTGACCCACCTCAGCGGGGAGGTCAGGTTCCTCAATGAAGCTGCCAACAAGCCAATCGCCCGCATGGGCCACTCCAAACCCCCAGCATGACGCGTCACTATAAACCGCGATAGAAGTCGCATGAACACCCAAAATCTTCGCATAACCGTTAAAGGTTTCAGCGTAGTTCAGCCACCAGTGCAATTCAGAACGGAACTCTGCGTTCAGCCTTAATTTATAGTAGGGGTTCATTAACTGGCGTATAGCGTCGTATACTCTGGTGGAGAAGGAGCGGCCGCCGCGGACGACCGTAGCGCAATGGGCTAGCAGGCCGCCCAACTTTTCGAGCTCCTTTCGAGTAACCTTCCTGCGGCCCAAGAATTCACGCAGAATGCGCTTTAGTTTAAGAATTTTGTCAATAGGCAATCTCAGCTGGAGCATAACGGAGTCGATCTCTATGCCCAGAAACCTTGAGCATTGGGAAGGGGCTGAAAGCTTATGGTAAGTTAGATAGAAGCCTAAGCGGCGGAGAACTTTAATTACAATATATTGGTTACGTAAACATTCATTATAATCATCACCGAGGACGGCAAAGTCGTCCAAGTAATTCACAATATGGGTAACGCCCTCCTTACGGGCGCAGCGAACAATAAAATCAGAAATTTTGCTAAAAATGTAGGGGCTCGAGGAGAGTCCCATACACAAGCGGTTATCAAAAAATAATTTGCTCCCGCCACCGAAGTTCCATCTGATTGCCTGGCGAGGGCGGTCAGAAGGGTGAATATTAAGGGCCCTATAGGCATCCTTTATGTCTATACAGGCGATGAAGTCACCCTGTGCCATAACCTTCACCAAGTCTCCGACTCCAAGGTATGAAAATTTATTTGAAACTTCGGCAACATAGTTATTCACCGATCGCCCGACAGGTTTACTGCAGTCGACGATTGTTCGGTAGCCGCCCCCATTTGATTTCGGAACGGCAAAGACGTTATGAACGCACAATGCCTCGCCACTCGCCCGGCTTATATAATCACAAGAAAGTTCGGTGCGTAGCTTTGAATCAATAAAAATGCTCTGGTTGCTCTTAATACAATTACCTGCGTAAACCGCGCAACATGAAGGATTTATAACCTTGAAACCGAAAATCGCCCCATGCAGAACGAATTCGGTGTCAGGGTCAACGCACCCCCCGGCAAAGCAATCACAGAAACAGCGGCATGGTCTAATCTGAGATAAATGATTTGCTATATAGTGCGTGCACAGGCACGTAGAGGCCGAACAGGCGGCAGTGACAGTAAAGGTGACGCTTTCATTAGAGTAAGTGTCAAGGGCGGACACACAAAGGCCTTGCTCAAAGGCCTTAACACTCAACCAGTCAATGTTAGCCGATTCAAGGGCATATCGTAACAAGGGGTTGGCTAGTTGGCACGGGGGGCGGGGGCAGACAGCCCCGCCCCCCGCGCCAACACGTGCGGATATTACCGGCGCGCTACCAATGCACCCTGCGCCCGAAGGGCCTGATTTGTCGGCGTCGCGGGGGCGGACAATGTGGCAGTTAACGCCATTAGTGTGGCTCACAATGCCTGTGCTGGTAATGACTTGACTAGGGGCGCCTACCTGGCGACAATTAGAGTTGCTGGGACACATACCCACTCCCATTACATCAAAACAATGCACAAAATCGTCAGTACCGGCTTCAGAAAGATGGGGGGGTGTAACAACCAGCGTTATGTCGAGGCCAGGGCGGGAGTCTGAGTCTGAAGCGACATAGTCATCAGTAGCAAATACACAGTTGCGAACTTTTCTCCGACCCCGACCCCGGCCTCTCGGTATTCATTCTTTACGACAATTCCCCCTAATGTGTGACTTGCTCCCGCAGCGGGAGCACCAATGCCGGAAATTGCAGGTTCTCTCGTCTCTGCTGCAGCCCTCAGTTTTATTGTAAGAAAAACAGGGCTTCTTCCCGTCTTTAGAGAAAAGTTGGCCCGAGCTGCCCTTTACACCCCTGGTTGTTCTCTGACTGTCTCTGGCAGACTGGGTCCGCATAAACTCAAAAGCGTAATATTTAAGAGCTAGTTCGGGGTTTCCATCACAGAAGGCATCGTAGCCCTCGGCGACGGCAAGTTTCCGGACTGCAAGATCGTACTTAGCATGCGATTGGTCCTGGAACTTCCCCGTTTTCACTTTCCCGCAAATATACTTCATATGTTTAACGACATGCCTCAGCTCCCGCAAGTCCACATCCTTTTTATCGAGGACTTGCGGGAGCTGAGGCATGTGTCCGTTAAATTGATATTAATGTGTCCGTTAAATTGATATTTAGTTTATATATATTTATATATATATATATATATATATATATATATCATATTATATATATATATATACAAATGTATAGACCGTAGCATTGGGATAGTGAAAGCATTACTCGGTGTAAATCATTGTGTTGTTGAGTTTTTACTCTTTAATTCTCACAACACCCTTACCGGGCGCGGTGACCGAATCGGTAGAACGCTGGCCTAGTGTGTGGGAGATGGAGAGTTGGGTTCCCGGTCAAGTCAAACCAATGACTTATTAAATTGATACTTGTCGCTTCCTAGCATGGCGGTCAGCATTAATAGGATAGGGCAAGGATTGGTTAGCTCTGTGTCAGGATAATGTGACTGAGTCGGATATCGGGTCATGGTGCCGGTAGCCTGATTTCCCAGTGGGGCTGCACTATAAAGTCACCATGAGTCACAAGTCGGTACCCATCCTGATGTGACCTTAGATGTTGCCAGGACGTAAAACCAATCACAACATCTGTGTTAATTATGGCTAAAAGAGTACTCATTGATATATCTTTTTAAAGCGTTAGTTCATTTTCCTAAGAAAACCATACTTGCCATATCACCCAGCGTATTTTGCTGTCATTTGGGTGTGTTTGCGTGTTTTCTCTCTCGAAAATCTTTGGTTTTGATTGTGTATTAATTAACAAAGGATGCCCTTTTTCAATCATATTTCTCTCTCTTTGTTTAGGGCTTGGCTAAACTAAGTCACCTTAAGGAACTCAATCTGGCGGAAAATCGGATAGAGAAGATCGGTAAGCCTGCCCAGGACAGTGGAGAAATTGCTTTCTGGCGAATAGTGCAGTCGAAATCTCTCAAGCCCCCTCACCGAGCGCGGTGGTTGAATCGGTAGAGCGCGGGCCTCGCGTGCGGGAGATCGGGAGTTCGGTTCCCGATCGAGTCAAACCAATGACTTAAAAATTGATACTTGTCACTTCCTAGCCAGGCGCTTGGCATTATTAGGATAGGGCAAGAACTGCTTGGCTCAGTGTCAGGATAATATGACTGAGTGAGATATCAGGTCATTATGCTGGTGGCCCGGTTTCCCTGTGTGTCAGCACTACAAAGTCGCCATGCGTGTGCACTGTCACAAGTCGGTACCCGTCCTGATATGACCTTAGATGTTGCAAGGATGTAAAACTCCAACAACCAACCAACTCAAACCCCTTTACATTATAGAATTAGATATAGTACTTATAGTTATGGTGATCACTTGGAGCCTTTTATAGCTATATTACTGGTAAGACCCTTTGAATTTTTAGGTCGAAGTTATTTGAAGTTATCCTTGGTAATATGTCATTCTGAAATAACCAATCACCATCAACCTTTTAGGATTGGATGAATTTGTCTATTTAAATACGATGGAAAAATGGTAGGACATTTAGTTTACTTTGGTGTTTACTAATTATTTTTAAAGGTTCAACTGTAATCAAAATGAAATGCAGAAGTTTTTCGTTGCATGTATTTACGAAAACAATTTTTCAAATATAAAAGAAATTCCTATGTACACCTACCAATGGTCATTGATTAAATATTAACAAACTGGTCAGTTATATTTTAAATCTTTCCTTTAATTAACTTTAGATTCTTTCTAATTGCTTGTGTTGCGAAAAGTTATAATAGTGACTTTTATCAGCAAATTATGAAAGTAGCCTTTAGAAAATAGCTGCTAGGTTTAAAAAACCAACCAAAAAACAACAAAGCCCTTCACTGAGAATATCTCCTAGTTTTAAGTTTAAAGCGACGGTTTCTTATATGTACTACAAAGCGCCAAAGGCATGAGTCCTATAGTAGTTTTCAATAGTCTGGACCAGTTCTCGCACCCTAAATTACCCATGAATAGGTTTAGTGATATATTTTAAAGCTTTGAGCTATTTGAAAATAATAAAGTTAATTAAACTTAACAAAAACAAAAATAAATGCTATCCTCTAGCCTTAGGTCATTAATGACTATGACATACAAACTACACAATATCCATAGAGTGCATATGTGTACAGGTTACCATATGTACCATATTGATTCCTTTCTTATTTACAGGTAATTCATTGAACAGCTTAACATCGCTTGAGATTCTCGAACTATCTGGTAACAAGATATGTTCATTTCGGGTAGGTTGCCATCTTTGCCTTCACTTCCTGTCATTATTTGGTTAATTATAATCGGATAAAGTGACAATTGTGATCACTATTCGGTGACCCACTCACATTTCTAGCTACATATCCCCCACTTCTCTTCCACGATCTGCGATTTTTATTATTCTAAGTTTTTACTCAAGGGAGAAACCGCCCCCTGAGTGCATTGAGTGTCAATACCCACTAACACTCAAACATGTTCTGGTCAAATGTATTGATTTTATGACCTTTCGTCAACACTGTTTTAATGTTAATCGCATGCAAGACCTTTTTACAAATGTAAAATGCAAAATGCAAACAAATTTTAGGAAGTGCAAGGAGTATCAGGTGATTGAGCTCACACAGGCAGCCAATCAGACACCCCTGCAGCCTGGGAGGGGTGGTGCCCAAGAGGGGCACCTGTCATTCAACCCCAGTGCAGGTGGTGTCCTTAATGTATGCAGAATGGCTGGGTGTGCTTACCCAGCGGTCCCGTGGTAACAAGTCGTTGTCATACAGTTACAATAAACATTAATACGGGTTCCCACTCCATTTGCACTCTTCCTGGTGCATGGAGGGAACAATTTTGTAATTAATAACCGCATCTTCATATCTGGACATCATACCGCAATCCCAGTCACTGTGCACCATAACATTTCCACATAGTTATTTATGTCACACAGCGAGTGGGCACACATTGCATCGCTATTACATAACAATAGTCCCCAACTCCCTTGCCCAAGATATTAATATGATTCCAAGCTCGTCTATCACAGCCGAAAGACCGTATATTTTTACATCTTGTTCTCCCCCTCCCCCACCCGGGTATCCTGCCACCACTGTAATCTGTACTCCACTCCCCTTCCATTTTATATATATAGGCCTATATAAATATGCAAAAAATAGATACAAAATATGTATATATCGATTTTTGTATATATATATTTGTATATACACACAATATATATATATATATATATATACACACACATAAATTCAGAAAAATACATGCAAACAAATATATACATACAGAAATATATATTTAGAATATATATATATACTATGCATACAGTAAAATCTCTCTAAATCGACCGACCTTGGGACCGACTTTAAGGAGTCTATTCAGAGAGGAGGTCGGTTTAGGGAGTTAGAATATATTTACAATGGTATTGTTGGGACCCAAATAAACCGGTCGATATAGTGTCGATCTGTGGAGGTGGTCGGTTAGAGAGGTTTTACTGTATATATATATAATATATATATATACATGTATACACATACACACACACAAATATATGCATACACAACATACATTTTTGAATACAAAATAAATACCATGTAACCAAGCTGAGCTGGTGCCGTTGCCAGGACCTGACGAACCTGGTGCGCCTGCCCAGCCTGGTGGAGCTGGGTCTCAAGTCGCCCATGTACTCACCGACCCCCGTCTCCGAACTCTGCAACTACCAGACGCACGTCCTCTACCACCTCCCCAACATAAGCCGGCTCGACTCATACGACGTGACCACCCGCCAGCTGAAGGAGCACTCAGAGGTCAGTCCGCCCGGCAACTGCTAACATTAAACCTTCCCACCCACTCTTAAAGAAAAAATTTTTTAATTAAAATAAGAAAAAGAATGCTCCGCTGAGGAGCCGACTTTTAAGCGTTGTTGCCGAGATATTTCTTTTAATTAAAAATAAATCTGTTTTAATTGATTAAATAAACATGTCCTTTTTGTTTATATAATTTAAGTCAATCAATTAGATCATAATGCGCGCGCACTTTAGTTCGCATATTAATTGGCTGAATTACAGTTTGCTTTGAAATAATTACTGTTAACAGGGGGCTAGGCCACATAAAGGTGTGAAGGAATACGCCAAGGTAAGCGTTCGATGCGTTATGATCATTTCTATAATGCCAGTAGTTGAAGTGCTATTTATAACATGAATTTTTGAGAAAGGAAATAAGAATGGTCGATTACTAGTTTAGTTTTTTTTTATAAGAATTGCTCACCCATGTACACTCGTCTAATGCCTTTAAGTATACACAAGCTGCACCCTCCCATTCCTATTGAAAGTGGCGGATGTGTATATACAAGTCCACGCATGCTTTAGTTATTTTTAGTGTATTGGTTTAGAATTAATAATAATGTAGTAGTTTGCACTGACCTCTCAGACAAGCATCCAAAACCACTTGTAGAGTGATTGCATCACGGCGCCTAGGTAGTGTAGTGGTTAGCACACTTGCCCCGGAAGTCCCGCAAGAATTGGGTTCGAGTCCTGCTCTAGGCGCAATATTTCCCATTGTCATCACCCCCACCACGTACACTAGTTGCTGTGACCAGAACCCTGTACTAGCTACATACTGTATGGTTGTTGGACCCACCTGGTGTATGTATATATGTAAGTGCATTGTTTGTATGTGCGTAATTGTAAGCATTAAACGGCTTATGGACGTAAACCAATTAAGAGACTTAGAATTCAAAGGGGACAAGTGTAGTAATCTCTATTGACCTGTCAGGAAAGGAGCCATATCGACAGACAGGAGTGGATAGGGGTATTACATCAGGGAGCCCAGGTAGTGTAATGTTTAGCAATCTAGCCTCAGAATGGCAAGAAATGTGGGTTCAAAATCTACTCTAGACACAGTATTTCCTAGTTTTATCACTCCATGATGATAATAATAATAATAATAATAATAATAACAATAATGTAAATTTAATAGTGCACCCTCATTAGCAGTGATCATTCTAAGATGCTGTACAATAAAACAATGAGATAATATTTACAATTAGCATATATGAGAATCTCCCAGAATTCCGGTTTTTAATCTGCCCGATTTTTTTCCGGATATGGTCCAAATTTGTAACAATTCCGACTTCTCCCGTCACTTTAGAAGTCCTAAAAATTCATAAAATATTTTCATGATTTTTGTTGTCAGGCCATTCTCAATTATGGTTAGTTACAATAGTTGGAGCAGAGCAATTTCATTTACTGTCAAAAGCTACATTAAATAGATTAGGACAGATTGAAATTTATCAAGAGATGCTGTGTTACTTACAATGTCCCCAGCAGTCTATTCCATAGAGTTGGACCTGCCACGCAGAAAACACAATCGCTATATGATTTGAGTCTATAGTCTAGACACAGGGACATTTAGTAATATCTGACTAGATGATCTGAGAGTTTAGGATGGCTGCTTGAAGGACAGAAGATTGTACTGTACAATATTATAAGGAGGGCGTTGGATGGCTCTCAACAAGTTATATATTGTGCATATATGTGGAGAATGGATGATTATTATAATTAATGTCCCTCTGTGTTTTGTTTGAACCTCTTCGATGATGCATGTAGTATTACCGTGTTGCCTCCCCTACAGCTAGTTCCCGCAATGTGTGTTCAGAGTCACTACCGTATTGTTGTGAAAGAGCGCGATTGGTTTGCGAAGGAGCTCCAGACTCAGAATACATGTGCCGCGGGTAAAGCTGACTGTAAGGGAATACGTTGGTTGGTTGTTGGAGTTTTATGTCCTGGCAACACCTAAGGTCATATCGGGACAGGTAAAGGAATAAGTGTCAGATGTCCAATTTGAGAAGGGCTACTATTGTTTAGGGATGAAAGATCTCTGCGATTTTGCGGATTTCTGCGATTTTATTTATGTTCTCCAATTAACGTTCACAAAATGCCAATATATATGGCAGCAATTGGTTAGTCTACATCCCGTTCTTATATAACCTTTGATGTTGCTATAACATAAAACTCAAACCTGAAATAGTTTGGTATGGGCGATTAAGAAAAGTCACAGTTGAAAAAAGGACAGTTGAAACCTGACTTGCGGAATTTTCCCACGATTCCCTGACTGCTAATCCTATGGGGGAGTATCCGCTTTTTCATGGAAATTTGCTGTTGGTGTAATAACCATGGCTTGGTTCTGCCGGAGAATGCTAGGTGTCATCCGATTGTTTAGTTCAAATTCCTGCCGTTGGCGTCGCCACTGAACTAGTGGGCCTAAACGGCACACTGCCACCCTGCAAAGTCAATGGCTATGAGCAATCTTCATAGAGAACAAGTGAAATATCTCTAAAACCACAACACCTAGAAAGAAACTGTTTGGAACACATATAGAAAACATATTCAACGAATAGATTATCTTAAATTTATAAGGTTATAGTTCTGTATTTCTATTAGTTTGGAATAAAATAGACGTTTTGCACTGCGCATACCGGCAAACTTAATGCATTGTCAATGGCCGTGAGCAATCTTGAATTATATTCATACAGAAGAAGTGAACCACACCACCTAGAGACAAACCGCGTGGTACACATATAGAAAACATATTCAACGAATAGATTATATTAAATTCATAAGGTTAGGGTTCTGCATTTCTATTAATCTTGAATAAAATAAACGTTTCGCACTGCGCGTACCATGTTTCTTTTGCTGTCACAGTTTGGTTCTGCTGGAATCTGCTAGGTGGCGCCACGGTCTCGGCCTGATTTTCGCGCTTTATTTTTACCAGGACCACTTTCATCCCTGGTTGTCTGTAACTAGAGTCCCACAACATACAAGTGGGTACCTGCCTACTTGAGCAGCAGCACTCAAAACTTGCAAGCTTGCACTAATGGCCACACTAATTAGCTTTTGGCTTCTAAGACAATGAACTTTTCGTTTCCATTAAGCACATGTATTCATGAGCCATAAGCTTTATAGTAGTAATAATAGTTATGCGTGTGGGTGCTTATTCACAACATTATGGTGTTCCCGGACCAATTATTGACATGGTGCACATGTGTGTCTTCTGAGGATTGAGCTTAGTTTAGCACTCACTTGATGTATCCTCTCAGTAGTATAAACACACACGCACACACACATACTCGTTAAAGTCCCCCATGTCCTACAACCTCCTAGCCTCACCCCAATCCGTTTCCTTTAAAAAATTAAATAGTAGTATATTTCAAGTTTTCATTTCAGGACAAGCTTGGTCGAAGAAATCTCTTTCAATTTACGTGGCAGTTATTCCTACTGTTCCAAATGAATGTTGAACCTTTGGAATGTCAAGTTAATTTAGTTGTGGAATACAATTCTATAATAATAATAAATCTTTTTAAAATGTTGTTTAAGCACTCTTAGAGTACAAACAAAATAACAAATACAATTAGAAACAGTAATAAACATCAGGACTATTACATGGTATTATAACCAATTTATCATCAAGTAAATGTGGCTTATATGGTCTAAATAAATTCATTAAACAAATATATATGTACTGGTCCGTGGTGAGTAGCGGTCAATACAAGTCTTCCGGGATACTGAATCTAGGACACAGCCGGCCACTAATTGGTCTCCTGACCAGGCTCAGGGGGTGGATGAAACACTGCGTCATCCAGAAAATTGATGGAGTGTATATGCCAAACATAAGGGGCATACATAGCGGTAGCATGCACAAAGTGGTCCTGGTGTGAGTGTGTGGTGCACAGGGGTCGGGAGGGATTACCATGGTTACTAATTAGGACAGGGTGTGGGTGACTGTAGTTTGGATCTCAGAGGTTGGGGGTGTCTCCACAGTAAGTGCCGGCCTGGAAAGTCTTGAGAAATCTTTAACTTCATTTGCTTCATTTCAAGGCCTTGAAAAGTCTTGAATTTTGCCTATTTTCTGTAATTAGTCCTGAAAAGCCTTGAATTCCATTAAGCTGTCCCCACTGGTCTAAATTAGTCCCAAATCACCATTCCGAATGGCTATTTCAGACTGCTTACAGTGCGAGAAATAGGTATGTCCCTGTCTACGAACCACTCCTTAATCGCATTCATCTCGCGGTGGTTGCAGACATGCTTGCAACAATATTGAAGAATTGTAAGCACAATTCATTTATTTAAGTGCGTGTTATAACAGATTTACAAAAAAATATATATCATGCTGAGAGAAAATGTTCACACATGCCTGCAGTGCGACAATGTCAACAAGCCACTGCCCTAAGCACATTCATCTCACGCTGGTTGCAGACATAATTTATGATTTGTGGTGTTCTCTGTGGCGGAGTGGTTAGAGTGTCTGACTTTTTTTCTAGGTCAGACTCCTAATCTGAAGGTTGGTGGTTCGATTCCCCATGCCCCCATCTCTGCCAATTTGGATTTCCACCACTGTGTATAACTTACAGCGACATCAAAGGCCAGTTGTTCTCATACCATGTCTATGTGGTGTGGTAGGTTAAAAATCCCTTGGGTCGGTAAAAGTGTAGGCTCGGGCTTTCTACCAACAAACTGTCTAATGGTGAAAGCAAGCCTATTCAGGCTTATCCATGATAGGCAATATAAATCTTCAACAACAACAATTCTTTTTTTTAAGTGTGTATTATAAAATATTTAGAATGAAAAGAATATATCCCGCTGAGAGAAATTGTTCACAAACGCTTATAGAGCGACAATGTCTACAAACCACTGCCTAAGCGCATTCATCTCGCTGTGGTTGCAGATGACAGTGCTGAAGAAGAAGATGTACTACAACATGAAGGTGAAGACCCTTCAGCGGAACCTGTCGGAGCTGCTGGCCCGGCTTGACACGGCCCGGGTCAACCTTTTGACAGTGCCGTACGACCGTCTCCGGAAACTGTTCATTCTGCAGAAGGGCATCGAAAGGCAACTGAAGTTTGACTGCCTGCCAGGGGAGGGCGCGGGCGATAAGGAAAAGGTCTTGTGAGATTATCAAAATTATGGGTATACATTCTGCAGAAGGGCATCGAAAGGCAACTGAAGTTTGACTGCTTGCCAGGGGAGGGCGCGGGCGATAAGGAAAAGGTATAATGAGATTATCAAAATTATGGGTATACATTCTGCAGAAGGGCATCGAAAGGCAACTGAAGTTTGACTGCTTGCCAGGGGAGGGCGCGGGCGATAAGGAAAAGGTCTTGTGAGATTATCAAAATTATGGGTATACATTCTGCAGAAGGGCATCGAAAGGCAACTGAAGTTTGACTGCTTGCCAGGGGAGGGCGCGGGCGATAAGGAAAAGGTCTTGTGAGATTATCAAAATTATGGGTATACATTCTGCAGAAGGGCATCGAAAGGCAACTGAAGTTTGACTGCTTGCCAGGGGAGGGCGCGGGCGATAAGGAAAAGGTCTTGTGAGATTATCAAAATTATGGGTATACATTCTGCAGAAGGGCATCAAAGGGCAACTGAAGTTTGACTGCTTGCCAGGGGAGGGCGCGGGCGAAAAGGAAAAGGTCTTGTGAGATTATCAAAATTATGGGTATACATTCTGCAGAAGGGCACCAAAAGGCAACTGAAGTTTGACTGCTTGCCAGGGGAGGGCGCGGGTGATAAGGTTAGCACACTAGCCTGGAATGCAAGAGCTGTGGGTTCGATTCCTGCTCTAGGCGCAACATTTCCCATTTTCATCACCCCCCCCCCATGACACTGCATATCATTATTAAAGCATCAAACCTTTGGAAGTCAAAGCACTTGCCTAGATCCTACATACCTAACCTAGATACTGGTGCAACTATTAAACATTTATTGCTGCATAGAAGAAATAGTAAGTCAGTATACTAGAACCTGTCACTGATGAAGCCCAGTGTCCAGCCTTTCGGTGTGCACCACACAAATTATCTTGACATGTTTTTACTTTGAATATCTACAAAGTTGACTCTTTCAAATAAAATACTTCAAGCTAAAGTAAAGTAGGTTATAACGATCAACCTAATATATTTATCTAACGAATAGGACAGAAACTAAAACGAAAACACCCACATCTGGATAGGTACCTTTAAGGCGTTCCTAAATCGCCATATTCTTGTTGTTTGTTGGGGTTTTACGTCCTAGCAACATCTAAAGTTATATCAGGACGGACGCCATATACTTCACTGAGTGTTACTAACGAAGAAGAATACAAATATAATATATAAAATAAATATTGTAACTGTTTTCTTTGCCATTCAATAAACATTTATCTAAACAACAATGATTTTTACGTGGATTAAATCAATAATATGGCTGCGGCCAGATAAATGATCGTGGAAGCTAAACATCCTCCACCAGCATCCAAACAGTTAAAATTGCATAGTCCGATGGTTTTGAGTTTTTGTCATTTTCTGAGATAAATATATTAGGTTGATCGTTATAATCTATCTTACTTTCGTTAGAAGCAACTTTCATTTTAAATGGCTAATTTTGGCAAGCACACCAAAACTCTGACACCATAAGGTTCTGCAGTAACAGGTTCTATTAAATTGACTTGGTATTCCCTTTTATGTGGCAACAAATGCTTTATAAGTGCATCAGTATCTAAGTTAGATATCTCAAATGAAATATAGGTCAGTGTTTTTTGGTTTTGAAAATTTGATACTGTCATCGTAATATGCAGTTTTAAGAGCTATACAAAAAGAAATTCTAATCAAGCTAAATAGGAACCTGCATCAAAATTAATCGCTCCTAGTGTCTTTGTATCCGGTCGTTATTCTATGGTATAGTTAAGCGAACCAACTCTTCCATAAAAATTGCAATATTCTTATTTGTTAGGATACCATGTTCCTGACTCCATTCGGACTTGATATGACCTTATATGTTGCCAGGACGTAAAACTCCCACAACCAACCAACCATCTTGACTCCATTTGACAATTTTCACTCATTGCGACGTGACCTGCTTTGCCTATCCAGGACCCTGGGAATAACCCGACCCAGAACTTGGCGCTTGACAAAATAAAAGCCATCAAAGAGCGGATATCAGTCTGGGAACAGAAGACGGCAGAGTAAGTAGCTTAATATAAATATATACCGCTCTTTCGCACATCCCATTAGTTAAGTTCTTGGGAGACAATCATTGATGTGAACATGAATGAATTGAACTGATGCAAATTCAATTTGATGTATATTGTGTGTGTGTGTGTGTGTGAGAGAGAGAGAGAGAGAGAGAGAGAGAGAGAGAGAGATAGAGAGAGTGAACATGAATGAATTGAACTGATGTAAATTCAATTTGGTGTATATTGTGTGTGTGTGTGTGTGAGAGAGAGAGACAGAGAACATGAACATGAATGAATTGAACTGATGCAAATTCAATTTGATGTATATTGTGTGTGTGTGTGTGAGAGAGAGAGAGAGAGAGAGAGAGAGGAGAGAAAGAAAGGAAGGAGATGGGAGAGGGAGATATATTGAATTTTCTGTTTGGAGTAACATAATATAAATGGCTTACTTTAAAGATATTTTATATGAAAACATGCTAATTAAATTTGGTGTTCACACAGAAATAGTGGACATCATAAGCTTGCACAACTTGCAGCAGTGAAAGGTTCTATTAAATTGGCCTAATATTCCTTCTAAGCAACAATAAATGCTTAAAGCTGCATTGTCCGATGAAAACATCACATTTTCAAAACCACATCAATTATCTAGATTTGTGTCCACATATCTAACTTAGATACTGGTGCACTTATTAAGCATTTGTTGCCACATAGAACGGACCACTAAGGCAATTTAATAGAACCTATTGCTGCAGAAGCCTATGGAGTTTGGGCATTTGGATACAAATTATATATTAATACCATAAAATGAACACCTAATAGAAGAATTATTGACAATTCCTGCCATCAGTCTTTATATAACTTCCCGAAGTTACTTCACTAAAAGTTTCATGGAGTTAGCTTGAATAATAAAAGAGTTATGGTGGTTTAAGGAATGGCTTTGAAAAATATATGGTTTTAAAAGGCACCTTAAATCTGACAGGATCGACCATTATTGGCAAGAGAGCTGTGACAAGATGCGGCAGCTGACGGATGGAATCAGACAGCGCCTCGTTGTTGAACTGGAGACGGGCGGCAACGTGAGATATGAGAATGGAAAACCAACGGACATCTGGTAGCTACAGCTTCTACCCTACACTAGTTCAACCCACAAGGCTTTGCGCAGCGTTTGTACAGAGTCGAATATTTTCGAAAGTCAGATTTTCGAAAATTTTGCATTATTTTTGGACGGATCTATCGGATTTTCCTTATATTTCTTGTTCAAAACTTAATTTGAATGTCATAAATTCTTTGGACTGCTAATTCACTACACTCGGACAAAGAGACAACGCAATTAGAACGTTTAAAGTATATTTATTTAAAGCTGCATAGTCCGATGAAGTATCAACTTTTTCAAAGCCAAAACTTTTAGAGTTGATTCTACATATGTAACTTAGATACTGGTGCACTTATTTAGCATTTGTCGCCACAAAGAAAGGGATATTGATGCAATTTAATAGAACCTGTTACTGCTAAAGTCATTGTCACATCTCACCGGACTGAGCACCGGAGACCACCGGACAAAGAATTTTCTAGTCCGGTGTTGTCTGGTGAAGAAATGTATCGAAATGGAGCGTAAAATTGGGTTAATTGCCGCCGGACAACCGGATAAGTACCGTACATGTACCGGACATGTAATGGATGGGTACCGGACATGTACTGGACAAAACGGACAAACCAGACACCAACGGATGGGTACCGGAGATGTACAGATGGGTACCGGACATGTACCAGACAAACCGGACACCTCAGTCCGGCGGTGTCCAGTAGAAGTTTTGTGCATGTTCAAAACTTGTACCGGACGGTTACCGGACGGTACCCGAACATGGCCGTACACAACCGGACACTGTCCGGTTCCCCAGTCCGGCAAGGTCTGACAGGGCCTTAAGAGTTAAGGCCCATGGTAGCAGTTTTGACATGCTTGCCGAAACTAATTTTACATGTTACCACTTCAAATATCCCAAAAGTTACCCATTTAAACTAAAGGTTACTTCAATCTAAAGTAAAGTAGATTATAACGATCAATCTAATATATTTATATCAGGAAAATGACAGAAACTCAAAACCATCGGACTATGCAACTTTAATCAAAAATAAATCAGGACCTATGGTAAGGCCAGCAGGTATCGTATTGCTTATGGGTGACAGAGACCCAGAGTTCGGTGTTTGCTGCTCGGCAGGTGAGTTCTGTTAACGGGGTGTTATTGTAGACGCCAGGCAGTCGGCGAGTCGGCGCTCAAGCCACTTGTCTTGTGGGTAGGAGGGTGGTTGATCGATGTCGTTCAGCTGCGGGCAGGCGGCTAAGTGACGGGCTAGCTGTAGTGAGGTTAGCGAAGAAAGACAAAAATAGCCTTTGCCTCGTGAGCAAACTAGCGATGTTAGCCTCGCAAACATGCATAATGAAATAAGTTACTTTATTCAGAATATATATATCGTTAATTGTCTGACAGCCTTGTTTTTTTTTTTCATATTTTAAGTACTGGAGGAAACTAAAATTAACTACACGAAATCAGCCAATCAGATACGAGAATATAGTCCCAAAACAAAACCACCCCTCCAAACCTTTCAATGTTAACCACATAAAATCAGCCAATCAGATAAGAGCGGACCTGTCACATTTCTTTTATGGCAATTTGTATTTTTCACCTAAAATCCTGTATGAATCTATATCACATAATAAATCATATACATATCTCCCGCATATCATAAAAACATGTGAATACAATTACATCATTTTATTACTCAAACATTATATACAACAAACTACATTACATTTACATACAACATTCATAACTGTGGCTGAACATCAGCTGTGTGTGTCAGTGATTTCGCCAGTCTCAGCATCTCACCATCTCCGCTCAGCATTTTTATTTCCATAAATTTAACTGAAAATCTGTATCAAAATGGAGTATGCCCATATTAATGAAAATAATACCAAAATATGTATCGAATACGGATAACCCGTATCATGTGGCCGTTGTGTAGGCGAATGATGGCCTCTACGAGTAAGAGTGTCGAATTGCTGCCTGGCGCGCGCCTTTTTCCAGGTTCACGTCGTGCCACGACCTGCTGCTCTCACGCTTCTGCGCTGCCGACTACACGGACCATGGCATCATCGGCATCAAGGTGCACCGCATAACCAAGGTGCACAACCGCATCCTGCGCTCCAGGTTTGAGAACACGCTGTCAAGCATGATCGATGATGAGGACATCTACAACCCGTCTGTCAGGTGCGTATATATGAGCCGAAGGGTAGGGTGGCCATTTTGCCATTTCAAAATCTCCAAAAGGAAGGACACAGCTGTGTGTGTGTGTCTGTATGTATGTATGTATGTATATATATATATATATAATTATACAGTAAAACCTCTGTCCACAGATCGACCACTCCCCTATATCGATCGTTTTATTTGGGTCCCAACTATAGCATTGTAAGGATATTCTAACTCTCTAAACGACCACCTCCTTAAATGGACCACTTAAAGTCGGTCCCATGGTCGGTCGATTTAGAGAGTGTTTTGTGATTAAAGATATTTAAAGCTCAATATTTTATATATTTTTTTAATTTAAAAATCAATTATATTACCATATATGCTCATGAGTGCATGCATGGCTAATGTTTGAGTAATTCTATGGAAACTGTAGATTGTGTAGATATGTTTTCTTTTTCAATGAAGAGTCGGTCGTGTATATTTGTAGTTTACAGACTAACCATTTTAGACGATGAGATACACAATAGATAGTTCTGTGTGTTAAATGTGGGAATGTGCCATGTACCAACTAGAAGTAATCCTTGACGTCGTATGACGTAAATATCCCCAAAATTCTGAAGTTAAAATCGCGTAGTTAATCTCGCAGCACTGATCTAATACTGTGGATAAGGGTGAATATTTAATCTAGAAAACGCGCTTTCTTACACTTTCTTCTGTTAAATGGTGAGCTGTAATTATTGCAGATGCTGAGAATTTAATTCAATAAAATATTTCAGATTATGCGTTAGCACTGTTAGGGAATCGCGGAAAATTTAAGGAAGTCCAGTTTCATTCAGTACTCTCCAAACATAGTTTATGCATCATGCCTGTGACGAATAATTACATACTCTGTTCCGAGAGCGTTCTGCCATCCAACCTGCTCGAGTCTACTGACCGCGCGACGCCCGGACACGCCCTTCAAGCCAAGGACGTCACCCGTACGGCGACTGGCATGAACCATATCCCCATTCACCTCACTGTTGATTTCCGCATCCCCCCCCCCCCCCCAATGCGAAGATAGTGACAATGGAGCTTTCCCGTCAGAGTAATAATGAAACTATCGAAATAAAAGCAAATATGTATACATATATATCGGAACAATATAGTCATGCACTTCGTCGTAATAACAAAGATGGCATCCCAGAAATGAATGAAGATGAAGCCTATGCATGTGTTATTATTACTAAATATTAAATAATTCTTATTTTACAGCAATTCGTGCATACGGAGTTGTGTTTTCTCTGCGCACTTGGAGATAATTAAGTTTCCATGATTTCTCAGCAGGCAGAATCCATGTTTTTGAGTTTAACAACTAGAGTACCTTTGTTACACAGGTTGGCCGGAATGAAGAAACAATTGGAGTACCTGTTCTTTGTGTGGGACCCTACGCTACCAGGTGGCAGCACCGAACTCGCCCGCATCCCAGATGAAGGCTTCAGGGATGCACAAACTTACAAGGTATGCCCCTATGTAGTGATCAGCATGCGTGGATGACGGATCTTATTTCTTCTTTTTAACAAAGAATTCAGTCTTTAAATATTTCCGACAATTTTGCATATTCTTACCAGGCATCACCTAAACATCAGCACTAAATTTCAGAATGATTTGAATAATTTATTTCTGTGTATCAGTCTTTGGATTATGGCAGGGATTGGGTTGGCTGATGGTCGGTGTTGATATAAGATATGAGATATGCTATGACATATGGTATGAGATATACTACGAAATATGCTATGAGATATGACACGAGATATGAGATGAGATGTGCTATAATGACATGATATCATATATGATATCAGATATGATATCAGATATGATATCAGATATGATATCAGATATGATATCAGATATGATATCAGATATGATATCAGATATGATATCAGATATGATATCAGATATGATATCAGATATGATATCAGATATGATATCAGATATGATATCAGATATGATATCAGATATGATATCAGATATGATATCAGATATGATATCAGATATGATATCAGATATGATATCAGATATGATATCAGATATGATATCAGATATGATATCAGATATGATATCAGATATGGCGGGCGCATTCAGGCACTTCCGGGCTGCAAGCATGGCGGCAATGTTCTGAGATAAATACATTAGATTGATCATTATAATCTACTTTACTTTTGGTTGAAGTAACTTTTAGTTTAAATGGCTAACTTTGGAGATATTTGAAG
Source organism: Branchipolynoe longqiensis (assembly GCA_030323885.1). NCBI lineage: Eukaryota > Metazoa > Annelida > Polychaeta > Phyllodocida > Polynoidae > Branchipolynoe > Branchipolynoe longqiensis. Next base: position 13,214,085 of record CM059186.1, read on the forward strand.
TGACAACGTGCCAAATTAATTTAGGGAAGCAAGCCAAATCTCTGACACCATAGGTTTATGCAATAACAAGTTCTATTAAATTGACTTAGTATGCCCTTCTAAAGCCGTGTTCACACGGGCAAAATGTGAGGCGAATCAGGCAAATCGAATCAGGTGAGGCGAATTAGGCGCCCGTTCACACGGACACTGCGCGAGGCGGAAGTGGATATCTGCGCATGAGCAAGTACAGACTAACCAGCGCCATTTTGGGTTCGACGATGCTGACACCAGAGATTGTGGGTTCGACCTAGATATGTATTTAATGGATCTTATTGGTTTGGAACGGTCAAAACTTCTGCTGGGCAGTGAAACCCTAAAAATAAATGATGAAAAAAATATCTGTGCATAGATAGCGGTTTCATTAATTAAATTATATAATATGTGCTTTTGATCGACCGGAAAGTCAACAAACTAAGGTCTCGACTGCGCATGAGTGTGAGGTGCTTAATCCGCATCAGTGCGTCCACACGGGCAAAATTATCCGCATCACAGGAATCGATTCACGTAGACTACCTCGCTTAGGTGGTTTACAGTATGCGCATCACGTGAATCGAATCAGCCCTAATTCGCATCAGACACCCGTTCACACGAGAAATGTGATGCGAACTAGGCAAGTCGCTTTCTACGAATCGATTTACATTCCCCGTGTGAACACGGCTTATGTCATGTGGCAACACATGCTTAATAGGCGTGCCATTATTTAAGTTAGCTATGTAGAATCAAATCTAGGTGAGTGTTTTGGTTTTGGAAAATTTGATTCTTCATCAGGCTATGCAGCTTTAAAGGGGTAGGGGAATGCTTAGCTAGCGTCTCAGGGTTGATGGGCGTTCTGGTGTTGAATCTTTGCAGAACTTGGGGCATGATGAGGCAGTGCCATTGGCCAACAGTCTGAGCCTGGCTGACAAGTTCCGGATTGCCCACACCATGAAGCAGGCCAAGGGCAAGGAACACCAGGACGCATGCCCCTTCAGGCACGGTCAGTTAGCGCTGTGACCAAGGCATTCCTTTCCTTCGATTTCTCTCGATTAGATAACAGTTTTGTTTGTTTAGCGATCCCCCAGCACAAAAAGTAAACATTGGCTATTGGGGGGAGGGGGGGGGTGGGGTTTATACATTGGTTAAACATATCTGACTAAAATATTACATTTCATACAAGTAAAATAGAGCACAAAAATGTATGCCGAAAGAGCATACAATTGTAGTAAAATCAGAAGTGGTATATGATAAATAAAATCAGCAGTAAAAGAATTTTTAAGTTAAAAATGGAAAATGAAGTTAAGATTCACCCCTACCCCATAGTAGGGGTGAAGTAAAAACCCATTAGAAAAAAGTGGCGAAAGGCTGAGTTAATGAAATGAGCAGATACATTCTTATTAATCTGAGAAGCAAAATATATTCTTAACATACATCTTTATATTTACCCGCTACTTTTGAATTGTTAAAGTTGCATAGTCTGATGGTCTTGCATTTCTGTCATTTTGAGATAAATATATTAGATTGATCATTTTAATCTACAATTGGTCTTCCTCATTTCACGACTCCTTTCCCTATCCTAGTAATGCTGAGTACCAAGCAACAGGTCTCAATGTTTAACTCATTGGTTTGACAATTTTCCTGATTGCTTATTTTCAAGGTCAAATCATTGTCGGAAAGATCTATGTTGGGAAAAGCAGCCTGCATTCAAGTAACAAACGGTGAGTTGTCTTTATTTATATATATATCAAGATTTCCTCCAGAGTGTGACGCGAGGGGGCAATTACCCGACAGCTGGGAGGGGGCGGGGGGTGCTCCACCAATGCGCCCGAGGAAACATTATTTTAACTATCTCTAAAGTTAACTTTTCAAACTAAGCTAATTTAAATTATTATCAACCTGATATATTTATCCCAACAAAAATTTGCAAAAACTCAAAACCATCAAATTATGCAACTTTAGGTGGCTCATACAAAATGAGTTTAAATGTAATTATTCATTCAAAGGAGACTATATAACTTTGTTGTCTCTTGGTGGTGCAGGTTTACCAAAATGACGTATCCAAAGTCAGACACAGTCTACCGACCAAGAACTGTTAGGAAGCAGCCAACAGGTAAATATGCATTTTATTTCCGAAATATAAAATCATTGCACATTAATCTCTGATAGATCTCCTTCTTTTAAATGTGTGTGTACATATATATTGTTGTATATACTATTTATCTTATTCATTATATAATAAAATAACATATAACAGGTCATATATAGACAGGCCGAATCTGTTAACAGGCTATTATGCCTAAATATCTAAACAGAAGAGGATAAGTATAAGTATTCAGGGAACATTGTGTTCAGTATTGTGTCGCGAATCGCGATACAAGTTATGTAGATCGCTACGCAATGCGTAAAACATATCGCATAAAATCGTGAACCATATATGCATGAATCAGAGTAACCATGACAGGCTCTCTTGTAGTTTCACGATGAAACGTCATAAAATAAAACACGATAATTGTTTACCAAAATAGAATATGTTTATATCTTACTTGCCTTAAAAAGAATTGATGCACAAAATGAGCAATTGCTAATCAATTTAAAAATTAATTAGCAATTGTTGCTAATCAAAATTTTCAAAACGAAATGCTCCCTGATATGATAACACATGTGTAAGTTGAGGTTCTCAAGCCATTGAATGCTTACTAAGTATTTCCTGACTGCCTCATCTAAGCATCTGTATAGGTTCGCATGTACTTTCTATGTAATTTCATGTAATTCTACACTGACAGCTGTCCTACTTATTAACTAATTAAGAATCTCAACACTCAACCATTTCCAGCGTCACATTCAATTGTTCAACATTAACATAATACACTAAAAACCTTGCTTACCAAGGTCTGCAGTTAGTTACTGAATGAACTGATCCCACTTCAAATATTGCCCATGGTGTAACATAGTTATCTTGAATTATTCCTATTGGCTTTTCACAAACTTAGATTCAGATGAGAACTTAGAGGATGGCTGCAGTGTTCAGCCTGAAGGTATGATCCCACAAAAAGCTGTCCCTGTTGCGTGAAATCATGTTGAACCCCTTCTTCCAGTTGTGTTTAACCAAAGTACGACATTAACATTTACACACAAGGACAAGGCGTCTTGTTGAGAGGGGTTATAGGTGATTGTACAAACCTTTGCTCTGTCAGTTACCGCTTCTATCAGTGAATAACCTCATCACATCGGTTATTATCAGATGCTCGGCAATTCATGTCTGGCTTACCAAAGCACAGATCAACTTTGCTATTCTAAATTTGTCATTTTGTAACACTTTAACCTTTTATGGACTGGAGTGCCCGGGTCCTCCTGCGGCTTTTTCGCGCTTACAGCACAGGTGCGCATGCAATCAGGTAGTACTGTATTTCTGATAATTATGATCTATAAATTATCAGGAAAACATATCTGGAAAAGCAATTCAATGACAGGCGCATCAGGGCTGTAAGCGCGTGGAACTTGCAGGCACACCTGGGTAGTCCTGTCCTCAAAGGGTTAAGTCCTCACCCAACTGAATGAACTTCCGTTACTTTCTCATTTCACAAGGCATGTACCCAGTTCACAAGCAATGTACGCGAGTTGATAAACTGACTTAAGTCAATTAACTAGCTTAAGTGCATGTGCCTTGGAGATCGAAGCCACCTTGTATTGATCCTAATCTTGTTTCTCATGCTAGGTAATTTACTCAGGTTGTGCATATGAATTACCAGTTTGGCTAAGTGTTAATTTGATGAAATTGTTGTTTGAATTCCTCTTATCCTTATTAAATTAACCAACTTGACTAATTATTATTATTCAAGCTACTGCTTATGAACTGTGTACTGATGTCTTCAATAAGTGTATTCCGAGTTACTGTCGCTGGTACCTGAGGAGGGCCTGATGTTTTTATACAGACCGGAAGGGGGGTGATTTCCCGCCCAGCCTTATCTTTTAACAGGGTTCGTACTGGTCATAAAAAAAACCTAGAAAATACTAACTTTTGAAAATGAAAAAATTAAGTACCGAAAAGTCCTCCGAGTATATAAAAAGTATTATAAGTCATTAAAAGTGACACAAAAACATGAACAATTTGATTTATAAGTAGCACCAAGCATTCTGACGTCAGGAATCTAACTTTGTTTAGCCTGACTTTTTCGCCACATAGCTTGCACTTTGAGGTATTTTTGTTTTTAGCCCAAGTTAATTGTTTGTATGCAGCAACTCTAGGTAAGTTTATACATTTTTGTTTTGCAACCTGTCCCTATATCAAGGTTGAATACTTGTTCTTTGAAAGGGGACATTTGGTGTCATTTTAAAATAATTTCTCAGGGTTACTGCAGACACAATAATCTTTCAGCCAACCATGGCTGTCCTCCAAAGATTACATTGGAATTTTTCCTCACCTGATGGGCAATAGGATTGAATGCTGACAAAGCTGTGGAATTTCTTCAATTTTGACCTTAAAAAACCCAATTTTAATCATCCTAAAAAGTACTTAACAAGTAATTTTAAAAGAAGCCTGAAAACAAATGGGAACCCTATTTAATATAGGGCCTATCCTATTGAACTCACTTTGGGCCAATAAATACATGGTTCCTGATGTCCAAATTAAATAGGGTTCTTTCCCTACATGTTGCTTCTGCGGATTTCAGTAAAATTGTGCTAACAAATATGAAATAAAATACTACGTCATGTATATTCATGTGCCCCTCTTCCACAACTATCACCCAATGACAGCTGCTGACACCCCAGTAATAGAGTGCTGGCTCTGGTCACGGATAGCCTGACCTCATTAGTAGTCATAGCAACACCCCCACCATCCTTTCAAGCTATGTGCTGGTAGCTGGACCCACCATGTCCCCGCCATTAGCGCATATATACACACTAACCACTCTGTTCATGCCCCTTGTGTTTGGCAAGTACATTGCATCAATTCTCCGGGCTAATGCAGTGTGCTTCATCTCCACCCTAGCCTGGCAATGATCCTGATTAGTAGCCTCCTGGGTCCCAGCTTCGGTATCTTGGAAGTAGCGTATTTTCAGCTACAAAATAAACCTTAATTAAAGTTGCATGGTCCGATGAAATATAATTTTGTCAAAATTAAAACAACTACTTACATTTGATCCTATATATCCAACTTAGATTTGGGACAGCATTTACAGAATAACCAGTGAATTTATAAGCTCACCCCTTTAGACACTCACTTTGAAACACCCATTATGCAGGGAGGCCATTAACCAACTAGGCCAACCTCGTGACCTCATTATCCTATCCCCAACCAAGTAGGCCTACTGTTCAGGGTCCTCTCATATCACATGGTCACCGCGAGATGACTATCTGGGTCATAGCCACAGGACTTTTGACAAGCTTGTCGAAATTATTTTTGGTTCTTTCAGCTCAAATTACTTCAAAACTAATCATCTTTACTGAAAATCACTCCGGACTAATGATTACTAGCTCGTAACGATCAATTTGATATATTTATCTAAAAAAATAAGACAAAAATTCAAATGCCATCGGACCATGCAACTTTAATACTAACAGCTTTTTATTCATTTTTTTTCCCAATTCTTATCTTTTCCCACGAGGCATATGTTGCTCGAGGATAGACCATGGTGCCACCTAGATAAAAGATTCACCCGGTACTCGCAGTCGCAGTACACGGGTGAATACCAACCCTATATAAAAACGGTCGAAAAAGTGGGTTAATGAATTGAGAGCCTAATTTCACAATCTAAGAAGCAACACTTATTCTTTACATATGTCTTATTGATAGCCCGCTACCTTTGAGTTGAAAAATATAATATAATATCTAGTTTAATAAGATTTAAAAGTGAAATCGACGACGTTCTGCGGCCGCCATCTTGCCTTTTTGCATTCTCTCCCATTTCACCAACTCTGTGCCTATATGGGTAGCCATTTGATACTGGAGCCACAGTTTCTAATTCATGTTCCATACTAAACCTATTTTCGCCCGTATTTACACTATGTTGTCCTTCACCCGTGTACTACAAGTACCGGGTGAATCTTTTATCTAGGTGCCACCGTGTGCGTTTTATGGTACAAACTAACAGGACAGTTGTTACTCCTGGAATATTTCAGGCGATGCTATTAACACTGACAAACAAACCTCGGGAAGTGAGCATGAGGATGAAAGCTGCACTCTTTCGGAGAGCAAACAAAGGCAGCCCAACTCAGGTGATGAGGAGGACAAAAGGGCGAAGAAGGAGGAGATGGAGGAAGACATTGAGAAAGAGCAGAATGATGATAATGATGATGATGATATTGGTGATGATGAAACAGATTATTCTGGGGATGAGGGAGAGGAGAAAGAAGTTGAAGAAGATGGGGATGATGATGACCTACCGGATGCTATAGACTGTGTCGCCGATGAAAACGGTGTGCTGCGTTGTTGAATAGCTGTTGATAGTGACCCCCAGCCTCTGCTGGATACAGCACACAACTCATGGCAGACTCCATACTTTGTAGCTTGAGCACCCACTGAGTTAGGATATTGCCTCAACCATTGCTATAGCTTGATTGATTCCATGCTGTGCTTGGTTTAAGATGTCAATCCAAATCTAGAGATTTGATTCGATAGTGTACTAATTTAAGGATTTGTAAAAAGTGTTTGGTTCCCCGTGCCCCCAGCTCTGCCAATTTGGATTTCCACCGCTGTGTATAACTTACAGCGTCATCAAAGGCCGGTTGCTCTCATACCATGTCTATGTGGTGTGGGAGGTTAAAAATCCCTTGGGTCGGTAAAAGTATAGGCTCGGGCTTTCTATCGACCAGCAGTGGAATGAGGAAGACCAGTCGTCTATGACTGAAATTTCCCTTGCTTAAACAACTAATGGACCAAAAAAAAAGAAAAAAGAAATTCTAATCGGGGGGGGGGACATATTTGGGAATTACTATAAGGACAACTTCCGGTTATCACTGGAATTTATCCTTCGAAATTTGTTTGGATTTTGGAGCCTTCTGCAGAAAGTATTCCAGATATATGAAAGTAAGCAGTTTGTTCAGACTACTCATCTTATGACTATTTATCTTGGCCTTTTAATGCAGGTTAAATTGGTGTGGGTGGATTTTTCATTTCAATATAAATGTATGATATAACTTTCATCTATATATGTTGTTGAATTTAGGTTCTGAAAGCAAAATCGCTAACCTAATGCCACCCCCCCCCCCCAAAAGAAGAAAAACCACAAAATTAACACAAATAAATAACGACAAAAACAGCCTTCCCCAATCCGCTGTGTACTTTATCAATTATATTTCATTTCCAATAACAAGCTCAAAGGCATTTTCGTGCGAAACTAATGATATTTTGAACATTTTGCAAGCACAATGATTGAGGCATTCTGGCTTTAATGTGTGTTTTCACGACCTCTCAATGGCTTGTCTTAGTTATCAGGTGATATCATTAAGCAGTCTGCATGCTTTACATATGCACCCTTTCAACTGATTTGTTTACCTAGTGCATGAACTTGGTTGTTTGCTCGGTAAATATTCAACTCCAATAAGGGTGAACGACAACTCTATGTAAAACAACTGCAAACACCGTCTGGGTAGTAATCTACTGTAAATGGCCTTTGAGTGTACTGGTTCCATGGAGCCAGTGTTTTATTGTGGGGCTTAGAATTGCTGACTGGAAGAGAATGCCTCTGTAGCAAAATGGCAGCCACAGGATTCTCTCCATTCAACTTTGAACATCTTGTTAGTCTACTTGAATTCACTAATTCTACACTCCAGTAGTAATGGGCTATTAAAGATAAGTTTTTGACAAATATCTTTAGCGCCTTAAGATGGGTGGTCAGAGTTTTTCTATAGAGTAGTTCAGCAGCCAAGTCCACCAAAGAACATTCGAGAAATGTTGGTCTTCGGAAGTAACTCTTTGTTTGCATGACATGCACCTTCCGTTAATATTGCTTCCCTGAGATTGACTGTAGCCGACATTCCTGGTTATAATAACTAGCTTTAAGCCAGTGCTAGGCTCTGCATCAATCCCTGGATCAATATTGTATTGAACTGTCATTATATATATATATTCAGGGTCTCTGACTATATTCAGCGACCGTGTATGGTGCATGGTCCCATTTAGATACAAGATTCACCCCGTACTGCTGCAGTAGGGGTGCAAACCAACCCTATGTAAAAGCTGTCGAAAAAACGGGTCAATGAATTGAGAGCCTAATTTCACAATCTAAGAAGCAACATTTATTCTTTACATATCTCTTATTGATAGCCCGCTACCTTTGAGTTGAAAAATATAATATAATATCTAGTTTAATGCAATTTAAAAGTGAAATCGACGGTGTTCTGCGGCCGCCATCTTGTCTTTTTGCATTCTCTCCCATTTCACCAACTCTGCGCCTATATAAGTATCCATTTGATACTGGAGGCAGGCATTCTACTCCCTGTTCCATACTAAAGCTATTTTCGCCCGTATTTAGACTGCGTTGTCGTTCACCCGTGTACTGCGAGTACCAGGTGAATCCTTTATCTAGGTCCCATTTCAATATACAGGGATGAAAGATATTCGCAGATTTCTGCGATTTTTCTAATACGTTATACTAATACATTGTTCAAACGTCGCAGCACTATAAGTGTATACTCATAGGTTGTTTTACAACGCTGCAGCACTATCAGTGTATACTACTCATAAATTCTTCAAAAGCCACAGTACTATCAGCGTATACTAATATGTGCTTCAAACGGCACAGCACTATCAGCATATACCCATATGTATGAAAACTGACTTCCGGGAATTTTCAGCGATTCCCTAACAATGTTAAACCTATGGGAGAATATCAGCATTTCCGCTTTTTTTCCCGGAGATCACTTTTATCCCTGAATATAGTGCCGCCATCTGGTGGAATCCATCTGTACCATTATGCGGTAAACCATATTGGTGGCGTTATCTAATGGCAGAGTTAACAACAGTCATGGTTATGTGACTCAAAATGAATGCCACTTTGCTCAAAGTGACCAAAGTTAGTAAAAAACCATCAAAATGAATATGAAATGTGTACAGTAGGCACAAAAAAACCCTGCTACTAACAACCCATACATGGCGAAGCATCAGTGGAGTGGCTGTTTTGCCAATTTGGTGTTTACGTAACTAGAGTTCTCCATTTTCTACAGTTCCTTGGCGGTCAATTAGTTGTATGTCGATACTTTAAACAAATTAAAAAAATTATATATTTAAAAAATGATCAAGAATGATTTTTTTTAAATAGATAAATAATTTTTTTTAATGATAAAAAAAAGCTGTACCGGTCAAAATCGATCAGTCAGGGAGAGCACCTAGCTGACATCATTTAAGATCGCGCTAGCCGTCCTTGTAGCGCCTAGCAGTAGTTTCTTGGTGTTTGTTGTGAATGCAGTTTGCATGCCATTTTAACGTATATAGACGTGTGTCTTCAATTCCGAATTGATATTAACTGCACTCTTTGCTGCTTCCCTCAAATACCAGCTTCGTAAAGTTTGATGAATATAGACGTGCGTCTTCAATTCCCGAATTTATATTAACTGCACTCTTTGCTGCTTCCCTCAAATACCAGCTTCGTAAAGTTTGATGAACATAGACGTGTGTCTTCAATTCCCGAATTGATATTAATTGCACGCTTTGCTGCTTCCCTCAAATACCAGCTTCATAAAGTTTGATGAATATAGACGTGCGTCTTCAATTCCCGAATTGATATTAACTGCACACTTTGCTGCTTCCCTCAAATACCAGCTTCATAAAGTTTGATGAATATAGACGTGCGTCTTCAATTCCCGAATTGTTATTAACTGCACACTTTGCTGCTTCCCTCAAATACCAGCTTCGTAAACTTTGATGAATATAGACGTGTGTCTTCAATTCCCGAATTGATATTAATTGCACGCTTTGCTGCTTTCCTCAAAAACCAGCTTTGTAAAGTTTGATGAATATAGACGTGCGTCTTCAATTCCCGAATTGATATTAACTGCACACTTTGCTGCTTCCCTCAAATACCAGCTTCATAAAGTTTGATGAATATAGACGTGCGTCTTCAATTCCCGAATTGATATTAACTGCATGCTTTGCTGCTTCCCTCAAATACCAGCTTTGTAAAGTTTGATGAATATAGATGTGTGTCTTCAATTCCCGAATTGATATTAACTGCACTCTTTGCTGCTTCCCTTAAATACCAGCTTCGTAAAGTTTGATGAATATAGACGTGTGTCTTCAATTCCCGAATTGTTATTAACTGCACACTTTGCTGCTTCCCTCAAATACCAGCTTCGTAAAGTTTGATGTCTTTTATGCGACATTTGAGCCAAGTGCGATGCTGTCGTTGATGGAATTCGTTGGGGTGTTTTCTAATTAAAATTAGCAATGCTGTGTCAGACTAGCTGTGTGAATGGTATAGTTCCTGCTTTTCAATAAATCAGTTTGTGGTATCATCAAACGATTCTTTAAGATTTTTCTTCTTTTTTTTTGCAGGTCAAAAATGTGGTTATAGTAATGCCTCCCTTCTTCTTCTTCTTCTTCTTCTTCTTCTTCTTTTTCTTTGTGTTCTCTTCCACCATCTTCATTCTTCGTCCTCGTCTTTCTCCTTTTTCTTATTCACAAATTTCTTCTCTTAAGATTCTTCTTCGTCTTCATTTTCTTCTTACAATTCCTCTTAAGACATTCTTAAATTTGATTTTATCATGGTTTCTTCTTAGAATTCTTCTGCGTCTTCAATTTCTTCTTGAAATTCTTCCTAGAATATTCTTCTTGAATTTGATTTTATCGTGATCTCTTTTTAAAATCCCTCTTCTTAAAATTCGTCTCCTTAAAATTCTTCTTCTGCTTCTTCTTCTTTACCATCTTTTTCTTCTTTGCAACACAAGGAGCAGTTACGCACAGATGCAGTAAAATTACTTAATCCTCGATCGTATATATATATCTTCCTGCTAAGGTTATCGACAAGTTCTCGATTGAATGAATGATTTGATTTCCTTGTTTATAATTAAACCATTGGTATCCTTGTTCCATCTTGAAAGCTTTTTATACATGCGGAAATAATAGTACTAAAAATCTGCGCGAATACTAATCTGTATGGATAGAAATAAGCCGTGGCTCCAGACCCCTAGGCTGACTCCTAACTACAACCCTGGTGTTTCCCACAGTGCCATCCCCGGGGGAGGAGTTGGACTGCAACAAGACGTGCGACTGTCGCACCCGACAATCGGAGTGGTTCGTCTTCAAAAATGAACTCGTCGTTCCCGAGTACATCGTAGACTTTGAGTATGTCACAAAGGTGGGTACCAACAATAAATCCACAACCTGTACACGACCTTAGATGTTGCCAGGACGTAAAACTCCAACAACCAACCAACAACCTTTACACCCTACTGATAGGAGTCGCGCCCCTGGTTTTTCAAGGCTGGATAAACATTGGAGAGCACACCCACAATTATATGACTTCAAGTCTCCGTCCACCTCCATATGTATGCAAAGGAGATAATTTGTGGGGTGTTTTTTTTAACCATAACGACCTGGCATTAGAGGCCCAATAGGGCCAAGATCAGCCAGAAGAGGATCTGTAAGTTAATCTGTAAGACGGCTGGAAGACCAATGCTCCTGCGCTGACAAAATGTATGTTTATATGAATAAACATATTTACGAACAAAAAACCAACTCATTTGGCCATCCCGTCTGGTTACTCCTCACTTTGTTCTGGGCAGGTCAAGTCTCAGTCGCCATTTGCAGAGTACACAGAAGCGCTACTTCAGTCGAACGATGCTGTTGCCATACCGACATTGGACGACGTTAGGTCAGATGATGACATAGTCGAAATGACGCCACATATTCCTCCACGACCAAGGTATGGATAATTGCACCAGGCATAATGAGTCAAATCAATGTGGGATTCTATTTGAATCACATGTATTTAAGGCCAGATGGGATGGCCGAATGAGTTGAGCATCCATCTTCCGGTTTGGTAGATTATGGGATTCGAACCCACGGGTTCGAACCTTTGGTCGAGTCAAACCAATGACTTAAAAATTGATACTTGTCGCTTCCTAGCCTGGTGCTCAGCATTGAAATAGGATTGGGCAGACACTGGTTAGCTCAGTGTCAGGATAATGTGACTGAGTGGGATATCGATCGGGTCATTATGCTGGCGGCCTGGTCTGCCAGTGGGGCAGCACTATAAAGTCACCATGAGTGTGCAGTCACAAGTCGGTACTGATCCTGATATTTTTTAATTTAATTTTTGACTGCATATTATGGATAAGTCTGAATAGTCTGGTTTTCACCATTAGACAGTTGGTTAATAGAAAGCCCAAGCCTACACTCTTACCGAACCAAGGGATTTTTAACCTCCCACACCTCAGAGACATCGTATGAGAACAACTGGTCTTTGATGATGCAGTAAGTTATACACAGTGGGGAAATCCAAATTGGCAGAGGTGATGGCATGGGGTATTAAACCACCGATCTTCAGATTAATAGCCTGACCTATGACCTTAGATGTAAAACTCCCAGGATCTAAAACTCCAACAACCAACTGTAATGCCTGCACTGCCCGTGTAAAGCAGTGGTCCCTTGCTGTTAGTATAAGTCAGTTGACGGAGGAGTTGATCCTGACGATGGTTGATGTGCCCGCACTGAACAACATCCTGGTACTTGACCTGAACGGGCTGGGGCTCACCAAGCTGCGAAACCTGCACAGCCTTGTCCACCTCAGACGACTCGTAGTCAGCCTCAACGAGCTCACGCGCCTTGACGACATCGCACAACTGGTAAATAACTATACAAGTCCATATTCCCTTACCCGAAATTCTGAAGTCTGAAAAGTTCTGAAAGCCCAAGTTGTTGTGTCCTTCTGTAGAGTATACAGGGTCCGGACTCAACATTCTCCCCCCACATGTTCGGTTGCATGAACTGAAAAAACTAAGCAAGGGTGTGCTTGGAGAGTTTTTGATACCATTGTAGAAGGAAATCGCAAACCATGTACATCGCAAACCCCCACTTGTGATTTCCTGGGAAATCACAAACCCCCATGCCATATATGGGCATGGGGGGTTTGTGATTTCCTAGGAGATCACATATCCCCCCCCCCCTGGAAATCGCAAGCCCCCCATGTTTGGCAGTCTTTATCCTAATGAAAACATCTTTGCGATACTCCAGTTCATAATTCAGACTGCACATGCCCAGAAAATGGCCTTTGTTCACAAATGTTGCCACTGTGGCCATTCTGAAGGCCAGGTAAAGAGTAGTCGGGTTCCAGTACGCATGTTTTCCACTAGGTGGCGACCTCTGTTGAAACAAAGGCCGGGGACCAGACTACGTAAAAAGGTGCAGCAATATCCTGGTATTATCACTCAGTTTCAGGATCAAGGTCGTTAACAAAATGGCCTTTTTAGTTCCAACTTCAGTCACTGCATGCAGTAAATAGGACCATTTTAATATTCCAAATTATTATTGTGCAGGCAACAAATATCTCAATCAACCACGAGTTTCTAGTGTGTTAGATGAATATTACAAAATGCTACAAAGCATGGGGGGGTGGGGGGGGGGGGGTTGCAATTTCCAGGGTGGAGGGGTTTGTGATTTCCTAGGAAATCGCAAACCCCGGGGTGTGCTATTTCCAGGGGTTTGTGATTTCCTGCTACACCGGATTCGTTTGTTTCTGGATGACAGGGTCTGTTCGGAGGCCTGGAAAGTCTTGACAAGTATTGAACTTCATTTGCCTTATTTCAAGGCCTTGAAAAGCTTTAAATTTAACCTATTTTGGGTATTTAGTCTTGAAAAGCCTTGAATTCCATTAAACTGTCCCCACCGATCTAAATTAGTCGGAAATCGCCATTCGCCATTGTTGTATTTTCCTGAAATCCAAATGAAAATAGTCTTGAATTCTTATAAAAAACAGCCTTGAAATAGCCTTGAATTCCTTATCTTCACATGTGTACGGACCCTGGACTTATTCTGAAACTTGTAGCCTGTGGTTCGGTAGATCCTCTTCCTTGGATCACAATACTAAAATTTAGTTTTGTTTTAATTACAAATTGTCTATTTCGCCTTTTGCACTAATTTCTGCTCGGCCTAAACAGTTTATTTTGTTAATTATTTCACTAATCTACAGGAAATAGAACATCTCGATGCCAGCTTCAATAAGTTGATATCACTGGACACCATACGGGTATGTACCTGCTTGCATTAGAGAAAAACTACTCCCCCCCCCCCCCTCCCCCTTAACACTATTTTATTATTGCTAAAAGTATTTATAAATCAGAATGTCTTTACTTTTCACTATTGATAAGCAACCAGGCAGTTTATAGAATACATGGTTTATATTTTTAAAATATATTGGTATCCTAAATAAAGTATAACAATATTCGCAACTCTAATTGGTGATGCTAGTGTTCAAGCTAGTGAGTCAGCCTTTGTGTGATCTTTGACAATACTCTTGATATGTCTAATCACATCAAGTCGGTGTGTGGGGCATCATTTATGCAACTGAGACATCGCAGATTCATCAAGGATGCCCTGACACGTGACTCATTAGAGAAGGTTACTCATGCTTTCATTGGTTCATGCCTGGATTATTGTAATGCTCTCTTGTATGGTCTGCCGCTGTCAAGTATTTCAAAACTGCAACGTATACAGAATGCAGCTGCCAGGTTGTTGACGGGTACAAAGAAATTTGATCACATCACTCCTGTGCTGAAATCATTCCACTGCCTCCCTGTGGAGAAGAAAATTGATTTCAAGGTGCTGGTTCTTGTATGATCAGGCTCCAGAATATATGAGAGATATGCTCCAGGAGAGAACAAATGTTCGAACAATGCGCTCCACAGTCTCCAGCCAGTTAGCAGTTCTTCGGAGCAGAGTCAAAGGCTTTGGGGATCGTGCTTTTAGTATTGCTGCCCCGAGACTGTGGAATGCTCTGCCAGGATATATCACTGATTGTAAATCTGTTGGTGCTTTTAAAAAAGATACATTTGTTTAAATCTGCTTTTAACTAGGTGAAATATATTTTCCTGTATATTTGTTTGTTATGTAAAGCGCCTGAGAACGGCTTGCTGGATCGGGCGCTATATAAATGTTTTATTATTATTATTAATAAGTAGTCCACACCTTGTCATTAACTATCTAAGTTAGATATGTAGGTTCAAATCTAAATAGCCGTTTTGCTTTCGAAAATTTGATGCTTTTATCAGACTATACAATTTTAATTCTGACTACTTAATTCTTTAATTTTATTCTGAATTTAATTGTTGACTTTCCTGTTGCGCATCCGCTGTGTGGTGTCTTGTGTTTAGAACATGTCGAAGCTGAAGTACCTTGATGTCAGTTGGAACCAGCTCTTCAACACGCGCTATGAGATCTCCACACTCAGGAAGCACACGCCCTTGCTCGCCACAGTTGATCTTCGCCACAACAACTGGCAAAAGGTAGCCATGGTGTGCACCCACTGCTGCACCTTTTCTGAGAATCTCACTCTGAACACAGTATTCAATTCAATTCAATACTGTATTTCAGCATTGTGGCAGTTACATAAATTGGTCTCTAGTAGGTACATATACAAATAAATGTGAATAACACACTAGTAATAGTATAAATACTGCAATACTAAGCATTATCAAAATGTTGGTCTACATACAGTAGTTTGTACTAATGCTTTCATATGGCAGAGGTAAATCTGAGATCACTCTCTTCTATTTTCATAAGCCCCTCTGTTATATCATTTTCATACTTATCAAGTCTAGTAATAAATTTGAATATTCGATTCCTGATAACAGACTGGAAGGCTGGCACATCAATATTGGCAAATAGCTGACTAGCACTGTGATACCTATGTAGACGAAGTAATAACCTCATAATGTCATTATGCCCTACATTCAGTTTTCTACTGCCATACATTCTATAGTTCCACCAAATCTGAGAAATATATACTAGGGAGTACAGAAAGTCCTAAATAAATTGAGGAGTCGATTTAAAGTATTAATGCGCCCATTTGCGAGTTGGCCAGTTTGCTTGCAGCCAGTCTGCACTTGAAAAGCGTAGTTTTACACCATTATGTGCAACACATGACATGCTCTTCGGGATGCACAGCATAAACTCCTCACTACCTTCAGCAGTGATAAGCTCTGGATGTATACAGGATACACATCTATCTTCAGGATCAGTGGAAAGCTTACACTATTAGCTTTCTAATGATATGTGGCAAGAAGGGAAAATATGAAAAATAACCTATTTTGGCTTGGAAAACAGACTTAAAACTCAATATATTTATACCCAACAATGTCATGTCATTATATATATTCCCGGTCTCTGACTGTTCAGGGACCGTTTATATATCTATGTTCTCTGCTATATTCCAGACTCATGCACAGACCTGTTTCAATATAGTGCCACAATCTGGTGGAATCCAACTCGCTATCTAATGGCGGAGCTAACAACACTCAGTTGCATGGCTCAAAATGGACACCACTTTCAATGAAGTGACCAAAGTTAATTTTTTTTAAATGTCAAAATTATTATGAAATGTGTACAGTACGCACAAAAAAAACATGATATTAACCACCCATACATAGTGAAGCATTAGTACAGTGCGATGAAGAGGCATTGGCAGCTCCGATTAACAGAGGAGTAGTGATCAGAACGACCCTAAAACTTAAACACTATTTGGTATTCTATATAGAATAGCGTGTGTGAGGTGCGTGCGTGCGTGCACATAAAAACACACACACTTAAAATCATCTGATTATGCATATGCAACTCTAACCCTGGTGAGCTATGACTGAGTATGCATTGACACATACTGAACCCTTTTTAAAATTTTAATTTAATAAAAAAAATTGTGCGGGCGCATTTTCTCCGTCGGACACAGCCTGACGGACTGCGGCTGCGCGTGATTGGCCGGATGCGGACGCTGACTACGGTCGACGGCAGTCCGGTGACGGAGGCGGAGGCGACGGCGGCGCTGCGGCAAACGGCGGGTTCGCGCGTCTCGCAGGTGTCGCTGCTGTCGCACTCGCGCACCGACCTGGTGCCGCCGCGCACACTCAGCCTCGCCTTCTGTGCACAGGTTCTGATGCAGATCAGCAGGAAGAAGCCTGACCGCGTCGGTGAGCAGGACAACCTGTGGTACTCCAAGGTGAGATGGTGGTGGTGGTGGCGGTGGTGGTGGTGGTGGTGGTGGTGATGGTGATGCAGATCAGCAGGAAAAAGCCTGAGAGTCAGTGAACAGGATAACCTGTTTTTTGTTTTTTTTACTAAATGTATTTTATTCAGCGAATAATGTCTTTTGTCAGTGCCAGAGCACTGGTCTTCTGGCCGTTCATTACAATTTGTTGGTACATAAATGACAATATCAGTTGCAATAATAAGTAGTACTCAAAGGTGAGGTGTTGGCGGTGGCGGTGACGGTGACGGTGACGAGGACAGGTTCCGTACGGGGCCTGGAAAGTCTGGAAGGACACCTGTCATGTCAGGACTACATTGGTCTGAATACATATTTCTCTTCTGAAGACAGGTTCACCCTGAATACAAGCCTTGACACAGTTTTAAGCCACCACCAATCAATCAGTCACGTGTAGTATAGCTTAGTGAAGCAATGCCCAGGGTCCATGTGGGGCGTGGAAAGTCTTGAAACTTCATTTGCCCCATTTGAAGGCCTTGAAAAGCACTGAATTTAACCGATTTTGGGTAATTAGTCTTGAAAAGCCTTGGATTCCATTAAGCTGTCCCCACTGATCTAAATTAGTGCGAAATTGAAATCTTTTCTTCCTGAAATCCAAATGAAAACTGTCTTGAATTCCTATCAAAAACAGTCTTGACAAAATGTCAAATCTTCACATGTGTACAGACCCTGTGATGATGATGATGATGATGATGATGATGATGATGATGGTAGTGGTAGTGGTGATGGTGATGATTTTGGGGGCATGCTTATCAAAATTTTGTGTGAAATTGAAAATTGTTGTTCAGAAACTACAGTAAAAGCTCTCTAAATCCACCGACCATGGGACCGACTTTAAAAGGTCCATTTAGGGAGGCGGTCGGTTTAGAGAGGTTTTCATTTCATTACAATGTATGGGCGATCTTTGGGACCCAAATAAAGCGATCGATATAAGGAAGTAGTCGATCTGTGGAGGTGGTTGGTTAGAGACGTTTTACTGTAGTTTGACTTGAGCCTTATGCGGATAGCGGAATGCGGCTCTCATGGCTAGATGTATTTGTAGGTGACGACATTGAACCTGGACGGGCAGCACCTCACAAAACTGTCGAACCTAGATCGACTGGAAAACCTGCGATGGGCCTCGTTCAACAACAACGACATCACCAAGATAGAGGTGGGCAAAGCTGCACAACCTTATGTATGTGTATGTAGCAATCAGTGTGTGTATGTATGTGTGTGTATATGTAAATGTGTATGTATGTATTTATGTCTGTATGTATCCAGAAATCTGGGCCACTTCCGGTCCCAAGTTTTCCGGATATTTGGTCCAGTAGCTGTATTATGTTAGATAAAAGCTGAGGTCCCAATTATACTATTATATTTGTAGTATAGCATGGTGAATTGCGCTAGGTGGCGGCACGCTACCCACTGGGTAGGGCCCCGACTGCGCTGCCCTCTACTGCGTGTGGCTAGCACACTCCCCACCCACCTATAGAGGCGATGTGGGACCTGGCGAGTTAGAGGGCAGGTCACTCGACTGTTGACGCCGCGGAGAGCCGATATGTGTTCCAATAAACCTGTTGAAGCATACTGTATCTGGATCTTGGCGTTCTTCTGTGTGTGTGTGACAGCGAGTGCAAGACCGTGGAATGGCTGACATCGGGCCTATCTATCAAAAACAGCCTTGAAAAGCATTGAAATAGCATTGAATTCCATACTTTTACATGTATACATACCTTAGATGCTTCAGTAGGTCAACCTCCCCTTACCGACTTTCCTCAGGGTCTGGAGAACTGTGGCCAACTGGAAGAGTTATCGCTGGAGTACAACTGCCTCACCAAGGTCGATGGTCTGACTAAGCTGGGCCGGCTTAAGCGGCTAGCGCTCGGCCACAACTTCTTGACGACTCTAGAGGATACCGCAATGGACAAACTTTCCAGCCTCACCTTCCTGTCATTGGAGAACAACCGTGTGACGTCACTCCTGGCGCTGCGCCAAATCAACACACTGGTTGAAGTGTATATAGGAAATAACATGATCACCAACATCCGCGAGGT
Source organism: Branchipolynoe longqiensis (assembly GCA_030323885.1). NCBI lineage: Eukaryota > Metazoa > Annelida > Polychaeta > Phyllodocida > Polynoidae > Branchipolynoe > Branchipolynoe longqiensis. The sequence continues at coordinate 13,233,325 of CM059186.1, forward strand.
GTTCTACCTGAAGGTGAGTGGCTCCTCATCAGCAGTTGTACCCCAAACCAAAGACTTGTGAAACTTGATACTTGTCACCTACCTTGCCTAGCACTCGGCATTACCTGATTCAGTGGCAGGACGATGGAATGGAGTGTGAGTTGCTGTGCCGCGGTGCCGGTGGCCTTGTGTTCCAACGGGGAAGTTATTAATTCACCATGAGTGTGTACTGTCGTATGCTGGCAGCCATCCTGATATGACACCAGATGTTGCTAGAAAGTAAAACACCAATCACTGACTCATTAAGGAGACTGTGCCTCACAAGGTGCTCTGCCTTAACTTTTGATCATTATCTTCTCTTGAGGCATTCTGCCTTAAGATCAATAGCTTCTCTTTAGGTGTTATACCTTAAGATCAGCATCTTCTTTTGAGTAGTTCCATTTATGGTGAGTAGTCCCTTTATGGTCAATAAATCCCCTTTAAGGTGAGTAGAACCCCATAAAGTGAGTAGTTCCTCTTTCACCTGAGTAGTTGCCCTTAAGATGAGTAGTTCCCCTTTAGGGTGAGTAGTCCCCTTAAAGGAAGTAGTGCCCCTTATTGTGAGTAGTGCACCATTAAGGTGAGTAGTCCCCTTAAGGAGAGTAGTGCCCCGTATTGTGACTAGTGCCCCTTTAAGGCAAGTAGTCCCCTTAAGGAAAGTATAGTGCCCCTTATTGTGAGTAGTGCCCCTTTAAGGTAAGTAGTCCCATTAAGGGAAGTAGTGCCCCTTATTGTGAGTAGTGCCCCTTTAAGGTCAATAGTCCCCTTCAGGGAAGTAGTGCCCCTTATTGTGAGTAGTGCCCCTTTATGGTGAGTAGTCCCCCTAAGGGAAGTAGTGCCCCTTATTGTGAGTAGTTCTCTCTTAAGGTAAGTAGCTTTCTACGAGTTAGCACCGTCTGCTGTCACTCTTAGGAGAGTGCTTTAGTCTTTGTAACAAACATCCAGAGCCAAATTAACCATAACAAAATTATATCAGCGGGTTAAATAGAATAAAGCAAGTATTAACTCTCTACACAACAAGCCTGACACTACTACACGGAATTTGTACTGGTTCAGAGAACTGAGAAGGCACATGCTTTACAAACAAAAATGTTAAGCAACTTTAACCTTTTGTTCTCTTTCTTATTCATAAAGGACAGATCTCTCCTTTTACAGTTGGTTTATTTGTTGTGTTTTAAAAGAAATCATGGTTTATTTACTCTGTCCATAACATATAAGTTCATGATAGAACTTGTTTTCAATGCTGAACCTCAATCATTGAGAAAATCAGCCTTTAATACTTTTCAGCACCACTATGTCCTAACGCCAGCAGATTCAAACTCATTGTTGCGCATGACAAAACTGAACTAAGCATCCTCACCACATGTGGTGGGCCCGGATGATGGGGTCTCCGACTTGGCCTGAGCATACAGCTCAAACACTCTAATCTAATCTAAGCATGTCATTGATTGCCTATTATGAATTAAACAAACATTGCTTTTTTTTTCTCCTTTTAGCAACTGCCGAACCTGGTGATAATGGATCTCTATGGCAACCCGGTGGCGACCTCTGTCGACAGTTATCGGTTGTTTGTCATCTTTCACCTCAAAGCACTCAAGGCCTTTGATGGCATTGCTATTGTAAGTGACAACCATGTCCTGGTAGTTATCATAATAATCCGATAGTTTGGAGTTGTTGTCATATTTGTTTCAGATAAATATGTTAGGTTGGTTTTTATAGGCTACTTTACTTTTCTTTAGGTTGAAATAACATTTATTCAGACAGCGTCTCCCCACCCCACTGCAATTCCAGCCTTTTCAGCCCTTCGCCAAGCCATACAGAAAACATCACTGACCATTTTTAACTGAATGACTCAAACAGTATTGCAGTGAAATTCACATTGTATTTTAAAAGGCTGCACTGACCTCTCGCAGGCAAGGAGCCACATAGACGGGTAGGCGTGGATAGGGTGATAACATCAGGGAGCCTAGGTGGTGTAATGGTTAGCATACTGGCCCGGAGGTGTTGGTTCAAATCCTGCTCTAGGTGCAATATCTCCCTTTTTCATCGCAGCCATGACATTGGTGCCATGACCAATATCCCGTACAAGCTACGCGCTGTATGGTTTATATAGAAAAATTAGCAATTGCATTTTTTTATGATCTTTGAAATGGAAACGTGACAAATAAATTTGGTGCCCAAATGAAATGCTGGACATCAAAGGGTTAATATAAAATGTTCATAGAACATAAACCACTATCGTGTGTTGTGATAGAATGTTGATGAGTACTCCTTTGTTGAGGAGGGGAGATATAGACAAGTAGTATTCTTTGAATCGCCATCAAAATGTTGAAAACTTCGGATAACCCCTAAACCTAAGCATCTTAACGCATGTGTCTGCCAGGAGGTGGGTGAGTCCCTGCAAGCGAAGGACACCTTCGGTGGGCGGTTGACCTCAGACTTTGTTGCTGAGCGCTTGGGTCATGCCAACTTCAATGAGATCAAAGAGCTAGACTTCCCACACTGCAGTATTCGCACTATCGACATTGGTAGCGGAGATATCTTCATCAACCTCCGGAGGTAGGAGCTTAAACTGTTTGGTACATGTCATTCATATCGATGCTTTGCTTATTGTCTTGTAACTGTCCATCTATATTGTAGCTTTTTGTAGTGTGTAGAGGCAATTTCCATTAGGGCTTGAAGCCAAGTGCATAAGCACTGACAATATGTTATTCAAAAGAATATAAATACTTGAACAAAAAAACAAAGCTTCATCTTTTATACATGTAGCCATTCCATACATGATTTGTGAAGACAGTGGGTTAACTCCTTAGTGCGTGTGCCCCATCATTCTTTCCAAATCTACTCACCAGCCCCCACCGCCCTCTCCAAGTAACAGTAATCTTGGAGCGGGTTCTCTGCATTATCAGTCCTTCAACAGGTTCCTTCCAAGAATGGAAAAGAGTCAGTAAACTTTTAAATATGCACTAAACTAAGTTCACTAGACGAGATGGCCGAATAAATTGAGTCTCCGTCTACCGTTTTGGTAGATCGCGGGATTCGAACCCACGGGTTCGAACCCTAATCGAGTCAAACCAATGCCGTACAAATTTATACTTGTCGCTTCCTAGCCAGGCACTTGGCATTATTAGGATAGGGCAAGGACTGGTTTGTCCCAGTGTCATGATAATGTGACTGAGTGGGATATCAGGTCATGGTGCTGGTGGCCTGGTTTCCTAGTGGGGAAGCACTATAAAGTATCCATGAGTGCGCACTGTCACAAGTCAGTACCCATCCTGATATGACCTTAAATGTTGCCAGGACGTAAAGCTCCAAAAACAAACCAACTAAACTAAGTTCTGACTCTTACTGCCTCTTTAAATAACTACCAGGGTGTTTTTTTTTTCTATCCCATGAAATTATATCTTTACTTGAATGTTTACTTGGGATATCAATCCACTTTAGGTGTGTCCTGTAACCCTTAAGCTAGGATTCCTTACACGTGGTATGTGGCATGCGAATGGGTTGGGTCCTTTCACCCACACCCACACCCACACATAGTGTCAGGTTTCTCTACCACTGTTTTCTATGGCAAACGCAGCAGCATTCGCATTCGCATGCCGCACCGATGGCTACATGGACCGATTCAGTTGCCGCATTCGCATTCGCATTCGGATGCATGGAATCACCCCCATTGACTTAGATGCTTTTCGATTTTTTGCCGCATTCGCATTCGCATGCCGCATACCACGTGTAAGGAATGTAGCCTTAACGGTGGAAAGACCTGGTTAATGTATATATGATGCAAACCTGCTTTCTTTCTTTCAGTGTCAACTTGGAGCACAACAACCTGACTTCTCTCAGTGGGCTCGTCTTCCTTGTTAACCTAAGGGTGAGCAACACCAACTTGTAGATTAATAGATTTTAAAAGTTGAATTGAGAGCTTTCTGTAACTGCCGTCTTGGTGGTTCCACTGGATTCCCCTGTCTGTGGGGAACCCCTCTAGGTCATATGATGAGGGAATTCCACCCATGATATCATTCATACATTACAGACCTCAACACTCTCCCCCCACATGTTTGATTGCATGAATTGAAAAAACTAAGCAACGGTGTGTTTGGAGAGCATTTGATACGGGATTTGTTTGTTTCTGGGTGACAGGGTCTATACGGGGCCTGGAAAGTCTTGAAAAGTCTTGAACTTCATTTGCCCCATTTCAAGGTCTCGAAAAGCCTTAAATTTAACCTATTTTGGGTAATTAGTCTTAAATTTACACTGTCCCCACTAATCTTATACCCCAGTCACGCGAGAGGCAGCGTTCGCCGCCAACCTCCCTACGCCCAAAAGGATGCCAACCACCCAGCGTTCCATTCGATACATGGATTCAAATACGTTTTAGGCGCCATGTCGGCGCCTGGTTGGCGCCGACCACATGGTGACTGCAGCATCACATTTGTTGGCACCATCCCAGGGCGGCGTGTCGGCGGCGCCAGGGCGCCAACCATTTTGAATGGCGCCGCCGGAACAGGGCGCAAGGAGGTTGCACGTGCAGCAGCAGCAACCTCCTTGCGTCCAAAATTCCCAAAATGGATGCCGGGAGGTTGGCGTCCTCGCAGCGACCGCACTCAATCATGGCGTAAGGAGGGCGCAAGGAGGATGTTTTGACGTCGCGAATCGATCATTAGCGAATGCAGGCCTCGTGTGACTGGGGTATAAATTAGTCTGAAATCGCCATTTGCCATTGTGTTTTTTTTGTCTGAAATCCAAATGAAAATAGTCTTGAATTCCTATCAAAAACAGCCTTGAAAAGCCTTGAAATAGCCTTGAATTCCATATCTTCACATGTGTATGGACCCTGGGGTGAGGTATACCGGGCAATTTTAATGTTGCATAGTCTGAACATTTTGAGTTTCTGTCATTTTCTGAGATAAATATATTAAGCTGATCGTTATAATCTACCTTACTTTAGTTTGAAGCAACTTTATTTTAAATGGCTAACTTTTTTAGATATTTGAAATACAAACATGCCAAATTAATTTTGGCAAGCACGCCAAAACTCTGACACCATAGGCTTCTGCAGTAACAGGTTCTATTGAAATGGACTTTTTATTCCCTTCTATGTGGCGACAAATTCACTCAACGAGACAAACAAGACAAGGCACATGTAATTACTATATAATATTTTGAGAATATTTATTAAAGAAATAAGTCCGTAACTTCAAGGAAGTTGGGCAAATACGCATAACTGAGCTTATACGGCGACTGGGCCAATCTTAACTAGTACATTCTTAAGACTAGATAACGCGGAAATGGGACCCGGTAGGCCAGCAGTAACATGATATAATGCTAGTCAGAATTACGACTCAAAACAGACTTGGATAACAGACAACATTAAGCGAAACAGTTTAACACGATAATGACTCAAACGAACAACCAGCACTCAACCCAAAAGTTGACCGAGCGCCGCGGGTGCCGTGCTGATGTGCAGGTTTTTCAAGTATACATTTACCGCAGAGCTTCGCCAGGTACCAGCCGACATTAGATCATCCAAAGTAAAGCCTGTACCATGGCAAGCCTGAGCCACGCCTCGCCTTAGGCTATGGAGAGTGAACCCTTTGTTGACGCCGAACACTTGGAAAGAAGCTAGACGCAAAGCTCTGGACAATGTGGCACTGGTAAGTGGGAGCCCTGTTGGCAAAAGAAATGCCGGGGAGTTCTCATGTGGGTTAAGCGTTTTGATATAGTTAAGCCAGGCGCGTAGAGGGCAGCAGAGAGACCCTTGCAGTGCAGGTAACTTGAAAATGAGAGGGGAGGCAGAGCCGAATCTCGTTTTTGTAGATCTAACCGTTACCATAAGGGAATCTAGTCTAGGTTTTACATCCTTAAATTTAATAACATGTGGGTTATCACGTAAATTCGCGGAATTTGGTACAAGATTGCTTTGATGCAACAGAGTGAAATAACCTATTAGCAATGATACGATCAGAACCACTGGTACAGGTGTTAAGCTATATAAGAACACGATCAGTTGTTTAAACTCGTCACTAGTGATAGGCGGCGCTCTAATAGTTACATGTTTCGAGTTTTTACACAAACCTCTCTTCATCGTCTTTATCTCCTGCGCATCAAAAGCTGAGGCATCCCCTGAGCCGGACGCTACCCATACCTTAACCGAGCTGAAATAATTTGCAACGGCGCCAGGTGATTTTAGGCGATCACTAAGGAATAGAAGAAAAGACAACAAATCATATACAGATGGAGCATTAGCTGTTACGTTGTGCTGTTGGCAGAAATTAAAGAAAAGAGAGATATGCGCCGCCTTGTTCTTCCATGTATGGGGCGCCAGTGTGTTTGTATAGCAGTTGATCAGCTGCTGATGGTGCTTTATCGAGTACCCTGGAAGATAGAGCCAAAAACATTTACTATCTTCCAGAAATGACACAGAATCAAAATGCTAAGATATTCATATCTACCTGCACATTTACTGACCTCAAATTCATGTTATCACACAAATCACTGGCCTTTACCTTACTACACTCAGAATGCGGGGCCCTACTAAGGGCATCCGCCAATATCAAAGTATCGCCTGGTTTATGACAGACCTCTAATCCAAAGTTTAAATCAGCCGCGATGAGCCAGACCTGCCTCGCACATGCACACAATATCTTGTCTCTCCCTTTCCCAGACTCTAACACCTGCTGCGATGCCGCGTTATCTGTATTAATTCTTACCAGGTATTCATGTGGGTTAACAGGTAGCAAGAATTTCAATGCGTGTACCAGATTAAGGGCCTCGAGCTGGTTTATTGCTAGTGACAATGACTGGAGGTCAGCCGAATACTCGGAAATGTAAAATTCTTTCGCTGAAAATGCGCCCCCCGCCCTGAGCGTCGAATCACACTCAATTACCCAGGTATCTCTCGGCTTTGTGGGCAGTAACTGTCTCCCGTTGTAAGATTGAGCAAATTTTTGGAACCACTCCAGGTCGAGCAACAGCTCCGGATCAACCTTATGCTGACCCACATACGGCGAAGCCCTCAGCGCCTTGAGCACCCTATTCGAAAACCTTTTAGCCGGCTTGATACACTTAGACAAATGCTGCAATTTACCCGCCAGACTCTGAATTTGCTTCCGTGATGCCGTAGCCTTAGCCTTCCAAGCCAGACATTCCTCCAGCACATCCTTAATTTATCCATCGGCAGCAGAACCGACATATCAACTGAATTGATGACAAAGCCTAACCAAGTAAGTTTAGTGTGAGGCGCCGTACATTTACTTATGGCCAGCGCCAAGCCCAATTGCGTCGTTAGCTCATTAAATCTCCTGTACGCCTGCCACGCCCTTGCCTCGGATTTCTCAATCCCAACAAAGTCATCCAAATAACAGAGGGCGAAGAAACCTTCCTTCCTCAGCAGCCAAACTATAGCACGAGTAGTACACGCACAAGCGAGGGCAGAGGTCCTGCAGCCGAACGGAGGAGCAATGTCAATATATGTCTTCCCCTTAAGGCAAATACCTAGCAATGGAGTGGAGAGGGGGCAAACCCTAAGCTGTCGATAAGCTCTAGCCAAGTCCGCCCCCCACATCCATGCACCGGAACCGACAACCGTTAGGCGGTCGGTAAGCGTGATGACTGAAGGTAACGAGAAATTAAAGGGGGCCCCCAAATAAAAGCCCTTCACAATCCCCGCATTCACACTCCCACCCAATGGGAAGCTCAGGTCTATAATTATTCTTTTGTCTGATGAATCTTTCTTTGGCCGCGTCATCATCGGACTAATTTGAGTCCAAGGCAGAAAGGAAGCCTGATCAAATGGACCCAAAAGCGCCCCGTGCCCAAGCTCTGTAGTGATGAACTTACAAATATGGAAGTCGGCATCTGCCGCTGCTGAATGATTCTTGTATGTGGGGGTGGGAACCCGGGTAGACGTGTAGTCCAAAGGCCACCCAAATTCCAAATGGTCTACTAACAACGTATCTGGATACTCTAGCAACAGTGCACGCCATTTCGGAATATTGAGGCCGGACGGCACCGAGATACGTGCTGAGAGATAATTAGGGAGGCCCGTAACCCTAACCTTGTCAAATATATCCCTGTAAATCCCAAGTCCGAACCAAGCCTCATTGGCAGAGACTGGCCAGAAATCTAACAGTGACTGCCTAAACAACATGGGCGTGGGTGGCGGCGTAAAGAATCTAGGCAAGGCATTATTATACAGTGACAGCGCTACTTCAATTGGTTTATCAAACCAATCAAATGAAATTTCAGGGAGGGAGTCTAGGGTGGCCGCCTCCGACCCAGTCTCATTATTATTAACAACTACCTCCGAATGTGCGTTATCGACAGCTACAATACTGCTCCCATTCGTGGACGGAGGCAGCACTAACTCTTGACAGTGTACATCAACATCCATCGGCGTGATAACGCCTTCACCGCCAACAGACAACATAGCAGTGGGCACAACACTCAGAACTGGGTCACCGCCCGATGACGTCAGCGGTGCCATGACTAGGTCATAGGCAGGACCCGGCTGACCAACCACGTGGTCAGCAGGATCACGTGACTCGGCAGCCAAGCCAAGCCGAGTGTCGCACGGACACGCCACAATACCGTCAACAGTATTTAACTCTTTAACAATCAAATCAGAGACACTAGCAACAGAGCTAACTTCAGGTGAGCTTAGTACATGTACATTATCTATTTAGACACAACAGGCGGCAACATAGAAGGCTCCGGCACACAGTCAGAGACCGGTTTCGTACCAGCAATTTTAGTAGTAAACATGTCAACAGTCAACGGTGAGCTAGTCAAACTTACAGTAGTATTTGCAGCGGGGTTATCACCAGAAGCCTTCTTGTCAAGGAACTTCCTTTTCTTTAAGCAATCTTGCTCGCGGTGAGAGAGAATACGCTTAAACTTATATGCGCACCATGCGCAAATGTGCGGCGACCTGTCTGGCAGGTCGCCATGCGACGAAGCATTCCCGCAGTCCTTCCCCCAATTCCATAGGTAGCAAGGTTTACCGTCGTTCTCCCTGTTGTATTCCTCACGCGGGTTGATAGGGTTAGGGTTAGCACTCGCAGCGGCAGCCGGTGCTGGTGCTGCTTCGGACTGTGTGCGTGGCTGCGAGTACTGCTGCCTGTAGGGCTTGTGCACGTGGTGCGCCGCTGCTCGCGCTTGCAGCGCCCTAAGTGACTCAGTGCAGACATCCCGTTGAATGTCCTTGATAGCTGTTAAATTACTCCACCCTTCTCTCAACCGGCCGTCTGCCACCATTTGAAACACCCTTTCCGACCATCTGCGACACGTAGGCCAGTCCCAAGAAATGGCCATCAAAGCCAAATCCTCCTCGTGTTGCAATATAGCCGGGAACCACACCTGCGGGAAAGTGGGCTGAGCCACTAGTAATCTCAATGCAAAAAAGTACTCGGCCCAGGTGGCCTCCCCCAATGCAATTTTTCGACAACCATCACCATGTGTAACAAAAGTATGGGGGAAGAGGCCCGTACCTTTTGGTTTCTGCAGTGCATGTGTCGACTCCAGTAGAAAGTCTGTAGTGACCGGCGGCTGTGGGTGCATGAGCTGATATCTTGGAGTCGGGTGGGGTGACGCATAGACTGGAGCGGGCCGCACCTGACGAGCCGGCATGAGCACATGGGTGAGGCCAGGCGCCGGCGACATGGGCCGCGGTGTGCAGGGCGGTGGAGGCGGTGGTAGCTGGTAGAATGTAGCCATGCACGAAGTGTAGGATCGAGTGACCGACGGCGGGGGTCCCACGGGTGCAGGTGAAGCTGGTGGTGGCGGTTGAACAAACGCCGGGCGAGGTGTAGGCGGCACCGGCGTACCGAATCCGCCATGCCCCGCACTCATTGGCGACTGCGGCGGGTGAGGCATAGGCGGTCCCGGTAAAGCGGCAATCTTTTCCAGAGCATTAAGACGGGAGGCCATACTTGATATCCTCCTGTTTTCTTGCCTTAGCTGCATGATAGTTCCTTGTTGCTGTGCCAGCTCACACATCGCTGGCTGACCCGGCGTCACTGGCAACTGCTGTTGGTGGCCATCTTCCTGCTGAGCCTCGTGGTCAAGCTCGGAATCCTCTGACGGTGGTGGAACGGGTCGACAAGTCGAACTTGCCTTCCTCTTCGGCTGTCTCCTAGGGCTAGACATAACCGCCACAGTTTTCGTCGGCGGGCGACCTCGTCTCTTCTTGGTTGGCGGCATGCTAACTCAGATACGACAGAAGACCATGTGTATAGTAACAAGGGTAATGCGTGCCAATAGTAGAGAGCGAACCTGCTGCAGCGGCGACCGGGTGAGAAGTGACGGCTGGGCGTGTCGTGAGACAGCAAGAAAACTGCTCGACCTGATTGCCTCGTTGAGCAAATTACCCATGTTAGCCTCGCCAACATAACCAATGCTTAATAGGTGCATCAGTATCTAAGTTAGATATCTAGGATTAAATCCAGATAATTGTTGTGGTTTTGAAAATTTGGTGCTTTCATCGGACTATGCAGCTTTAAGGCATTGTTTTTGACTTGAGCAGGGTTACAACCCAGAGCCTACTAGAACCCCCACATTGGGAAGTGAATGACCTACTGATTTTCGATCCTGATACAGTGGTAGCGAAGGTCTGCTTGTCTATGTCGACAGGTGCTGTGCCTCAACCACAACCACATTGACTGCATCGTGCCGAAGCCGAAGCAGCTGGCGCCAGTGTTGAGGAACAGCCTGATGGAGCGCGTCACAGGCAGAGTTAGCGTCACCGCCTACAACCCGGACTCCTTCTTACCCATCCTGGAGAACCTGGAGGTGCTGCATCTAGGGTGAGCTACCGGAGCCAGGATGGGTGGCGTGCGGGTAGATAAAAGATTCACCCCGTACTTGTTGTCGGGGTGAAGAACAACCCATTAGAAAAAGTGGAGAATGGCTGGGTAAATGAATTGAGCACGTAAATTCTTAATTTATGACGCTAAATATATTCTTCACAGACATCTTCATATTTACCTGCTATGTTTGATTTGAAAAATATAATAAAACATGTAGTTTAATAGACTTTAAAAGTCAAATCGATATCATTCTGGAGAAGTCATCTCATTTTGCATTCTCTCCCATTTCACCAACTCTGTACCGATATAAGTAAACATTAAATACTGAAACCAGGAATTCCACTTCCTGTTCCATACTAAAGCAATTTTCGCCCGCATTCTGATATTATTCAGAATGTTTTCTGCTATTATTTGGGATGCTTTCAGTTTTCGCTTCCATGTCACAAAAGTGGTACCCAGCTTCAGAGAACGACCCATATATATATATATATATATATATATACTGTTTGTTTTGCTTTTATTCAGATACAACAATATTAAGGATATGGCTGCGTTACAACTCAGTCGGCTCACTTCTCTCAAGGCACTCTTCTTGCAAGGTAACTTACTTTGTGGTGTGACCTTTTGGTTGGCCCAGAACTTGGTTCGCACACAGTGGACCCCATAAAGAAGGAGGAACAATGATGTACGCTTCCAAAGGTTTATTGCGCCGCTCACCACGGCGTCCGCAACCAAGTGACCCGCCCCTCACCAGCCATGTCCCAAATCACCTCTCACTGGGGGGTATGCTAGCCACTTTCAGTAGATGGCAGCCCAGTCGTGTCACTGCCCCGGCGATTAGCATGCGGCCACCTGACTCAATGTTCCTGTGACAGGTCGACGGCGTAGTCCTTGCAGCCACCGCATGGTAGTGGAGCTCATGAACGGACTACTACACTATTACCATGCCAAGCACAGGGCTAAGTTTTGGATGTCATTGGTTTAACTCAACTGGGGTTCGAACCCACGACTTCCTACTTCCTATTACATTTATTTAATATTTAATTGGATGTAATCATCTCCAATTGTGAAGTTGTAGTCGCCTCATTGAATGCAGCTGTTCTTTACCTTTCAAGGCAACGAGATTACCAAGGTTGAAGGGTTGGAGGGACTTCAGGATCTGCGTGAACTTGTTCTTGACCGGAACAAAATAAAGAGTATAGCTGAGTACTCATTCTGTAGCCAGTGGAATCTGCAGGTATGATTAACCACCAGTTATGTCAGAAACCCTTTGATGATTACCACTTATGCAGTTTTTTTGTTTTTTTGTTTTTGTTATTTTTCTTTAAGATTTATACTGCCTATTATGGATAAGCCTGAATAGACTTGTTTTCACCATTAGACAGTTTGTCGATAGAAAGCCCGAGCCTACACTTTTACCGACCTATGGGGTTTTTAACCTCCCACACCACATGGGCATAGTATGAGAGCAACTGGCCTTTGATGACGCTGTAGGTTATCCACAGCGGTGGAAATCCAAATTGGCAGAAGTGGGGGCATGGGGAATCGAACCACCAACCTTCAGATTAGGAATCTGACCTAGAAAAAAGTCAGACACTCTAACCACTGCGCCACAGAGAACACCCCAAAAGTTATGTCTTTATTATATGCCCTTGTATCGAGCAATATGAACACAAACTCACTTCATAACCGATTTTAAATAAGAAGTATAGTTGCATAGTCTGATGATTTTTAGTTTTGGAATGGCGCTTTCAGATTAAATCCAAATGAAAATAGTCTTGAATTCCTATCGAAAGCAGTCTTGAAAAGCCTTGAAGTAACCTTGAATTCCATATCTTCACATGTGTACGGATCCTTTGAACCATTCACGTTTACAGGAGCTGCATATGGAGGAGAACCGGCTGCGGGACCTGGCCCACCTGGGGTGCCTCGAGAACCTGCAGCGCCTCTTCCTTGGCATGAACCGCATCCAGGACATGGCAGAGCTGGAGCGACTCGAGTTGCTCCCCAGCCTGGTGGAGCTGTCTGTTGTCAGTAACGTGGTGAGTCCACTGACCTCCTTCACACCCAGGCCTTTTGCACCAAAGGGGGCCTTAGATGTTGCTAGGATGTAAAACCTAAATTAACTAACACAAAAGGGGGATGTGAGAAACAGGAATGAAAAAACTCCACATTTTAGCTGAATTCCGCCATTTTTGATAATCTCAAATATTTTCAACACTGGGTTCCCACCACACACATACAACAAAGAGTACACAGCCCATCAATATATATATATATGGATGTAGGTGTGTATATATGTATAGAAAAAGATCCGCTGATGCCAGTGAGGTTTTTCCGCGTAGCAGGTGCGAGGGAGCGCCCGAGGTGGCGCCACCAGTCATGAGCATGGGGAGGAGGCGGTACAGAGTATTCGGTGTAATAAAATATATTTATAACAAAATAATTACCTTCCGTGCCTTTGTACTCGCATAATGCGTTATACATCATATAATGTATGTATGCATGTATGTATGTATGTGCCATATTCTCGCGGGTTAACACCCTGGGAATTTAAATTGGCAATTCACTGAAGTGGAGGGAGGGGGGGGGGGGTGTTTACCAACACATGGGCATTTAAGGGGTGAGCTTTATAGTGGCCAAGTGGGGGTTGGGCGTTAACCCACACATGGGCGTAAGTAGGCAGGTCAGCCTTGGGTCTGGTTAGTTGCTTGTGTGCGATGCACAGTATGGCGGGGGTGAAGCCAGTATCACGTGACTGCCCTGTTTTCCCCGACAGGTGGCGCGTCGCCTGCTGCACCGCCCCATGCTGGTGTACCACATGCCTCACCTGCTCGTCATAGACGGCATCCCTGTCAGCGAGGAGGAGCGCACCAAGGCCGAACTCTACTTCATGGAACAGCAGGTGAGGCTCCACACCCCCACACCCCCCCCCCCACACCACCTCCAACATACACCACCCACACACAGCCCGCCTACTTATATCTACATATACAGTCAAACCTGTCTAGCCGACCACCTCCAGAGATCGACCACTCCCCTATATCGATCGCTTTATTTGGATCCCAAACGATCGCCCATACAATAACATTGTAATGATAAAAATACTCCCTAAACCGACTACCTCCCTAAATTGACCATTTAAAGTCGGTCCCATGGTTGGTTGATTTAGAGAGGTTTTACTGAAATTATAAAAATACAATGTAAAACATAACAACTTTTCGTAGCTGGCAATATATTTGAGGGGGATGGTGAGAATTTTATTCGTGTGCTTTATTTCTTGAATTTTTGTTAAAACTTAACTTAAATCCCAGCATGGATGGTAATATGAATATTATATTTTGGCGATTTTGTTTGATAATTGGCGACAAGATTTCTAGAAGTAGGATGCTATTCTAAATGTCATGCTTTACCAGAGGCCTAACTTCCATCTACACATGTACGCAGGTACGCAGCTGCGTACCACCCGAGATTACAATTTTTGTTATTATTAAGAGATATGATGTTTTATGGCATTTTATTCCATCGTGTTTTATTCCAATAGCGGTTTATTCCATCTTCGAAAAAGTCTGCGTACCACCTGAAAATCCCAAGCTAGGCCCCTGTTTTACCATATATAGAGGTTGGTGCGAGCTGTCATGTCGCCACTTGTACACGAGCGGTATTTCAGCAATATGGTGAAAATGATTGCCAGGACAAATTATGGTGAAAATTGTTTACAGAATACACCATGTTGAAAATGTTTCATAGGACACATTATGGTGAAAATTGTTTATAGAATTCGCCATGGTGAAAATGGTTAATAGGACACATTATGGTGAAAATGGTTAATAGGACACATTATGGTGAAAATGGTTCATAGGACACATTATGGTGAAAATGGTTCATAGGACACATTATGGTGAAAATGGTTCATAGGACACATTATAGTGAAAATGGTTCCTAAGACACATTATGGTGAAAATTATTCATAGGACACATTATGGTGAAACGGGTTCATAAGACACATTATGGTGAAAATGGTTCATAGGATATATTATGGTGAAAATGATCCACAGGATATGTTATGGTGAAAATGGTTCATAGGACACATTATCAATGTTAAGTCCTTCAAAAATCTGTTTAATAACCACCGGACGCTGTGACCTAATCGGTAGAGCGTAGTGTTCCCGTGTGACAGGTCGGGAGTTCGAATCCCAGCCGAGTCAAACCAATGACTTTTAAAATTGATACTTGTTGCTACCTAGCCTGGCGCTTGGCATTAATAGGATAGGACATGGACTGGTTCGCACAGTATCAGGATAATGTGACTCTGTGGGATATCTGGTGATGGTGCCGGTGGCCTAATTTCCCAGTGGGCCAGCACTAAATAAAGTCGCCACAGTGGCGCACCGTCATAAGTCGGTATATGAATCCTTAGATGTGCCACGATTGTAAAACTCTAACCACCAACCATAAACACGCATTCTGTATCATAGTTGGAGGTGAGACATAGATACACAAAACATGCGTAGAATCTTCAACAGTTAAAAAAAGATAGAACAGTAAAACCTTCTCTAAATCAGCCAAGACACATGGGACTTACTATTAAATGGTCCATTTAGTGAGGTAGTCAGTTTAGCGAGTTTTTCACTTCGTTACAGTGAATTGTATGGGAGATCAGTTGAGACACCAAATAAAAATGAACGATATAGGGGATTGGTCCGATATGGGATGTGAACGGTGAGAGAGGTTTTTAACTGTAGTTGCAATCACCCTTTATTTAAGAAGATGTTGTTTTGTTAAAGCTGCATGGTCCCGATCAAACATCAAATTTTCAAAACGTAAACACTTATCTAGATTTTATTCTTGCATATCTAACTTAGGATACTGGTGCACTTATTAAACATTTTCATCCCATATAAGGAATACTTAGTCCAATTAAATTATAAACCGGTTACTGCATAAGCTTATGGGGTTAGAGTTTTGGCAAGCTTGCCAAAATTAATTTTTGCACATTTGCACTTCAAATATCTCAAATTAGGCCGATTTAAAATAAAAGTATTTCAATCTAATGTATGGTAATTATAATGATCAGATCTAAATCTTTATCTCAGGAAATAGCAGACACTCAAAATCATCGGACTATGCCCACTTTAACAGAACTATGTTGTAACTTAATTTCCAGTTCAACCCAAATAAAAGTACATACCACTTTTACGTCAGTGGGTTTGTGGAAATGAACCTGACTACATATAAATTGTGTGGGTTTCAAATTGAGAATAATGATATGCTTCTAACAGTCAGTATCCCCGTCCACCCCACCGAACAGCCGCCCGCCTAACCCTTTGAACCCAAAAGATTATTTTTAAGCGTAATAATAGCAATGATTTGTAAAATGTAATTCACAACCGCTGGGAGACTGAATTAGTGCAACATACAAGCTTTATTTGCAAATCAATGCGTTGTATCGTTTTCATTACATATCACATATTTACTTCTATTTTTAGGAGAATTTTAATCTATAAAGTCTTTAAAGTGGCAATGGTTTAATTTCAACCTGCACAGTACCTAGTGAATGACCATAGACCCCGTTGGCACTTTTGCACATGGGAAGGTCCCCCAGCTGCACTGGTTACATCCGGTATCATACCTTTGGGCGAACTAACGCGGTCACCAGAGTCGTGAATTATACATGTTACTTACTAGCAACATGCATAATTATAGCATATTGTTCATTGCTATTAGATAATTAGCTAGCTTACTTTTTTTTGCATTTTTATTTTTTGCCATTTTCAACCTTCAGATTGAAGAGGACGAGTCCGAATCCTCTGTTTCTAATTAATCAAAATTCATGTGAACATCAACAAAAACCAAAGTGTGTCGCCATTCTAGTAATTCCAATAATCGATATGAGATCGAACAGTGCGTCAAGTCTCAGAAACAGAAAATTAGAAGTTCAATTAAAACATCAACAAAGGCACTACGTACCCAAGTACGATTTCCTGATTATTATTAATAAAGTATTTTTTCCTATTGACTGTTATACTACTTGTTTATTAAGTAACTTTTTTTCCTCAAATTAAATAATACCTTGTTTGTGGTTATTTTCAATTCGTTCACATTTCTCACAATACAACTCTCTGAGTGGTTTCCCTGCGTAGAGCTGTTGAATTCGATTCGCAAACAGTTGCTTCCCCTGATATAATATATATATATATATCTTCTTTACTACTCTTGACAAGAAGCTTGATCTTGTATAGTGCACGTTTTGCTTTTCGGTCTAAAGCAATCTCACGTAAGTTAGTCGTATCGTCCATGTTTTCCCTCGCTACAGCCATAATAGATAGGAAAGCTAAGGCCAACCCAGTTTTACATTTAGATATATGAAGACTGCTCAAAAGGTGCTAAGCAATATGGGACAAAACTTTTATTCATTGTAACGATCAACATACGATTTTGCTTATGCATTTGCTCAAAGATAACTGATTTGTTTTTTATCATTGTGTTTCATAATCCCAATAGAATACATATTGATTTGAAGCAAATGTCCTTGTGTTTTCCTAGTGTAACCGTTTCTGTGCTGTTTTGTGTCAATACATTACAATGGACACACAAAAAAATAGTAGCCCGCTTTTGAGACAGGCTCATATCAGAATTAATGGTAATTGACTTGACCAGCGATACTTCAAGATACTCATGGCCTTTATCTGATATCACATTTTTAAACCGATTAAAGAGCGTGTAAAAGATAGATATCTATTTATAAGTGTAGGATAATGGTTATGGAAAAAAGCAGTTTGATATTTTTAAATAATAACATTGAAACTCCTCTTTACCTTAAAAACCTGCAACAGGGAAATAAGATGTTGCTGATTTCCATGGTCATCAGGGGTATTCTATAGCCACATATATTTGTTGCTCCTCTGTACTAATTACTCAAAAGCCCATGTTTGTTCTCTTTCATTTTATATTCGATTACTCTATATCTACAGGTTAATTGCTCTTTGATCAATTTATTCCAAAGCCAGCATGCTTGTGCTATTTGATCATTACTTCCTAATCATATGACTGTTCTCTTTGATCAATACTTCATAACTGGTGCTTTTTGATCCAATTACCTCATAACAATAGCCTGTCTTTTTGATCAATTACTTTATAATCATATGCTTTGTGCTCTTTGATCAATTATACGATAGCCTTGTTTGTGCTCCCCTATCGATTACTCCATAGCCATGCTTGTGCTCTCTGATCAATTACTCCATAGCCATGTTTTGTGTTCTCTGATCAATAACTTCAAAGCCACGTGTTTGTGATCTACCATTTTACTCCACAACCATAGTGGTGTGGTCCTTGATTAATTACTCCATAGACTGTATTTGTTTCTCTGATCAATAACTTCAAAGCCACGTGTTTTGTGATATGTCATTACTCTACAGCCATATGTGTGTTGTTTCCCTATCAATTTACTCCAGAGCCATAAATGTTTTTGGTCTTGATCAATTTACTCATAGACATTATTTGTTCTTGATCACTTTCTCCAGATGTGTGTGTTTCTCTGATCAATAACGCCATAGCAATGTTTTTGGTGCTCAGGCTGATCAATTTATTCCAAAGCCCACGTGTTTGTGCTGTGATCATTACTCCGTGTCCATATTTCAGTAACTAAAATATATATATCCCTATTTTCCTATGCTCTTTGATCATTACTCCGAGGCCATATTTTCAGTAACTATATATATAATATATCCCTATTTCTAGCTCTTAGATCAGTTTCTCCATAGCGATCTTTTCTATTCCTTTTGATCAGTTACTCCATAGCCATAATGTTTTGGTTCTCTGATCATTACTCCGTAGACATAGCTCCATTTGTACATTGCTCACCCGTTGCCAACGACGTTTCTAAACCTGGCGCTGCATAACCATACGCCTTGAACATATCAGAACTTCATGCCCCCCTACCAGAATAAGCCACCGAATGCATGAGCGCTCTGAACTTCGCCTGCAGTGCCCCAGCCTGGTTTCCAAAAAGATACATAGACTGAGCTTAACTCACTCATAAAACTTCCACTTCTCTTATTTTTCAAAACTCCACAGTAAAAAGCTGGTTTTCTCGTGTTACTGAATTATGTTTTGGTGCTCTCTGATCTAGTGAATTGAGCATGGCCCTATGTAACCAGCCATAACCCTATGTAACCCTAACCCTAAACCCTTTCCGCTAACTCATTGACCAGCCACCCCAAGCAACCGTGGAGTCAACGCTACCTGGAATAGGGCAGTACAAGACCCATTTGCCGTCAAGGTAACCAACAGCAGCTGCTGTCAGTCCCTTGCCGACAAGACTTCGGTGGCACGCTCCACCTCCGTGACATCTACCAGCGTAGGACATACGAAAAGTAAATATTTAATACGGTCTTTCAGTTGAGGTTGTTTTTGGGTACAGTTAGTTGATTAAGCAGGAAATTCAATCGCAAGACAAATTGGTCTTCCTCATTCCACTGCTCCTATCCCTTAATTCCCCCCCTTAGTAATGCCGAGCGCCTGCTAGGTAGCGAGAAGTATAAAATTTGTATGTGATCATTGTTTGAAACTCGACCAGTGTTCGAATAATCCCACGACCTGCCAAAACGGGAGAATGGATCCCAACATCATACGGCCATCCTGTCCTGTTCAAGGTATAGGACAAAGCTATCAAGATGGACATCAAACTTGACCTCAACTAAGGTTTTTTTCCCCTGCCGTTCCGGGCCAGACAAACAGAATAACATGCACAGAACACGTGAATCAGTATGTGGTCCACTGGTGGATCAATAGTTGACCCTACTGGACAAAAGATTAGGTGGAGATGGAGGGTTACTATGGTTACTAATTAGGTCAATCTATCTGCATTCAACTCTTATCTAA
Source organism: Branchipolynoe longqiensis (assembly GCA_030323885.1). Lineage (NCBI taxonomy): Eukaryota > Metazoa > Annelida > Polychaeta > Phyllodocida > Polynoidae > Branchipolynoe > Branchipolynoe longqiensis. The sequence goes on from CM059186.1 coordinate 13,253,031, forward strand.
TGGAGTCTATTTGCTAGTCCAAGTTCACTGTAATGCACACTAGAACCAACCAAATGTACCGTAAAAAAAAAACACCAAGTTTGATGTTAGCCTGCAGCCAACATGTTTTATTACCAACAAATAATATGTATGACTGGTACCGGTGGCTGTTATCCTGCAGGACGTACCAGCGCAAATGTGACGTCATCGCTCCTAGCCACCCTAGCCAAATTGTCTGACGACTCAGGTGACCCGAGTCAGGTTAATCGATTACGGCCAACAAGACTCAATGTGAACACAGCTTTGAATTGTCCCCTTCTCCCATACATTGTATGTTAGTAGGTACTCCAAAGTCGGCATATACGGTGTCCGCAGCGCAAAATTTGACCTATTTTAACCGTTTTAAAAAGGCTTGAATCTCCACTACTTCTGCTTGGTTTGAAATAAAAATTATATCAAATTAAAGCTTGTTCTTTTGCCTCTTAGGATGTCTGATTTTTAATCATCATTATAAAAGAAATCACAGTCAATGGACACTTGTTGGCG